>JAHRHZ010000043.1:450203-508171 GCA_024137785.1 Ginglymostoma cirratum | reverse complement strand
CACACACACACACACACACACACACACCTCTATACTAGTTCAATACTCAGATAACGAACGGGCTCTGATTCAACTCTTGTGGTTGATGTTTGTAGTCACTCGAATGCATGTACAGTTCTGGGAAGATCTCTCAGATTCTACAATGTCAGGTCCAGGCAGGGGAAAAGGGTGTGAAGACAAAATCAACCTCTTCACATAAGCAACATTCTCTTAGCAACAACATCCATTCTGTGCAGCATCAATAACACTAACACAGTGTGGACAACATCCAATTCACTACAAGCAGAAAGTCTAGAATCTCTCTCTTTTTCCTGGCTGCTCAACCTCAGAATCTGCAGGAACAAGAAATTAGGGAACAACAGCCTAAATGACTCCAGCAGCAACCAGAACAAGTCTGAATATTACTTGCACAAGAGCATCAAGGAACTAGAATAGTTCATGATTCTGGATTAATCCTCTCACAAATCCCAGCAAGACATCCAACAGGTATCCAAAAACACACCAAAAGTAAACCTTGCACAGGGGTATGAGTTAGCGCAGCTCTCTCCCTGCACTGCATTAACGCAGCTCTTCATTAATGTTGTATTCCTGATATACCTGTCCTACTTGTCACTGCATTTGCAAATACAACCAAGAAGAACCTGGTTTTAAAGTACTGAATTAAACAGGAACTTTATACTCAGATATAACAAAGTATGGAGCAGGAGAAACACAGCAGGCCAGGCACCATCAGAGGAACAGGACAGCTGATGTTTGGGGTCGGGACCCTTCTTCAGAAAACTTTATACTCAACACTTTCACTGACTTAGACTCTTTGTTGCAAGGGAAGAACAGTGGGAAACTATGAAAGGGATGAACAAATACAATCCATGCAGGGAATGCACATGATGTAAAAAGTGCTTGATTTGCAGTGTTAGAAATGAAAAGAAATGTTTAGTTTAAAAACTTTACATCTGTATATTATTTTATCAACCATTTTATATATTTTCCTTAACCCATGCCTCATACTCCTAATTTTGGACATCAAGTGGGAACATAAGTTCTGCATGTTAAGACCCACCAACACTTCAAATATGGAACAGTATCAAGTCTTCAAATATAATGAATTATTAACCTGATTTAGTTTTAAACTAAAATGTTAAAGTTCAAGAAAAGGACCTCTCATGATACAGACTGCTTAGATTTACCCCATTACAATGTTCTGAATCAACACTATACTGACATCAAATGAGGCAACTATCAAATTATAAATATTCTGTACAATAAAGAGCTCAGAGTAGTACTGGCTGTGATTATAAATTTCACTCAACACTCCAAGCATGGCCTAGCACCAGGAAGCATGCAGACACACAGAAGCACATGCTGCCATCTCCTACAGGTGCAGTATTGTGTTGGCAGGTACCAGCAGAAGCCTGGACACACATACCCAGGGTGGGGAGATTGTCCTGACTGGAACAAGATAGCAAACTGTTGGGCTCAGTGTTTGTTTCTAGATATTGTATCAAGGTAGGAATATTCAAGCTACATAAAAGGTCACTGGACTCTCAGCTGTAGTGCCACTGATCAATCTTGTTATCAGATGCTGATCCAGACACAAACAGCTATCAGAATTTCAAAATCTACCTCGTGCTAATGTAGGAACAGTGAAACAGCATATGGTCATTCAGCCCCTCAGGCTATTCTGTTGTTTACATCGCAATAATTAAGAAGGAAAAGTTCATAACTGATCAATAGCCTGAATCTATTTCCCAGACACCTAGATACACTGGCCCAATTAAAACAGATCAACCTCAGTCCTGAAAGCTCCAACTGATTTGAGGGGAGAAGAGTTTCAGATTCCCACTCCCCTTCATGTGAAGGAGTGCTTCCTGACATCATGCTGAACAGTATGGCTGTCATTGTGAGATTGTTTTGTCACTTTGTTCTGAACTCCCTACATGAGAAGATATATAACTTGAAGAAAAATAACTTCCATTTAGCGGGTTGAATGTATTCTCGAGTGCTGCAGGCACAGAGACAGAGGAACAATCCAAATATGTTGGAGTGTGTGCGATGTGCACGCACTTGCTTCATTAGGCTAGAACAGAGGAAGAGAACACGAAGACACAAGTAGAACAGCAGTAGATCACGTGGCCCATCAAGACTGCTCTGTCATTTAAATGATTCATATCCAACTTGCTGCCTCAATTCCAATTTTCCACCCTCTCTCTATATCCATCAAGTCCCTGAGAGCTCAAACATTTCTCTACCTCACTCTTGAGCACATTTAATAGAGAAGCGACAACCCTTCGAGATAGAGAATTTGAAAGATTCACAATCCTTTGCAGGAAGAAATTTCTCAGCCAAGTCCTAAATGTTAAGCCTTGCCTCCTGAAACTGGTTCCCTCTGTTCTAGTTTTCCCAGTCAGGGAGAAACAACTTTTCAGTGTTAGGGTGCTTCATTATCTCACAAGTTTCAATTAGATCATCTCTCATTCTTCTAGATTCCAGAGAAAGCAGATCCATTCAACTCATCCTCTCATAACTGGCCAAACTTCTCAATTGCAGGAACCAGTCCAGTAAACTTTCACTACACTGCCTCCAATGCAACTACATTTTTTTTTGAGTGTAGAGACTAAAACAGTACACAGCATTCTAGATGTGTCCTTACTAATACCCTATACAATTGTAGCAAAGATTTCTCATTCCATACTCCAGTCCCTTTCCAATTTGCTTTCCTAATTTCTTGTTGTACCTGCTGTTAAACATGTACTTGTTAATACTGACAGATCTTGCTACATCATTAATCTGCCCAGTAAAGGCTGTTAAAATAGTCTAAGGACTTCATATGAAGTCTGTAGGATACAGTGTCCATTTAGTGTTCTTCTTAAGAAACATTAGTGGGAGCAAGTTTGCCAGAAATGACTTGTGGCTTGATAGGCCAGTAACAGCTTAGCGTCTTGAACTTAAATGTGATTCTGTTGTGCAAGTTAATTCACTTGTGCAGGTAAAGTTTGACAGAGTCCTGACTTGTAGTGGATGCACTAGGAACAGATTCCACAGCATGTAGTGTTAGTGATAGCCCTCCCTATCCACTCTCAGAACTAAGAACTGCAGCAACGTTGGTGAAAAGTTCTTTGGGCAGCATCATTGTTGCACATGCCTTCAGAAGCTGGCATTGAGCCTTTCCTTCCTAATATCAATAGAGTATTTCTGCACTCTCTCACGTCAGTGGCCAGAGATAAACTGTGAAATACAGTGAGTGTTGCTGGCCACACAACAGCTGGCTGTAAGGGCTAAGACTGAATGAGTGCCACATAGGGACAGGCTTTTAAGCAGCTTAACAGAACATATACCTCACAAACACTGGACAGAAGGGATGTGCGCCTGTTGGAGAGAGGGCATTTAGAGAGCCATCTGCAGTTTGACAGAACTGGTGGGACTGACCGAGAATTGGAACAGCTGAGCAGAGGGAGGTGAGAACATTTGGTTTCTTGTGGAAGGAGCTGGCAGCAAACTAATCTCCGACTGGCACACATTGTCAACATTCTTTTTTAAAATCTGATGGAAAAACATAAATGAAAGGAACACAAACAGGAGCAAGAATGCATGCCCCTCTAAATATTGGCTGTAATACAATTTCTGTCCATGCACTTAGCTCTTGTGTCAGATCAGTCTCTTGTTCACTTTCTTAGCAACATACAACAAGGCAGTGGCTTTTGCTGAACACAAGCACAGTGAAAAGGAATGGGGCAGGAGAAAGAAATCACCGACAAATATAAAAATATAAATAAGAATCGAGCAGCACAGAAAATACAATGGCAACAGCGCACTGAAAGAAGTGTCAGACCGGTGACTTCAGGATAAATAATAACATCACCGTACTGCTGGCCTGGAGCTGCCGAGTTTTACTGTCAGTTGTTACCTCATAGGTAGACTCCAAATTACATGTAAACCTGCCAATAATAACGATGCACTGACAGCCCACCGTTACCATGAGGACAATATAAATAGGAGAACAGAAAATAAAACAAGAGGCCCGGGGACGTGATGGAGTCAATGAAACGCTGCAATGAAGGAGTGCGCCACATAGCTGAAAGCGCTATACTTGGTTCATTCAGGATCGCAGAGTTGCAAGCTTGGAACAAGAAGCGGAATTCATTGCACGTTACGCTCTCACTTTAACATCATTCCACCAATTGCACTCGTTCACTCAATTTCCGCTCCCTGGTGGGTTTTTGGCCTGCTTCCCTGATTTGTCTTAGGTCTCAGTGTCCTTTTCTACAGACGATCCATGCGGAAAGTATCCTCTGTAGCAGGGTCTGTCAGCACCATGTCCGGATCATTCAGCATGTGCAGACCATCCAATGTTAAGGGATCAATTTTTAGTTCATCAAGAGGAAATTGGGAGTCGGTGTCAAAGGTCACATCTGTAACACCTGCAAGCGAATTGGTCAGCTCCTTTGTCAGGCTGGGGGGAGACTCTCCTGTCACTGTGTGCGAAAGCCAGAAAGACAAGGCAGGTTAGCAAAATACACAGCAGCTGGACATAAGCATCAGTATTAAACATCCACAACTTTAATCCCAACTCTAGGCTTCATCAAACCAGCTTTACTGTAAATAATTACTTCCATTTCTTAGTGAATTATTCAGGCTGCTTCAAATGTTTTCCTTTCTTGAAACCTTAGGACACAAAATGCTCTTAGTTAAATCTACTGATGTTAAATCATGGGATATGAGCGCTGGCAAGGTTAGTATTTATTGGACATCTCTAATTGCTCTTGAGAAGTTGACGGTGAGTGTTTTATAGATCATAGAACCGCTACAGTGTGGAAACAGGCCCTTTGGCCCAACAAGTCCATATTGACCCTCAGAGCACCCCACCCAGACCCATCTCCCTATAACCTACCTAATTTATACCTCCTTGAACACTGTCGGCAATTTAGCATGGCCAATCCACCTCGTCTGCACGTCTTTGGACTGTGGGAGGAAACCGGAGCACCTGGAGGAAACCCATGCAGACAGGGTGACAATGTGCAAACTCCACACAGACAGTCGCCCGAGGGTGGAATCGAACCCCGGTCTCTGGTGCTGCGAGACAGCAGTGCTAACCACTGAGCCAGCTTGGGGCAGCACAGTGGCTCAGTGGTTAGCACTGCTGCCTCTCAGCACCAGGAGAACTACTCTCAGAACTAGACGGTGAAGGTTAGCTGACCTTTGCTCATTTATTTAGAGTGAAATGTTATGACTACACACATCCAAACTGCTTTAATTTGTCCTTCTATAGCTGACAAAATAAAACCCCTGCATACAATTAAATAAGAATAGTATACATTTAACAGCTTTTTGAAGCACTGTGGTGTCTGTTGTGGAAGTATACTCACGACACTGTTAGAAAGCACGTTCCAGAATTTTGACGCACTGACAGTGAAGCAACGATGAAATTATTCCGAGTTAGGATGGAGTGTGACTTGGGAGGGAACTTACGGGTGAAGAGGTTCCCATGGGTCTGCTGCTCTTGTCCTTCTAGATGGTAGAGTTTGCAGGTTTGGCAGGTTCTGGCAAAGGATCCTTGGTGAGTTGCTGCTGTGCATCAAACAGATGGCTCACATCGCTACTAATGTGCACTGATTGTGGAAGGACTGAATGTTCAAGGTGGTAGATAGAGTGCCAATCAAATAGCTATTTTATTTTAGATGATGTTGAGGTTTGAGTATTGTCACAGCTTCAATCAACCACTCAAATGGAAAATATTTTACCGTACTTCTGACTTGTGTCTAGTAGCTGATGGAATTTAGTGTGGTGGAGAGTGGCTGATTCGGTTGCTGGGGAAGGCCATTGCTGATAGCCGATCGTTACAGAATCTGCAGTCCTCAGGATAACATTTCTGCTATTTGACTTCCTATCTATGCTGGCATCTCAGCACTTGCTGCTTTTTTTTTTGTCACCTCACAACCATAAGACAGAGCAGAAATTAGTCCATTTGGCCCATCACGTCTGCTCTGCCATTTAATCATGGCTGATAAGTGTCCTAACCCTGTTCTCCCGCCTTCTCCCCATAATCTTTGATCCCCTTAACAATCAAGAACCTATCTATTGGAGTATAAATATACTAAATGAACTGGCCTCCACAGCCTTCTGTGGCAATGAAGTCCATAGATTCACCAGTCTCTGGCTGAAGAAGTTTCTCCTCATCTCCATTCTAAAGGGTCTTCACTGTACTCTTAGGTTGTGCCCTCAAGTCCTAGTCTCTCCTGCTAATGGAAACATCTTCCCAACATCCATTCTATCTAGGCCTTTCAGTATTCTGTAAGATTCAATCAGATCCCCCCTCATCCTTCTAAACTCCATCAAGTATAGACCCAGAGCCTTCAAACATTTCTCATACATTAAGCCTTTCATTCCTGGGATCATTCTTGTGAACCTCCTCTGGATCTGCTCCAGGGCCAGTACATCTTTCCTGAGATATGGGGCCCAAAATTGCTCACAATATTCTAAACGTAGTCTGAAGTGCCTAATAAAGCTTCAGAAATATATCCCTGCTTTTATATTCTAGTCCTCTTGAAATAAATGCCAATATTGCATTTGCCTTCCTAACTACTGACTCAACCTGCAAGTTTACTTTTAGACAATCCTGGACTAGGACTCTCAAGTGCCTTTGCACCCCAGATTTCTGAATTTTCTCCCCATTTAGAAAATAGTCTATGCCTCTATTCTTCTTACCAAAGTGCATGACCTCACACTTTCCCACATTGTATTCCAGCTTCTCTGCTCCACACGTTGTCAGATTCTACTGTTGAATCAGGGACCTCTGCATTGCCTAAGCCTCTATTCACATTAAATTGTAATGGGTGAAATGAGTTTCCTGACCGGATCAGATTAACAGTCCCCACCAGGGAGTCCTGGCTGACAAATACTAACAGAGAGTCAGAGGTTCTGTTCACTCAGAGCTGGCTCTGAGGAAGTCAGACCAGCATTAAGAATGAGGCACATGTAAATAAAGGGTGACCTGGTGATAGGATATCAGTCTCAAGTGGAGTTTTCTATCTTACCACTATTTTATAATAATTGTACAGTGACAATAACCAAAAGTAGCATTGACAGCCCACAAGAGGCACTGGAGCAAAGGTCAAAACTTCAAAGAAAAAGTATAAATTTTTAAATTAAAATGCCACCGCAGTGCCCACAGTTCATGGAAGGCCTGAAGCATACAAGTGATCACCACACGATTCCCCTCAAAGAACTCCCTGGTGCAACCACAAAACAGGCAGTCGGATGCAAAAACACCTCATAGCCCATTGCAATATCGCAACCCATTTTGACTTCAAGACCATGACTCTGGGCTTAAGAGCTCCATTACTTACTAACTGAACATGTTTTCTATGATGCCTTCAGAAATCTGTGGACATGTACTTCAAGATTGTTTTGTTTCTCTCCTGACCTTTGTATCTTACCATTCATTGTGCGTTCACTTGCAAGTGGTGGAATTCAAATTCAATGAATAAATCTGAAATATAATGCCAGTTTCAGTAACGGTGACCAACTCAGAGTGATCAGAATCTCAGACAGTCCTGTTTATATCTGTCAACCAGGGCTCCAAGATTGGACCAGGTTAACAGCCCCAATTAGGGAACTTATTTTATGAGGGCCATCTGACTGATCTCGTTACGATCACTATACCTTTCTAATCAAATATAGACTACTAAATTTAGCCTGACTGTGCATCAATCATTCAAAGCCACAACATTTTTAAAAAAATAACAGAACAATGTTTTCCAGACTTTTGCAGCCAGAGAATGTTGGAAAATGTTGGTCAGAGCGTCTACTATTTTTGTCCTCATTTCTATCAGCGGTTTTGAAAACATTTCATCTGGCCTGGTTATTTATTTAAGTTTCAAATAATGCTCATCCTTTAATATTTCTGCTTTGATTATGTTCATCTAATTTGTCACTCCTCAACTATAATGTTTGCATATATTCTTTTTTAAAAAATTTATTCTTTCAGGAGGAGTCAGTGTTGCTAGTAAGCCCAGGATTTTATTCCCATCTCTAACTGTCCTTGAATGAAGCGGCTTGCCAGGCCAGACCGGGATTTGATGGCAGAACATTAGTGGACCAGTTTTTTAAAAAACATTTGACAATAATCTCATGATCACTATTGCTAAAAACAACATTTGACAATAATCTCATGGTCACTATTGCTACAAACTGTGTTTGACAATAATCTCATGGTCACTATTGCTAAAAACTACATTTGAGTGCCAGATTCCATGTGGGATTTGGATGCATCAGCACTAGCATAAGCCTTGGGGTTACTCGTCCAGTGATGCTACCAGTACATCATCATTTCCAGTCTTTTTAATGAACAGACATGTGAAGTATTCATTAAGAATCATGCCACATCTTCCACCTCGACAACCAAGTTACAACTTTTGTTCTCCAATGAGCCATATGTTTTCTGCTGTTATCCCCTTGATATTTATGTATTTATAACAAATCACTTTGTATTTTTGTTTATTTTACTTGTCAAAACATTTCCATGCCTTCTTTGCATTTCTAATATTGTTTCTAATTTCACCCGCGCACTTTCAATACCCCTCCAGGCTATCTACAGTGGTGAACTTTTAATAACTTACATCGAGTCATACAGCATGAAAACAAACCCTTCGGCCCAACTCATCCACGCCGACCAGGTTTCCCAAACTAGTCCCATTTGCCTGCATTTGGCCCATATCCTTCCTAACCACGTACCTGTCCGAATGACTCTTAAATGTTGTAACTGTACACGCCTCTACCACCTCCTCTGGAGGCTCGTTCCACGTATGAACCAATCTCTACATGTGAACGTTATCCCCTCGGGTCCCTTTTAAATCCTTCCCCTCTCACCTTAAACCTATGCCCTCTAATTTTGGACTCCCCTACCCTGGGAAAAGACAGGGGCTATTCACTTATCTATACCCATCATGATTTTATAAACCTCAATAAGGTCACCCCTCAGCCTTCTACGCTCCAGGGGAAAAAGTCCCAGCCTATCCTGCCTCTCCTAATAACTCAAACCTTCCAGTTTCAGTAACATCTTTTGAAATTCTTCTTTGTACCCTTTCCAGTTTAATAACATTCTTCCTATAATAGCGCGACCAGAATTGTACGTATTACTCCAAATGTGGTCTCATCGAATTTCTTACACAGCTGTATGATGACATCCCAATTCCTGCATTCAATGCTCTGACCAATGAAGGCAAGAGTGTCAAACGTCTTCTTCACCACCCTGTCTACCTATGACACCACCTTCAAGAAACTATGTACCTGCACCCCTTGGACTCTCTGTTCAACAACACTCCCCAGGGCCCTACCATTAACTGTAGAAATCCTACCCCGGTTTGTCTTACCAAGATGCAACATCTCGCACTTATCCGAATTAAACTCTACTGATCATTTCTCGGTTCCCTGGCCCAGTTGATCAAGATTCCAGTACTCATAGATAACCTGTCCATGAGACCACCAATTTAGGTGTCATCTGCAAACTTACTCACCATGCCTCCTTTATTCTCATCCAAATCATTTATACAAAAGACAAAAAACAGTGGATCCTGTTATCAATCCCTGAGACACACCGCTGGTCACAGGCTTCCAGTCTGAACAACAACCTTTTACCATCACCCACTGTCTCCTACTGTCAAGCCAATTTTGTATTCAATTGGCTAGCTGTCCCTGGATCTCATGTGATATAACCTTACTAACGAGTCTACCATGTGGTACCTCATCGAAGGCCTCGCTAAAGTCGACGTAGACAATATCTACCACCCTGCCTTTAGTTATCTTCTTGGTGACCTCTTCAAAAAAACTCAACTCAATTTGTCAGACACTATTTTCCTTGCACAAAGCCACGTGGGCTATCCCTGATCAGTCCTTGCCTTTCCAAATGCATTTAGATCCTGTTTCCCCGAATTCCCTCCAACAACTTAGCCACCAATGATGTAAGGCTCACTAGTCTGGCTCTTTCTTGCAACCATTCTCAAATAATGGCACGCTCAAGTCTTCAGGGACCTCACCTGTGACTGTTGACACAAATGTCTCCGCCAGGGTCCCTGTAATTTCTTCCCTAGCTCCTGTTGTGAAGTTAGGTAGAGTATTTGTGAATTAGAAGGCAGGATGTTAGAATTTGTTTGTAAAAATAATGGGGCGGTGATGGGGGGGGAAGAAAACAGTGCATGGTCCTTTTTAGAGATGATGTGCTTTTCTAAATTTGGAGTGTAAAAAAATGTTTGCAAGCAGCTGCAGAGGCACAGACAGTTCTGAAATCGAAATGTGTATCAACTGGCTGCGCGGTTGGTAACCTAGGCTTGTTTTGATGTTACGGCAACCAGCTTGAATATCAGTCAATTAATTTAAACCATGCCCTAGATACCAAAACTCAATTAAATTTAAATCTGATGGTGTTGACAAATTAGGATCAATCCTATTATAAGAGAATTGACAGGTCATTACAGCTTTATAAGAAGAGGGTTTTTGAAAACCAGTGTGAACGGCCTTCGGAAGAGTAAACGCTGGCTCTCACAGAAATCTTGAAGCTCTCTGCTTAAGCACCATCTTAAAAGGTACCACAGCACTCTTAGTTAATATTCCTGACACAAGGAATTGATGCAGAAAGAATTCCTGACTAAAGAATAGTAGAAAAGGCACAGAACATTCTGGGTGATGCATCCTGACTGTAGTTTTGAGAGTCCAAGTTTTAATTTACTTTTCTTATTACTTTGGTTTACATAAGTGGGAATTCTACTTACTGGAACAGCATGCCATTAGAATTTTGTTGTGTGCGGGAATAGTTAGTAGTTAAGGGGAAATTGTTCGGTTTGTTAGTAGGTCTGTTAATTTGTTCATTGTTAAGAGTTAGATAAATAAACTGTTACTTGCTTATAAAGTGAGTATCAGGATTTCTTTCATTTAACCTCTCCTTTATAGCCGATTGGGAGGTGAAAGGCAAGTTCTACCATTTTTCCCATTTCCTTCAGCAGATTACAACGTGAGACAAGCTTCTCTAGATGTTTCGTTTTAATTATCAGAGGGGTTCAACTTTGGCTCCGTAACCCTCCCGAAATGTCCTGGGATACACTTGATCAGGCCCTATGATTAATCTACCATATGCATTTAAGACCTTCAGCTGACATCATTATTTATTTCCCAAGTTCCCTAACTGCCAAGTCTCTCTCCATGATAAATACTAAGTAAAATTTTTATTCAGGATCTCACCCACCTGCTGTGGTTCCCACGCAGACAGCTTTGTTGATCTTTAAGGCACCCTATTCTCTCCCTAGTTACTCTTTTGTTCTTAACATATTTGCAGAATCTTTTTGGATTCTCCTTTACTCTATCTGCCAAAGCTATCTCGCGTCCTCTTTTTAATCTCCTGATTTCCCTCTTAAATGTACTCCTATACCTGCTATACTCAAATGATTCACTTGATCCCAACTGTCCATACCTCATATATGCCTCCTCTTTTTTCTTGACCACAGCCTCAATATCTGTAGTTATCCAGTGTTCTTTACTCCTGCCAGCCTTCCCCTTCACACTAACAGGAATATGCTGACCCTGAACTATTGTTAACTCAGTGTTGGAAGCTTCCCACTTGTCAGACATTCCTTTACCCGTGAACAGTGTCTTCCAATCAATTGTTTCTGTCTAATACCATCTTGCACTACCTGGCTACCTCTACTGGCAGTCGTCCACCTACCAAACTGAACCTGAAGTTTCATTATGGAAACTTTTAAATTTCTCTAAGAGAATAATCACTCTAAGAACTTCAAACATAGTTTCAGCATCTGATGCTTGTATCCACTTGTCAAAGATATTTTGCTTAAGCCTTTCAAATTCAAGGTTGGCTTGCCCAAACTGTTTCCTTAAATTCCAGAACCTTTATCCATACGCGTCACTCATATTTCAGCCAATATATTTTTTAAACAGTTATAATCCCGAGAAACCATCTTTGACAGTGAAGCATAAATTTCCTGTCCTTTACCTGCTAACTGACTCTGCTTGAGCAGTGTCCAGTCTTCTCTTGTCCAATTCATTTGCCTTGTTATGTTCTCAAATGACATGAAGAATGTCTTCACATCCTTTTCCTCAAATTTTAGTAGGACTGCACAAATTTAAAATATCCTTACACGTCTTTAGATAATGACTCTTCTCCCCATCAAGCATCTTAAGTCTTCTGTTTCAACTGCCGCATTTTAAGCCTACATTCCCTAACCCTAACCTTTTCTTCTCTTAGTAACTGTAAATCCGCTTTTCTCATTGTCATTTCCCTTTCTTTGTCTTTTTCTATTCTTTGGAATTCCTTTTCACCATTTGTTCCCACTCAAGCTACTTTAATTATCGAGTCATAGAGTCATACAGCACAGAAACAGATCCTTCAGTCCAACTCATCCGCACCAGCCAGACATTGCGATCCAACCTAGTCCTATTTGCCAGTATTTGACCCATAACCCTCTATACCCTTCCTATTTATAGATTTATCCAGATGCCTTTTCAATGTTGTAATTGTACCAGCCTCCACCACTTTCTCTGACAGATCATTCCATATACGTACTACCCTCTGTGTGAAAAAATTACCCCTTAGGTCCCTTTTAAATCTGTCCCCTCTCACTTAGAATATCCAAATTACCTATCTGACAGACTCAGGTCAACAGAAACATTGGATTAGGTTTCTGCACTTAATACAAACTACCACTATTACAAATAAATAGATTCTAACCACTCTCCTACACAAACAAAGAAACTAGCAGCAGGAATAGGCCATTCAGCCCTTCAACCTGTTCTTCCACTCAACATGATCATGGCCGATCATCCAACTCAATACTTTGTTTCTGCTTTTATCTCCCATACCTTTTGATCCCTTCAGCCCTGACAATTATATCAAACTCCTTCTTGAAAATATTCAATGTTCTGGCCTCAACTGCTTTCTGTGGCAGAGAATTCCACAGCCTCACAACTCTCTGGGTGAAGAACATTCTGCTCATCTCAGACCTAAGAGGCCTACCTCACGTCCTTGAACTGTGACTCCAGTTACAGACTCCATGGTCACTGGGAACATCTTTCCTGCATTTACCTGCTAGAATTCTTATGGGTTTTTAAAAGAGATCCCACCTCATTCTTCTAAACTCCAGTGAATATAATCCAAACCAATTCAGTCTCTCTTCATATGTCAGCCTGTCATCCCAGGAATCAGTCTGGTAAACCTCTGTGCACTACATCTGTAGTCAGAACATCCTTCCTTAGATAAGCAGGTCAAAACTGCACACAATACTCCAGGTGTGGTCTCACCAAGGCCCTGTATAATTGCAGCAAGACGTCCTGCTCCTGTATATGAACTTTCTCGCTCTGAAGGCCAATGTACTATTTTGCCTAGCTACCATCAGTTCTGAGGAAGGGTCACACAATCAGAAATGTCAACACTGATTGTCTCCACAGATGCTGCCAGACCTGCTGAGCTTTTCCAGTAATCTATTTTTGTTTCTGATTTACAGCATCTGCAGTTCTTTTGGTTTTTAATTTTGTAACATGTGCCTTCTTCACTGAGTACTGCACCTGCAAGCTTACTTTCAGCGGCTGGTGTACAAGGACAGCCAGCTCTCATTGCACCTCTCCCTTTCCCGATCTGTCACCATTCAGATGATAATTTGCTGTTTTGCTACCAAAGTGGATAACTCACCCCACAATTATCCATATTACACTTTATTTCCACACATTTGCCCACTCACTTAACTTGTTCAAATCACTTTGAAGCATCTGCCATCATCCTCACAGCTCATCTTGCCACACAGCTTTGCGCCATTTTTAAATGTATAGAGATGTTACATTAATTCCCACAGCTAAATCGTTTATATTGTGATTAGCCGGAGTTCAAGCACTGATCTCTGTGGTATCTAATTAGTCACTCCCACTCAGAAAATGGTTTGTTTATTCCTACACTTTGCTGACTGTCTGCCAACCAGTTCCGTCTCCAAACCAGTACACTAGCCCCAAACCCATGCACTTTCAATTTTACATGCTAAGCCCTTATGTATGCAGACAGACACTGAAAAACAAAAAAAAAAATTGATGTTATGCATGGAGGAGGAGAAACAAAACACCAGGGAAATGAATCAATGCCACAGCCCTCAGAATTTGACAGGGTGTTCATTTTGTTTCCCGAATCATCCAGTTCTCATCATTTTTCCCCTTCAGGTTGTTTCAGTTCTTAACAAGAAGCCATAGAAACGATACAGCACAGAAGGGGCCTTTTGATACATTTTGTCCATGCTAACTCAAAGACACCCAGATGCCTTTTCCAATCCCACCTTCCTGCACATGGCCCATATTTCTGCAGCACATAAAGTGCAAAGCCAGGTACTTTTTTAAAAAAATGGATTTAAGGTCTCTACCTCCACCACTGACTCACACAGTGAATTCCTGACATCCACCACCCTCTGCGTAAAAACATCCCCTTTTAATCCTTCTGTCACTTAGTTTGAATCTATGACCTCTGGTTTTTGAACTCTCTGCGAAGGGAAATGTATTTCCTGTCTTCTCTAACTCTATCCGTCACAACTTCGTACACCTTAATGTCACCCCCCAGTCTTCTCTGTTCCAAGAAAAACAACCCCAATCTCTACTCATAGCTACAATTCTCCAGCCCTGACAACATTCTAGTAAATTTTTTCTGCATACTCTCCACAGCAAGTACATAAGTCATGTAAATGTGGTGATCAGAACTGCTCCGGTTGTGGCCTCACCAGTGTCATGTAGTTTCATCATTATATCCCCACTTTTGTATTCTATACCTCTGCCAATGAAGGACACCATTCTATATGCCTCCTTTACGACTTTATTTACCTGTACTGTTACCTTTAGGGACATGTGCATTTGTACACCAAGAACTCTCACATCAGCTACTCCTCTCAGCATATTCCTGTTTACTGAGTATTCCATTTTACTGTTTGACCTCCTTAAATGTATTACATCACACTTCTCAGAGTTGAACTCAATCCGCCACTTTCATGCCCACTCCACCAATCCATCTGTATCCATGACCAGTCCACGCCTTTCAAAGTGGCATTTTATCCAATCTCTCAGGATTGACCGTAACAATTTGCCCATGTCTGAAGTATGAGTAACTGGTCTATAACTGTTTGGCATTTCTTTTGTATCCCTTTTAAGCAATGGAACCACACTTGCATTTCCTCCAGTCCTCTAGCACCTCCTCTGTGTCTAGTGAAGATTGGAAAATAATCCTCAGAACATCTGTTATAGCCTCTCTGACCTCCTTCCGCTTTCTAGAAAACAATCCATCCCACCTGACGACTTATCAACTTTCAAGAATTCCAACTCCTCTGACACTTCCTCTTTCGTTATGATTATTTTGTCCAATATTTCACACTGCTTCTCCTGGATTACTACACCCACATCATCCCTTTTCTTTGTGAATACGGAAACAAAAAAACATTTAAAATTCTTCTCATAAGCTCTGCATCTTCACACAAGTTCCGTTCTTCATTTGTGACAGGTCTCACTTTTTCCTAAACGATCCTTTTGCTCTTTATATACCAGTAAAACATCACTGGATTTTCCTTTACCTTGCTTGCTAATATTTTGTCATGCCTTCTCTTTGATTTCCTTACTTCTTTTTTACTTGAATCCCGTGCTTTCTTTTTCTGTTTAATCATCCTTCCATTAGGGCATTAGACTGGTTCACGATGTCTTTGATTTAGCGAGAGCGAGCGAGCGAGAGAACACTATCTCTCTCCGTCCAGTGGTCTGAAGGCTTCTCACTGTACTGTTCACAGCCACAGGTTGTTCCGCTGCTCAGGGGCCAATTTGAGATTTGTCGGCAGACTGATAACTTGTGGTATCTATAACTGGTTTATGGAATTATAATCAATCAATCAGCAGCCCGTTGTCGACTGAATCTCAATTTGTGTACACATTCCAGAGCCGTGCCATCTCCTCTTACATTTTACCCCATTGCTTGCAAAACAACTGTATGAAAACGACCTACAATGGGTTTCAGTAACTTGCTTTTTAGAAGTGCAGCAATTGTTCCCTCAGCCCTTTATTGCAAAACAGTCCTTTTCCTGTTCACTTCACAACAAAAAGGTTAAGTGATTAAAAAATATAGTGCTTACAGAGCTTCCCCATTGCCTGAAAAACCTCAATATTCTAATACAAATTTAGCTTCTGACAGCAGTGATCATTTCACTTAAGATAAATTTGCATCTTTGTAAAATCAGTCTCTCTCTGACGTACCATTTTTATTCTTGGGATACTTTTGCCCTTTTGCATATCAGTGCCAAATCTAAACAGGTTATGGTTACTGCCACCAATACTCTGAGATACCCATTCCAGCTTCTCAGCTTCTATATACTAACTTGATCCAAAAGTAGCTCTTCACTTGTCCTTGTAATGTACTGGCTTAAATAGTTATACGGAATATATTTTATGAATTCTGTTTCCTCTGTAACTTTTACACTAATTTTATCCCAGTTAATATTAGACTAATTGAAATCTTCTATAATCAGTGTTCTATTGTTTAGAAGTTCTCAGCAATTTGCCTACATATTTGCTCTTCTAAAACGCCTATCCGTTTATGGGCTATGGCATGCTCTCAGTCTGTTCACTTATGTCAACAGAGTCAGTTTGGGTTGAGGTCAGGAACAAGAAAGGAGCAGTCACTTTGTTGAGGTTTTTTTTTTTTAAACAGACCCCCTAATAGTTGCAGAGAAGTGGAGGAGCGGATTGGGAGGCAGATACTGGAAAGCTGCAGAAGTCACAGGGTTATAGTCATGGGTGACTCCAACTTTCCAAATATTGATCGGAAACTTTTTAGTTGTAATAGTTTAGATGGAGTGGATTTTGCCCAGTGTGTTCAGGAAGGATTCCTGACACAGTACGTAGATAGACCAACATGAGGAGAGGCCACTTTGGGTTTGGTGCTTGGCAATGAACCGGGCCAAGTATCAGACCTGTTGGTAGGAGAGCATTTTGGCGGTAGCGATCATAACTCTGTTACTTTTACAACAGTCATCGAAAAGGATAGATACATACAGCAGGCTAAGGTTTATAATTGGGGGAAGGGTAATTACAATTCTGTTAGGCAACAACTGGGTAACATAAACTAGCAGGCAGGGAAGATGCGGTCGAGTGAGGGAGCCTTGGGTTTTCAAGAGGTCGAACGATTGGTTACGAGGAAGAAGGATGCTTATATAAGGTTTAGGAAACAAGGAACGGAAAACGCTCTGGAGGGATACAAGTTAGCTAGGAAGGAGCTGAAGGGCTTAGGAGAGCTATAAGGGGGCATGAGAAAACCTTGGAAGATAGGATCAAGGAGAACTCCAAGGCTTTTTACACGTACGTGAGGAATAAGAGATTGACCAGAGAAAAGGTAGGGCCGATCAAGGGTTGGAAAGGGAATTTGTGCATGGAGCCTAAAGAGATAGGAGAGGTCCTTAATGAATACCTTTCTTCGGTATTCACAACTGAGATGAACCCTAGCTGTAGGGGAGGTCAGTGTGAAACAGGCTGGTGGGCTAGAGGAGGTAGATGTTAGTAAGGAAGATGTACTCGGAATTTTGAGGAACTTGAAGATAGATAAGTCCCCTGGGCCTGATGGGATTTATCCTAGGATTCTATGGGAAGCGAGGGAAGAGATCGCAGGGCCTTTGGCAATGATCTTTTCGTCCTCACCGTCCACGGGTATAGTGCCGAAGATTGGAGAGAGGCAAACATCATTCCTTTGTTCAAAAAAGGGAATAGGGATAACCCCGGAAATTACAGGCCATTTAGTCTTACGTCAGTGGTGGGCAAATTATTGGAAAGGACTCAGAGATAGGATTTATGATCACTTGGAAAGGCACAGTTTGATTCGTGATAGTCAGCATGGATTTGTGAGGGGTAGATCATGCCTCACAAACCTTACTGAATTCTTTGAAGAGGTGACCAAACACATGGATGAATGTAGAGCAGTGGATGTGGTATACATGGATTTAAGTAAGGTGTTTGATAAGGTTCCCCATGGTAGGCTCATGCAGAAAGTAAGAAGGCATGGGATAGGGGAAATATGGCAGATTGGATTCAGAACTGGCTGACACTTAGAAGACAAAGGGCGTTAGTGGACGGAAAATATTCAACATGGTGCTCAGTTATGAGTGGTGTACCACAAGGTTCTGTTCTGGGTCCTCTTTTATTTGTGATTTTTGTAAATGATTTGGATGAAGGAGTGGAAGGGTGGATTAGTAAGTTCGCGGACGATACAAAGGTGGGTCACGTTGTGGATAGTGCGGAGGGCTGTTCTAGGTTACAAAGGGACATTGATAGGATGCAGAGCTGGGCTGAGAAGTGGCAGATAGAGTTTAACCCTGAAAAATGTGAGGTGATTCATTTTGGAAGGACAAACTTGAAAGCAGAATACAGGGTTAATGGAAAGATTTTTGGCAGTGTGGAAGAGTAGAGGGATCTTGGGGTTCATGTCCACAGTTCCCTGAAAGCTGCCACCCAGGTGGATAGAGTTGTTAAAGAGGCGTATGGTGTGTTAGCTTTCATTAATAGAGAGTTTGAGTTCAAGAGCCAGAAGTTATGCTCCAGCTATACAAAAGCCTGGTTCGGCCACGTCTAGAGTATTGTGTCCAGTTCTGGTCGCCTCATTACAGGAAAGATGTGGAAGCATTGGAAAAGGCGCAGAGGAGATTTACCAGGATGTTGCTCGGAATGGAGGGAAGGTCTTACGAGGAACGGTTGAGAGAGCGAGGGCTTTTCTCTTTAGAACAACAAAGGATGAGAGGCGACGTGATAGAGGTGTACAAAATGATCAGAGGTATAGATAGAGTGGACAGCCAGAGACTTTTTCCTCGGGTGGAGGTAGCTGTTATGAGAGGGCTTAGTTTTAAAGTGAGTGGAGGTAGATATAGGGGAGATGTCAGAGGTAGGTTCTTTCCTCAGAGAGTGGTAGGGGCATGGAATGCATTGCTGGAGAGGAGAGTTGGCCTCATTAGGGACATTTAAGCGGCTGTTAGATAGGCATATGGATGATAGTGTAAGGTAGGGGTGGAGGTTAGATAGACCTTAGGTATAGGCTAAAAGTTCGGCACAACATCGTGGGCCAAAGTGCCTGTACTGTGCTGTGCTGTTCTATGTTTTTAATCTCAGTTCAACCAACATGACCTCATTGATGATTGTTTGAGTGTATTTTTCCTTTTCACTGCTGCTATTGCTCATTTACTCGAAACTGTTTGCACTCGTAGGATTGAGGACGAGACGGCACAGGTTTGAAGTGGTTTGAAAAGGTTTTCATGCAACCAGTGGACTGGGTCTGGAATGCACCGCCTTGTAAGTGCAATCGATGCAGGTTACATTGAGAAGTCCAAGAGGGCATTGGATTATATAAATAGAAATAATTTGCAGAGTTAAATTAAAAGTGGGAGAATGGCCTTATCATGATTGTTGAAGCAGAAAGATGGCTACCTCATCAATCGTGATTAACCAGCATTACGAACTGCCCGTATCTTTTTCTTTTAATAAAGGTATCTCCCCCTCAATTGTACTTGAAAACCGTACGAATTAAGTGTGTTTAGCTGCTATGCCTGCCCTTCTTTAAGTCTCAGTAATGGCCAAGGCATCATACTTTCCAGCTGTGCCCTCAGTTCATCTGGATTGTTCATTAGGCTCCCTGTAACGAAGTACATATATTAATCAATGGGCAGGGCGGCGCAGTGGCTCAGTGGTTAGCACTGCTGCCTCACAGCATCAGGGACCCAGGTTCAATTCCACCCTTAGGCAACTGTCTTTGTGGAATTTGCACATCCTCGCTGTGTCTGTATGGGTTTCCTCCGGGGGCTCCAGTTTTCTTTCACAGTCCAAAGATGTGCAGTTTAGGTGGATTGGATATGCTAAATTGTTCATAGAGTCCAGGGATGTGCAGACTAGATGGATTAGCCATAGGAAATTCAGGGTTACAGGGATGGGGGTGGAGCAATTGGTTTGAACGGGATGCTCTTCAGAGCGGATTTGACGAGCCGAATGGCCTGCTTCCACACTGTAGGGATTCTATGATTCAATGAAGAGCTTTGTACTCAGCCTCCAACAGTGTTCCAAAGAAGCTCAAACTAGGCTGGAAGAACAATATATCTTTTCAGTTGGTGCTTAACAGCTTTCTAGATTCTACCTTGATTTTACAATTTCTAATCTTAACTTCTACTATAACTAATAGTTGCCAAAGACAAAAGTAATGATGCTGTTTTGCCCTTTAATATCTCCTCTAGACATGCCTACTCCTTATCACTCTCCTTTGCCTTATACCATCATTTCTTTTGTCATTTAATTATTCCTACTTTCCACCAATGGTAGGTCTTCCCTTTTGTTCTCCTGCACCTCCCTCTCCTCGTCATTGCACTTATTTAAAACCTATCACCTCAAACAATTTTCAGTTTTAACAAGGCATCAAACTAAAACATTAACTTTGTTCCTTGCTCCACAGAGGTTGCCAGACCTGCTTAGTGTTTCCAGTCTTTTCTGTCTTGCTTCACTTGATCTTTCACATAATCATTCCTTGGAACAGGTTTGATTCATTAATCAACACTGTGAACACATTAAGCCCTGCTTTTTTAAACTCCCTTGTCTTATCCAAAAAACTCTGTACTCAGAAAGTGGACTGCCAATCCCACCCTTCTCTATATTCCTTTGAATGCATTGTTCCATTAACAGCAGATTATAACGCAAGAAGCTGCTGCTGTATCATGTACTGGTGCAGCAAGACTTTATACCAGTGAGTAGGATTTATACTGGAGAACAGAGATCAGAAATGATTGTAGCAGAATGGCAGGGGTTGACATAGTGAAATGGCATGACTGGAACATGGGGATCCTGCTTTCTCTCTCTCTTTCTATTGCTTCAGTATTGTCTCTCAACTCCAAACAGTCCATATGGCTTCAATGTGACATTCCATTTTCCCATTAGTTATTCTCAGAATGTGATCTGCAGAGGTGCAAATCACAGGAGATTATAATTTGGCCCACTGTGTCAATGTCATATATGCAAAGTTCTTGCACCAACTATGACTCTTGCTCCACGATTGTATAATGAGCAGCTGGGATAGGAAGTATGAGGAAAGGTTTCCTCCAATGGAATTGAGCGTGACTCACCGGTTAGAATGATGTTGGGGATATTTCCGTGATTGGTGTAACTGAGCTGTGAATCCTGCAGACTTCCATGGCTCCCTGTCAGCCCCATCATTGCCGCCTGTGAGTAGTTCAAGGTGGAGATTTGGTTGTACAAGCTGTTGGTGCTGTTCGGGCTCTCAATCATATTGAATTGTTCAAGCTAAAATAAAGTATTTAACAGTTAGAAATTTGCTCAGAATCAATTTTCTGGGACAGCAGTCCCAATCTCCTGGGTGGGGACATCCCCTAGTCCTGGAATGTGTGAGAGCGAGAGCGAGAGCGAGAGCGAGAGAAAAAGCAAACCATATCCATGACAACAGCCCTTGTGGTCTCAGACTGCCCACCTTGGGCCTGGGTAACTCTTGCTTCAGATCAATCTGGCATTAGCAAGACTATAACAGCGAAACACACCCATACGTCATACATTGAAGTTCGGCGGTAACTAATGACAACATTAAATGAAATAAATAAATGTCAAACACAAAACAAAATTGAAGGATTAAATACTGATGAAGAGAAAGACATGTTGCTGAAGTTTTTAATCTTACACTCATCAGGATAAATGTAAGAATGTCAAATTATAAACAATTACAACAATTTATACCAGAGAAGAGAAAAGGCAGATTAATAGGCAAATGGATTCTGATTTGCTGAAACAGTGGCAATGGAGAAAGCAATGGGGAATAATAGGCTCCCTGAGCTCTCAGGCAATTAAAAAAAGGCACATGGTTTAACGTATTCCTTTTATTTGCACAGAATACGTTCTAGCTTACAAGTACGTGACGCTTCAAGGGCGAATGAGCCACATTGAGTGATTATGTTAATCTGGTTGTGAAGGAAACCATTAGTGCATTCAGTTCTTCATTCTGTGCCTACAAATCGCAGAATCACATGTGGTATAGACATTTTGAGTTTTGCATGCAAATGCTTATGGTCCATGCTGTGCCTTACAAATATGCTGTTTCACTTGATCAGAACATTTTTTTTGTGTTAGTTAGGGGAAAGCACCAATCACGTCACACTAATAGCTGCACAACAACCAATTTAACATAATCAGTGATGCTTGTAATGTAAATTAAACAGAGAAAATACTGGAGATATTCAGGTCTGCAGAGAGAAACAGAGTTAATGTTTTGAGTCCAAATGACTGTTCTGAAGGATGGTCACAACAGACAAAATGTTAACTTTCTCTCTACAGATGCTGCCAGACCTGCTGAGTTTCTCCAGGATTTTCTGTGCTTTTTTTCATTATTTCCAACATTTGCAGATTTTTGCTTTTATTTAAACTCACATTCATCCATTCTCTCCACTACTGATGCTCAGTAGCAGCAGTGTGTGCTATCTACAAGGTGCACTGCAAAGATCCGTAGACAGCACCTTCTAAACCCAAGACCACTTCCAACTAGATGGAGAAGGGCAGCAGATACATGGGAACACCATCATATGGTGGGCAAAAAATGATGCCCTAGCCAGCAATGTCGACGTCTTACGAGTGAATAAAGAAAGTAAAGGAGCTTATTTATACTTACTATTTCATGTGCTGGACACCATACTCTTAAAAGGAATACATTCAAACCTAGAATTATTTTGAATTATTAGAAGTTACTGCTCCCACAGCTTTCTCCAATCAGCATCCATTTCTCCTTTAATATAAATTGTTCTGATTATTTGAAATTTGGCATTCTTGCATTTATCCTGATGAGTGGAAGAGGACATACTTTGGCAACATGCTTCTCTTTTCAGTGATATTCAAACTGAAGGATAAAGCTAGAAAACAAAAGATTCAAGCAATAAGTCAATTTCATTTTCATTTGTGGGATGCGGGTATTGCTGGCTGGCCAGCATTTCTTGCCCATCCCTAATTACCCTTCAGAAGGTGGTGGTGAGCGGTCTTCTTGAACTGTGCTATGGGTTGACCCACAATGCCATTAGGGAGGAAGTTCCAGGACTTTGACCCAGCGACCCTGAAGGAATGGTGACAGATTTCCAAGTGAGGATGGTAAATGGCTTGAAGCGGAATTTGCAGTGGGTGGTGTTCCCATGTATCTGCTGCTCTTGTCCTTCCAAATGGAAGCGGTTATGGGTTTGGAAGGTGCTGTACGAGGATCCTTGGTGAATTTCTGCAGTGCATCTTGTAGGTAGCACACACTGTTGCTACTGGATGTCGGTGGTGGAGAGAGTGAATGCTTGTGGATATGGTTCCAATCAAGCAGATTGGACACATGGATGGTGTCAAGTTTCTTGAGCGTTGTTAGGGCTGTACCCATCCAGGCAAGTGGAGAATATTCCATCACACTCCTGATTTGTCCTGTGCAGATGGTGGACAGACTTTGAGGAGTCAGGAAATGAGTTGCTCACTGCAGGTTTCTTAGCCTCGCACCTGCTGTTGTAGCCATTGTGTTTGTGTAGCAAATATAAATACAGGGACTAACGAGTTGAGTTTCTGGTCAATGACAACCCCCAGGATGTTGACAGCGGGGGATTCAGCGATGGTAACATCATTGAATGTCAAAGGGTGGTGATTAGATTATCTCTTATTGGTGATGGTCGCAGCCTGGCATTTGTGTGGCATGAACGTTACTTGCCACTTGTCAGCTCAAGGTTGGTTATTGTCCAGATCTTGTTGCATTTTAACATAGACTGCTTCGTATCTGAGGAGTCGCAAATGGTGCTGAACACTGCAATCATCAACAATCATCCCCATTTCCGACCTTATGACGGACGGAAGGTCACTGATGAAGCAGCTGAAGATGGTTGGGCCCAGGACACTACCCTGAAGAACTCCTGCAGAGATGCCGTGGAGCTGAGATGATTGACCTCCAACAACCATGACCATCTTCCTCTGTACCAGGTACTTCTCCCAATCAGCGAGAGTTTGCCACCAATACCCACTGACTTCAGTTCTGCTAGGGCTCTTTGATGGCACACTTGATGTCAAAGGCTGTCACTCTCACACTTCCTCTAGAATTCAGCTCTTTTGTCTATGTTTGATCCAAGGCTGTAATGAGGTCAGGAGCTGAGTGGCCCTGGCGGAACCCAAACTGGGCATCACTGAGTAAGATGCCACTGAGCAATGCTGCTTGATAGCACTGGCGATGATATCTTCATCACTTTACTGATGATCGAGAGTAGAATGTTGGGGCAGTAATTAGCCAGGGTGGATGTGTCCTGCCTTTTATGTACAGGACATAAGTGTACAATTTCACACATTGTCAGGTGGCTGTCAGTGTTGTTACTTTACTGGAAGAGATGACTAGGGAAGTGGCAAGTTCTGGAGCACAAGTCTTCAGTACTATTACCAGAATGCTGTCAGGGTTCATAGCCTTTGCAGTATCCAGCGTCTCCAAACGTTTCTTCATATCATGTGGATTGAACTGAGTTGGCATCTGTGATGCTGGGGACCACTGCAGGTGACCAAGATGGATCATCCACTCTGCACTTCTGGATGAAGATTGTTGCGAATCATTTTCAGCTATGTCTGGTGCTGCTCTGTGCATGTCCTCCTGCATTCTCCATTGAACCAGGGTTGATCCCCTGGCTTGATGGTAATGGTTGAATGAGGGGTACGCCAGGCCATGAGGTTACAGATAATGCTAGAATACAAGTCTGCCGCTACTGATGGCCCAAAGTGTCTCATGGACACCCAGTCTTGAGTGGCTAGATCTGTGTGAAGTCTGTCCCATTTAGCATGGTGACAGTGCCATACAGCACGATGAAAGTTATTCTCAGTGTGAAAGCAGGACTCTTTCTCCACAAAGACTGTGTGGTGGTCATTCTCCCCGATACTTTCATGTATGGATGTATCTACAGCCAGCTGACTGTTAAGGATGAGCTTAAGTATGTTCTTCACTCTTGTTGGTTCCTCATTACCAGCTGCAGACCCAGTCTAGCAGCTATGTCCTTTGCCCAGCCTAACAGTTTATGTTTGACCAGCTTGATCAGTACTACCGCTGCTGAGCCACTGTTGGTGGTGGACATTGAAGACCCCACCCAGAATACATTTTGTATCCTCACCATTCTCAGTGCTTCCTCCAAGTATTGTTCAATGTGGAGGACCACCAATTCAGCAGCCAAGGGAGAACGATATGTGGTAATGAGCAGGAGATTTCCCTCCCCACGTCTAACCTGAAGCCATGAGACATCATGGGATCCAGTGTCAATATTGAGGACATCCAGGGCAATTCCCTCCTGACTGTATACCACTGTGCCACCAACTCTGCTGGTCTGTCCTGCCGGTGGCACAGGGATGGTGATAGTGGTGTCTGGGGCATTGTAAGGTATGATTCCGTGAGTATGATTAGATCAGGCTATCGCTTGCCAAGTCTGTGAGACAGCTCTCCCAATTTTGGCACAAGCCCCCAGATATTGGTAAAGAGGGTTGACAGGGCTGTTTCTATCGTTGTCTTTTCTGGTGCCTAGGTCAATGCCAGGTGGACTGTCTGGTTTCATTTCTTTGAGACTTTGTAGTGACTGATAGCAAGCTATTCAATTGTAGGTAATTTCAGAGGGCAAATGAGAGTCAACCACGTAGCTGTGTGTCTGGAGTCACATGTTGGCCAGACCAGGTGAGGATGGCAGATTTCCCTCCCTGAAGGACATTCGTGACCAGATGGATTTTTTTGACAATCAACAATGGTTTCATGATCAGTGGATTTTTAATTCCAGATTTTCTTACTGAATTCAAATCCACCATCTGCCGTGGTGGCATTCAAACCTGGATCCCCAGAATATTAGAGATAGCAAGGTGCAGAGCTGGATGAACACAGCAGGCCAAGCAGCATCAGAGGAGCAGGAAAGCTGACGTTTCGGGCCTAGACCCTTCTTCAGAAATCATTTCTGAAGAAGGGTCTAGGCCCAAAACGTCAGATTTCCTGCTCCTCTGATGCTGCTTGGCCTGCTGTGTGCATCCAGCTCTGCACCTTGCTATCTCAGATTCTCCAGCATCTGCAGTTCCTACTATCCCCAGAATATTAGCTGAGTTTCTAGATTTATAGTCTAGTGATGATAATACCACTAGGCCATCACCTCCTCAATTTCTAAAACTTTGCAAATGACAAGTCATTCATCTGACCTTCCTGTGGTGACAAGGAACTGGTGTGGGTCCTTACCTGATGAGACAGGGAGTTGGCTTGTCTGTTTGTGAGTTGCTGATCATAATAATCTCCAAAGACACTCCCAAGTATGGATGTCTGTCAAAAAGAGGGCAGAGAGTTTATCGCTTATAGATAAAACATTTAGTGCACGTTGGTTTAATTTGTTTCTTCTGAATCTGCTTAATTTAATTGCCAATAATGTAATCTGTGGGCAACAGGCACTGTAAAGGAGATTCAGAACTCTTCTGCACAACATCTAATGCTCTGTGCCTGGAAGACCAAGCACATCTTATGTACAACCAGTTTCAGGTCTCATCCACAGTGTAGTGAACGGTTCTTGGAAGTGGTCTATTGATTTATGTCTTTTTCCCCTGTACATTTAAAACGCTGGATTGGAAAGAAACAGGAAAACTAATGTGATGGGAACTATCTTTCATGTGAAGGTAAACGCCAATACGGATTAGACAGGGAAAGGCCTTATTCCATATTATAACTTCCACGTATTTCTACAATGCTGCATCAATCAGAAGCTCCCACTAACCTTCATGTCTCCCTGCCCAGGTCTGTTCTCTCCTCCTCCCTGACTAGCAAAAAGAATCACAGCAGAGTAATCCGTCAGTAGGAGTTTCACAGTTTATTCCATTAGCATTAAAAGGTTATTGCTTATTGCTGATCCAATTTCCTTTGCTATTTCGATACAGGACTGGCTCGAAGGGAGAAGACAGAGGGTGGTGGTGTAGGGTTGCTTTTCAGATTGGAGGCCTGTGACCAGCAGTGCGCCACAAGGATTGGTACTGGGTCCACTGCTTTTCATCATTTATATAAAATGATTTGGATCTGAACATAGGAGGTATGGTTAGTAAGTTTGCAGATGACACCAAAAATGGAGATGTAGTGGACAGTGAAGAAAGTTACCTCCGAGTACAATGGGATCTTGATCAGATGGACCGATGGGCCTAAGAGTGGTAGACGGAGTTTAATTTAGATAAATATGATGTGCTGCATTTTGGAAAGGCAAGTAAGGGCAGGACTTGTACATTTCAAGATCAGGTCCTAGTGAGCATTGCTGAACAAAGAGACCTTGGAGTGCAGGTTCATTATTTCTTGAAAGTGAAATCGTAAGTAGACAGGATGGTAAAGAAAGCGCTTGGCATGCTTGCATTTAATGATCAGTGAATTGAGTATAGGAGTTGGGAGGTCATGCTGCAGCTGTACAGTACACTGGTTAGGCCCCTATTGGAACACTGCATGCAATTCTGGTCTCCCTGCTACAGGACGGACATTGTGAAACCTGAAAGGGTTCAGAAAAGATTTACAAGGGTGTTTCCAGGGTTGGAGGATTTGAACTATAGCGAGAGACTGAATACACTGGGGTTATTTCCCCTGGAGCATCGGAGGCTGAGGGGTGACCTTATAGAGGTTTATAAAATCATGAGGGGCGCGTATAGGATAAATAGACAAGGTCTTTTTGCTGGAATGGGCGAGTCCAAAACTAGAGGCCGTAGGTTTAAGGTGAGAGGGGAAAGATTTTAAAAGTAAGCTAGGAGGCAACTGTGGAGAGAAATCAGAGTTACCGTTTCAGGTCGAGTGAGGAAGGGTCACTTGACCTGAAACGTTAACTCCGATTTCTCTCCACACATACTGCCATACCTGCTTAAGTTTTCCAGCAATTTTTATTTTTGTCTCTGATTTACAGCATCCTCAGTTTTCTTATGGTTTTTATGTAAGAGAAAACTTTCATTTCTTTAAAAGATTTGTGGAACCTACAAACATATTTAAGGATGTTTGAAAAACACTTTTTAAGCATTCTCATCAATTGCAAAAGGGATTAGCTGTAATTTAATAATAAGAAATTCCCCAGTGTCAGCACAGTTTCATGAAGGGTAAGTTGTGCTTGACAAACTTGCTGGAGTTCTTGAGGATGTAACTCGCAAGGTGGATAAATGGGGAACCGGTGGATGTGTATATCTAGACTTCCAGATGGCATTTGGCAAAGTGATGCATAAAAGACTGATCCAGAAGGTTAGATCCTGGGGGTTAAGGGTAGAATATTGGCTTGGATAGAGGACTGGCTGATTGACAGAAAATAGAGGGTTGGGATAAATGATTTCTTTGCTGGACTGCGAACTGTAACCATTGGGGTGCGCAGGGTTCAGTTCTTGGACCTCAACTATTTGCACTCGACATAAATGATCTGCAAGCAAGGACAGAGTGTAACATAGCCAACATCACGGATTATACCAAAATAAACGGGAAAGCAGGCTGAGATTAAAAAGTGTACAGATGGATATTGACAGGCTGGGAGAATGGGCCAGAATCTGGCAGATGGAGTTTAATGTGGATAAGTGTGAGGTTGTCCATTTGGTCGGAGAAATAAAAGTGCAAATTATCATCTAAATGGAAATCAGATTCAAAGTGCGCCTGTGCAGAGGGATCTGGATGCCCTTGTGCATGAATCACAAGGTGGGTCTGCAGGTGCAGCATACAATAAGGAAGGCAAATGGGAATCCTGGCATTTATTGCAAACGTAAAGAATTGCTATAACACTTATATAAGGCATCGGTGAGACCAAACCTGAAGTATCGTGTCTAGTTTTGGTCTCTGTAGTTTGGGAAGGATCTGGTGGCACTAGAAGCAGTTCAGAGGAGGTTCACCAGATTGATTCCAGGGATGAAAGGGCTGTTAAATGAGGAGCGGTTGAATAGCTTGGGCTTGTACTTGCTGGAGTTCAGAAGAAGTGCGGGGGCGGGGGCGGGGGGAACCCTTGAATCTGATGGAAGTAGATAAAATGCCAAAGAGGATCAAAGGTCATAGATACAGAATGAGAGGAGGTAGGTTTAAAACTGAGATGAGGAGAAACTATTTCGCAGAGGGCTGTGAATCTGTGGAAATCACTGCTCCCAGGTGCAGTGGAGGCAGAATTAATCGACAGATTCAAAAAAGACAGATATGTTTCTGATAAAAAGCGGGATAAAGGGCTATGGGGAGCAGGCAGGAGAGCAGAGTTGAGACTGGGATAAGATCAGCAATGATCATACTAACTGGTGCAGCAGGTTCAAAGGGCTGAATTGCCTCCTCCCGCTCCTAATTCCAATTTTCTGAAATGATGAAAGTACTGGGAGCAGTACCAACAGGAAGGAAACTGAGAAAGAAGCCACGTGGCTGCAAGACACAAAGGAAAACTACAGCCAAGAGGGTGAAGGTGAAGGTGAACAGAGAACAGAGGCAGACACAAAGAGAAGGTACAGAAACAGCAAAGGGGACGTAAAGAATTCCAATGAGGAGAACAAACAAGTCACTTGCAGGAGAAAGTCTGTTTTTTCTGTTACTGGAGCAATTTCTTTGAAGCAATTGTGTATGGTGGATAAGAGGTGCTTAGACACAGTGTGCTTCGATTTCGAGAAGGTATAATAAGGTGCCACATCATTGATTATAGCAGAAAATAAAATAAACTCATAATGGAAGCGTTCCAATGGACTGGAGGGTAGCTAATTTAACCCCACTCTTTAAAAACAGAAGGAGAGAAAATGGGGAATCTTAGGCTGGTTAGCTTGACATCAGTGGTGGGGGAAAATGCTGGAATCAATTCTTAAGGATGTAATAACTGAGCATTTGGAAAGTGGTGACAGAATTTTACTGATAGGAAATTGTGCTTGACAAACAGGGCAAATCAGTGGTTGTTGTGTAGCTGGACTTTCAAAAGGCTTTTGACAAGGTTCCACACAAGAGATTAGTAAGGAAATTAAAGCTCATGATATTGAAGGTAATGTATTAACATGGATAAGTAACTGGTTGGTGGACAAGAAGCAGAGAGTTGAAATAAACAGTTCCTTTTCAGAGTGGCAGGCAGTGACGAGTGGGGTGCCGCAGGGTTCAGTGCTGGGACCTCAGCTGTTCACAATATACATTAATGAATTGTATGAAGGAACTGAATGCCATATCTCCAAGTTTGCTAATGACACTAAGCTGGGTGACAGTGTGTGCTGTGAGGAGGATGCTAAGAGGCTGCAGTGTGACATGGACAGACTGGCTGAGTGGTCAAACACTTGGCAAATGCAATATAATGTGGATAAGTGTGAGGTTATCCATTTTGGTGTCAAAAACAAAAAGGCAGATTATTATCTGAATGGTAGCAGTTTAGGAAAAGATGAGGTGCAATGAGACCGGGGTGTCATGGTGGAACAGTTGGTGAAGGTTGGCATGCAGATGCAGCAGGCAGTGAAGAAAGCTAATGGCATTCTGACCTTCATAGTGAGAGGATTTGAGTGTCGAGTAGGAGTGTCTTGCTGCAGTTATACAGTGCCTTGGTGAGGCCACACCTTGAGTATTGTGTGCAGTTTTGGTCTCCCAGTCTGAGGAAGGACATTCTTGCTATTGAGGGAGTCCAGCAAAGGTTCACCAGTCTGATTCCCGAGATGGCGGGACTGATATGTGGGGAAAGACTGGATTGACTGGGCTTGTACTCACTGGAATTTAGAAGAATGAGGGGGAATCTCATAGAAACATAAAATCCTGATGGGACTGAACAGGCGAGATGGGAGAAGAATGTTCCTGATGTTGGGAAAGTCCATAACTAGGGGTCACAGTCTAAATATATGGGGCAAGCAATTCAGGACTGAGATGAGGGAAAATTTCTTCACTCAGAGTTCAGAACCTGTGGAATTCTCTCCCACATGATGCCGTTGGGGCCAGTTCATTAGATATATTCAAGAGGGAACTGGACGTGGTCCTTGCGGGTAAGGAGATCAAAGGGTATGGGGAGAGGGTGGGAATGAACATAGAACATGGAACACAAAAGCGCAGTACAGGCCCTTCGGCCCTCGATGTTGCGCCGACCTGTGAAACCAATCTGAAGCCCATCTAACCTACACTATTCCATTATTATCCATATGTTTATCCAATGACCATTTAAATGCCCTTAAAGTTGGCGAGTCTACAACTGCTGCAGGCAAGGCATTCCGTGCCCTTACTACTCTCTGAGTAAAGAATCTACCTCTGACGTCTGTCCTATATCTATCATCCCTCAATTTAAAGCTATGTCCCCTCATGCCAGCCATCACCATCCAAGGAAAAAGGTTCTCACTGTCCACCCCATCCAATCCTCTGATCATCTTGTATGTCTCTATTAAGTCACCTCTTAACCTTCTTCTCTCTAATGAAAACAGCCTCAAGTCCCTCAGCCTTTCCTCATAAGACCTTCCCTCCATACCAGGCAACATCCTGGTAAATCTACTCTGCACCCTTTCCAACGCATCCACATCCTTCCTATAACGCGCTGACCAGAACTGGACGCAACACTCCAAGTGCGGCCGCACCAGAGTTTTGTACAGCTGCAACATGACCTCATGGCTCCGAAACTCAATCTCTCTACCAATAAAACCTAGCACACCGTCCGCCTTCTCAACAACCCTATCAACCTGGGTGGCAACTTTCAGGGTCTATGCACATGGACACCAAGATCTCTCTGCTCGTCCACACTACCAAGAATCTTACCATTAGCCCAGTGCTCTGTACTCCTATTACTCCTTCCAAAGTGAATCACCTCACAATTTTCCACATTAAACTCCATTTGCCGCCTCTCAGACCAGCTCTGCAGCATATCTCTGTGTCTCTGTAACCTGCAACATCCTTCCGCACTATCCACAACTCCACCGACTTTAGTGTCATCCGCAAATTTACTAACCCATCCTTCTCTGCCCTCATCCAGGTCATTTATAGAAATGACAAACAGCAGTGGCCCCAAAACAGATCCTTGTGGTACACCACTAGTAACTGAACTTCAGGATGAACATTTCCCATCAACCACCACCCTCTGTCTTCTTACAGCTAGCCAATTTCTGATCCAAACTGCTAAATCACCCTCAATCCCATGCCTCCGAATTTTCTGCAACAGCCTACTGTGGGGAACCTTATGAAACGCTTTACTGAAATCCATATACACCACATCAACCGCTTTACCCTCATCCACCTGTTTAGTCACCTTCTCAAAGAACTCAATAAGGTTTGTGAGGCACGACCTACCCTTCACAAAACTGTGTTGACTATCCCTAATCAAATTATTCCTTTCTAGATGATTATAAATCTTCTCTCTTATAATCCTTTCCAACACTTTACCAACAACCGAAGTAAGGCTCACTGGTCTATAATTACCAGAGTTGTCTCTACTCCCCTTCTTGAACAAGGGGACAACATTTGCTATCCTCCAGTCTTCTGGCACCATTCCTGTAGACAATGACGACATAAAGATCAAAGCCAAAGGCTCTGCAATCTCCTCCCTAGCTTCCCAGAGAATCCTAGGATAGATCCCCATCCGTCCCAGGGGCCTCATCTATTCTCACACTTTCCAGAATTGCTAACACCTCCTCATGAACCTCAATCCCGTCTAGTCTAATAGCCTGTATCTCAGTATTCTCCTCGACAATATTGTCTTTTTCATGTGTGAATACTGATGAAAAATACTCATTTAGCGCCTCTCCTATCTCTTCGGAATCCATGCACAACTTCTCACTACTGTCCTTGACTGGCCCTAATGGGAATGGGACACTGAGATTGCATGATCGGCCATGATCATATCGAATGGTGGTACAGGCTCGAAGGGCCGAATGGCCTACTCCTGCCCCTGTTTTCTATGTTTCTATATTAATATGGGGGAATACGTTAGTGTGGAAGCTGGAAGATCGTGCTCGATGAGTTGGGAGAAAAAGTATCTCTTCTCATTCACAGGATGTGGTCAACCCTGGCCAGATGAGCTTTTATTGCCCACTCCTATTTGCCCAGAGGATAGTCAAGAGTCGACCACATAGTGGTGGATCTGGAGTTACAGGTCGGACTGACCAAGTAATGACAGCAGTTTTCTTCCCCAAAGGACATTAGAGAACCAGATGGGCTTTTCCTGACAACTGACAATTTCATGGCCAGCATTAGACTCTTAATTCCAGATTTTCATTGAATTCAAATTCCATCATCTGCCATGGTGGGATTCAAACCCTTGTCCCCAGAACATTAGCCTGGGGCTCTGGATTAAGCAGTAATGCCACTGGGCATCACCCTCCCTTTGAGAATGCATAAATGGGTCTTACTGATTTCCTGGATGTGATGAATGAAGTTCAAGATCTATGTTGGAGCCTCAACTTTTTACAATTCACATCAATGACTTTTATGAGGGAAGCAAATCTGTAGATGCCAAGGCAGGCAGGTAAATAAGCTGTGGAGGAGTCAAAAGAAGATTGCAGACAGATAACCTGATCATAAAGCATCAAGTAAGAATGATTATACCATAACAGAATTTCACATTAAGTTTTAATGAGAGAAACCTGGGTCTGAAACTAGAATACTTAAAGTAAATGGATGCAATTACAAGAATATGGAGTTAGAGTTGGCTAGAGTGGAATAGAAAAGTAGGTTAACCGTTAATATAGTAGAAAAGCAATGGCAGATATGCAAGGAGATAATTTATAACTTTCACCAATTAATATCCTATTAAGAAAGATAGTCTTATGAGAAGGATACATCATTTATAGCTAAGGATGGTAAATCATATCAAGTTGAAAGAAAAGCCTTGTGAAGATTATTGACAGACCAGAAGATTGGGAATGTTCAAAAAAAAAAGTGAAGAATGACTATAGCAATAACAAAAAAGGGAGAAATTGAAATCAGAGAGAAATCCAACAAGTAGTATCAGTTCAGGCAGCAAATGCTTTTGCAAGTGTATAGAAAAGGAGAAGTAATAATCTGTTCAACAGACAATAAGACTGGGGAATTAATAAGGTAAAACCAGGAAAAGCCAGACTTTGAACCATTTTTAAAAATTTGTCTTGTCAGGAGAAAGCAAAAGGGTGGGAGACAGTGTTCCTTCTAATTTTGTTCTTGTCTGCATAGACATGTGTGCAACAGTGACTTCTAGAACTGAAAGTCATTGCTGTGATCTACGCTGACAGTTATGTGCAGAATGTTTAGAGTGTCTGTGCCTCGAGGGAACTTTGGAAGGAGGTACTTAAAATGATCATGATCATTAGAAAAAAGTATGAGGGAAATCTAACGGAATGCGAGGCTGACAAGAACTCTGGACCTTAAGGCCTGCATCTCAAGGTCATAAAGGAAATGATTAGTGAAGGTAAGGTGAACTTGTGATAATATTACTTAAGAGAGAGACGACTGGCGATGGACTAACCTGAGAGTCACCACGCCTCAGGCAAGGTCAAGATTGAGAACGTGGGACCTTCATGGAAATGCTTACAAAGACAGTGGACATGATGATTGTATTCCTCTAAAATTCCTTAGGCCCTGGATAAGTCCCAGTGGATTAAAAAAACTGTAAAGGTAACACCTCGATTGATAAGAACATAAGAAAGAGGGGCAGGAGTAGGCCATCTGGCCTACTGAGCCTGCTCCATCATTCAATATCATCATGGCGTATCTTTTCGTAGACTTAGCTCCACTAACCCACCCAGTCACCATAAACCTTAGTACCTTTACTGTTCAAAAATCTATCCATCTTTGCCTTAAAAACTGCTTCACTGGGCAGGGAATTCCACAAATTCACAACCCATTGGGTGAATAAGTTCCCCTCAACTCAGTCCTAAATCTGCTCCCCTTATTTTGAGGCTTGCCCCCTAGTTCCGGTTTCACCCACCAAAGGAAACAACCACCCTGCTTCTTTCTTATCTGTTCCCTTCATTATTTTATGAGTTGCTGTAAGATCCCCCCTCATTCTTCTTAATTCCAATGATTACAGTCCCAGTCGAGTCAATCTCTTCTCATATGCCAATCCTCAACTCTGGAATCAAACAAGTGAACCTCCTTTACATCCCCTCCAGTGCCAATACATCCTCTCTCAAGTAAGGAGACAAAAACTGAACACAGCAGTCCAGGTGCTATGTACCGCTGCAGCAAAACCTCCCTATTAAATTCTGTCCCTTTAGCAATGAAGGACAATATTGCATTTGCCTTCTTAATTACCTGCTGCACTTGCAAACCAACTTTTCATGATTCATGCACAAAGACATCCAGGTCCCTCTGCACAGCAGCATGCCACAATTTATCACCATCTAAATTATAGTCCATTCTGCTGTTATTCCTACCAGAATAGATGACCTCACATTTACCAACATTCTACTTTATCTGTCAGACCCTTGCCCACTCACTTAATATATCAATATCCCTCTACTTTGTGTCCTCTGCACACTTTGCTCTACAATTCATTTTAGCATCATCTGCGAACTTTTGACACACTACACTTGGTTCCCAACTCTAAATTATCTGTAAATTGTAAACTATTGTGGTCCCATCACTGTTCCAGCACTGGAGGGACCAAAAAAAAAGCAGGAATCTATAGGCCAGTTAGCCTAATGTCTAATCTTGGAACAAATTCTGGAATCCATTATGAAGGCAGTTTATAGTGGGGCATTTGAAATAATAAAACAATCAAGCACACTCAGCATGATTTTGTGAAAAGGAAATCATGTTTGTCAAATTTATTGGAGTTATTGAGGAGTAACAAAGAACATAGGTACAGGGGCACCAGTAGATGTTGATGACTTTTAAAAGGTACCTGGTAAGGTTCTACAAAGAATGTTATCACACAAAAAAGGAGTGCATTGCACTGGGAGTGATTTATTTGGGTTGACTAACTAATGGAAAAAAGTCAGGATAAGTGACCTATTTGAACTTGGCAAACTGTAATCAATGGAGACACAAAACACCATAAGATATAGTAATTAAGCCATCAGGCTCATTGATCTTGCTCTGCCGTTCAATCACAGCTGATATGTTTCTCAACCTCAATATCTTGCCTTCTCTCTGTAATTTTGATCCTCTTACTAATCAAGGGCCTATCTATCTCTGTCTTAAATACTCTCAATGACGATCTCCAAAGCCTTCTGTGGCATTGAGTCCCACAGATTCACCATCCTCCAGTCGAAGATCCACAAGAATCAGAGCAGGGGCCTCAATTGTTTACAATCTATATCAATGACTTGGTTAAGGGACTTGACTGTATTGTAATCAAATTTGGTGATGATACAAAGTTGGTGGGAAGGAAGTTAGGAAGAAGATTCAAAGAGTCTCCAAAGCCTTGAAGATGAATTAAGTGTTTTGATGGGCTAAAATTTTAGAGTGAATAAAATGGAGGAAAATGTGTTGTTTTCCACTTTGGCAGGAACAGCTGAAGATTATTATTCAGATACAGCGGGGCTGCAGATTGCCACAGCAAAGGGATTCGTTTGTCCATGTGCATGAATTGCAGGAAGTCAGCATGCATGGACAGCATTTAATCCGGAAGGCAAAAGGAATGAGGCCTGTGTAATTATAAAGAGTTGAGCTTCTAAAGTAACAAAGTCTTGCTTCATCAGTATAGGGCATTATGAGATTATACTGAGTATTTTGAATGGTTTTGTTCTCCTTACTGAAAGGGGGATATACTTGCATTGAAAGCAGAGAAGATAGAACTTAGGAGCAACAGTAGGCTATTCAAGACTGCTATACCATTCAGAAGGACCATAGTTGATCTGACTGTGGTCTCAAACTCCATTTTCCCATCTTGTCCCATAACTCTTGACTATCAAAAATCTATCTTAGTCTGCCTTAGATAAATTCAAAGACACAGCATCTTCTGCCTTGTGGGGAAGAGAATTCCACATGCTAACAAACCTCTGACAGAAAGGTCACCATGTTATAAGGATGAGATTACACTAAAAAGGTGCAGTGGGGAGTTACCCAGGGTGTGACTGGGCTGGAAGGTCTGAGCTGAGAGGATTGATTGGTTCGGCTTGGGTTGACTTCCTTGGGGCAGCGAAGGTTGAAAGGGCAAACAATAGAGGTGTGTGAGATTATGAAGGGTATAGATTGGGTAGGAAGAGACTTTTTCCATTAGTAGAGGAGTTAGTAATTAGGGGCATAGATTTCAGGTAAAAGGTAGCATGCTAAGAGGAGAGTTGAGGAGGAAAGTTTACACGCAGTGGGAGTCAGGCACTCATTGCGTGAAAAGGTGACTGAAACTTTTGGAGCATTTAAGCAGTATTTAGAGACTCACTTGCATTCTCATAGCCTCTAGGGATAAGGGCAAAAAAACTGGAAAATAGGACTGGTGTAGTTTGACTGGCACAGCACGGTGGGCCAAATAGCCTCCTGTGTTATAAACATCTATGAGTGTAGAAGAAAAATAATTCTCATTACCTCCACCTTAAAACATAAACCATTTTTTTCTTATACCATGTCTCTAGTTCTATGCTCTCTCACAGGGGAAATATCCTCCTGTTATCCGCACTATCCAGTCCTCTCAAAATCCTATACATTTCAATAACATCAGTCCTTATTCTTCTAAACTCTAGAATACCCAGTGTGAAAACAGGTCATTGAGCCCAACAAGTCTACACCGACCCTCTGAAGAACATCTCACCCAGACCCATCCTCCTTCCCTATCTCAGTAACTCTGTATCTCCTGTGGCTAATGCACCTAACCTACACATCCCTGAACACTATGAGCAATTTAGCATGGCCAATACACTGAACTTGCACATTTTTGGACTGTGGGAGGAAACCAGAGCACGTGGCAGAAGCCCATGCAGACACGGGGAGAGTGTGCAAATTCTACACAAACAGTCGCCCGAGGCTGTATTGAAATCCAGGTTCCTGGTGCTGTGAGGCAGCAGTACTGACCATTGAGTCACTGTGCACTCCAATGGATATAGACACAACCTACTCAACCTTTCTTTATGTAATAAACTTTATCTCAGGTATGAATAGAGTGAACTGTTCTTACACAATTATATATTTTTCAAATGGGGAGATCAAAACCGAACAGAGTATTCTAGATGTGTTTTCACCAATGTCCAGCAGTAGTAAAACTTACCAACTTTTGTATTCTATTCCCCTTACAATAAATGCTGAAGTAGGGGAATGAGGGGTGTGGGTCCTTTTATTTTTTTTTTAAAAAGTTAGAGAATTCCAGAAAGAATATCAAGCCTGCATGATTTGACTGGGTTAGGAATCATATACGCACTTAATAACAGCAGAAAAGGTAGTAGACCGATTATCACAGCTGGTAATCTTGAGATTTCACTATTGCCAATTTACTCATTTACTCATTCACCTTCATGTAAGTGGTATTTTGATAGTAACTCTCTTAAAGGGAACAGAGTCCTTATTCAATATGCAGCTATCAGATACATGCTAACAGAGAAAACTTGTTTAAGGAGGGACAGGACTGGCAGCTTAATGTTCCAGGATACAGACGTTTCAGATGGGATAGAGAGGGGAATGGAAAAGGGGCAGGGGGTTTGCACTACTTGTTAAGGAGAATATCAAAGCTGTACTGCGGGAGGACACCTCAGATGGCTCATACAACGAGGCAACATGGGTAGAGCTCAGGAACAGGAAGGGTGCAATCACAATGTTTAAGGTTTACCATAGGCCTCCCAACAGCCAGTGGGAGGTAGAAGAACAGATATGTAGGCAGATTTTGGCAAGATGTAAAAGTAATAGGGTTGTTGTCGTGAGTGATTTTAACTTCCCATATATTGACTGGGATTCACTTAGTGCTTGGGGCGCAGATGGGACAGAATTTGTATGGAGCATCCAGGAGGGCTTCCTGAAACAGCATGTAGATGGTCCAACTCGGAAAGGGGCCATACTAGACCCAGTGTTGGGGAATGAGCCTGGCCAGGTGGTCGATGTCTTAAGATAATGGGCGACTGTCTGTGTGTAGTTTGCACATCCTTCCTGTGTCTGTGTGGGTTTCCTCCGGGTGCTCCGGTTTCCTCCCACAGTCCAAAGATGTGCACGCTAGGTGGATTGGCCATGCTAAATTGCCCATGGTGTTCAGGTGTAGATTAGGTGGGTTATAGGGGGATGGGTCTGGGTGGGTGCTGAGGGTCAGTGTGGACTTGTTGGGCCGAAGGGCCTGTTTCCACACTGTAGGGATTCTATGATCTATGGCAAGTTTTGGGAACCTTGGATAAAGAGAGATATTGTGAGCCTAGTCAAAAAGAAAAAGGCAGTGTTTGTCAAGGCCAGGAGGCTGGGAACACACGAAGCAAGGGTGGAATACAAACATAGTTGAAAGAAACTTAAGCAAGGAGTCAGGCGGCCTAAAAGGGGCCATGAAAAGTCATTGTCCAACAGGGCTAAGGAAAATCCCAAGACTTTTTATACACATGTAAATAGCAAGAGGGTAGCCAGGGAGAGGGCTGGCCCTCTCAAGGACAGGGAAGGGAATTTATGTAGAGGAACTGTGCGAAGTATTAAATGAATATTTTGCATCACTATTCACCACAGAGAAGGACTTGGTGGATGAGGAGTCTGGGAAAGTGTGTGTAGATAGTTTGGGTCATGTTGAGATCAAAAGGGAGGCTGTATTCGGGTCTTGAAAAACTTTAAGGTCGACAGGTCCCCAGGGCCTGATGGGATATACCCCTGAATACTAGGAGAGGCAAGGGAGGAAATTACTGGGGCCTTGAGAGAAATCTCTGTATCCTCACTGACTACAGGGGGTGGGGCCCAGAGGACTGGAGAATAGCCAATGTTGTTCCTTTGTTTAAGAAGGGTGACAAGGATAATCCAGCTAATTACAGGCCGGTGAGCCTTACGTCAGTGGTAGGGAAATTACTGGAGAGGATTTTTGAGACAGGATTTACTCCCACTTGGGGTTAAGTGGGTGTAATAGTGACAGGCAACATGGTTTTATGAAGGGGAGGTGGTGTCTCACTAACTTGATTGAGTTTTTTGAGGAAGTGACAAAGTTGATCGATGAGGGTAGGGCAGTGGATGTTGTCTACATAGACTTTAGCAAGGTCTTTGGCAAGCTGCCTCATGGCAGGCTGATACAGAAGGTAAAGTCACACAGGGTCAGAGATGAGCTTGCAAGATGGATAAAAAACTGGCTCGGTCAAAGAAGACTGACGGTAGCAGTGGAAGGCTGTGTTTCTGAATGGAGGCTTGTGACTGTGTTCCTCAGGGATCAGTGTTGGGACCTTTGCTATTTCTAATATATACAAATGATTTGGAGGAAAATGTAACTGGTTTGATTAGTAAGTTTGTGGATGACACAAAGGTTGGTGGAATTGCGGATAGAGATGATGACCGTCAGAGGATACAGCAAGATACAGATTGGTTGGTGACTTGGACAGAGAGATGGCAGATGGAGTTTAATCCGGAAAAATGTGAGGTAATGCATTTCCAAAGATCTACTCCAGATGGAAAATACACAGTAAATGGCAGAACCCTTAAGAGTACTGATAAGCAGAGGGATCTGGGTGTACAGGTACACGAGTCACTGAAAGTGGCAATACAGGTGGAAAAGGTAGTCAACAAGGCACACGGCATGCTTGCCTTCATCAGCCGGGGCATGAGTTAAAAATTGGCAGGTAATGTTGCAGCTTTACAGAACCTTAGTTAGGCCATATTTAGAATATTATGTTCAATTCTGGTTGCCACGGTACCAGAAGGATGTGGTGGCTTTGAAGAGGGTACAGGAAAAATTTACCAGGATGTTGCCTGGTATGGAGGGCATGAACTATGAGGACAGGTTGGAGAAACTCAGGTTGTTCTCACTGGAATGACTGAGATTGAGGGGTGACCTGATAGAGGTCTACAAGATTATGAAGGGCATGGACAGAGTGGACAGTCAGAAACTTCTTCTCCAGGGTGGAAGAGTCAGTTACTAGGGGGCATAGGTTTAAGGTGCAAGGGGCAAAGTATAAAAGGTGATGTATGAAGTAGGTTTTTTTTTGTTTTTTTACACAGAGGGTGGTGAGTGCCTGGAACTTGCTGCTGGGGGAGGTAGTGGAAGCAGATATGATAGTGACTTTTAAAGGCGTCTTGACAAACGCACGAATAGGATGGGAATAGAGGGATACAGTCCCCGGGAGGGTACTGGCTTTTAGTTGTGACGGGCAACGTGTCGGTGTAGGCTTGGAGGGCCAAAGGGGCTGTTCCTATGCTGTAATTTTTCTTTGTTCTTTGTTATGTCATGCAAGCTATTTAAGTCCCAGGAGACGGTTGCTGAGGGTCGATTCATATTATAATCTTTCATAGTTTTGGGTGACACAGTGGCTAGGATGGTATTGTTCTGAATGGATTACAAAATTAACACATACTCAAGGATAGCCTCCGATGTAGACACAGGTCCGGACCCTGTTAACAGCATAGGACCGGGAAAGGTTAAAACTGTGAAAAGGCAGTAATGGGGTGGAAGGGATGTTTTAGTCTCGTATACCTTTAACAGCGAAATGTATTGCAGGGTCTCAGTTTTACGAATGTATGAATGAAATGCAATAATAGTAAACATAGTACGCTAGTGAGTGGTTAGTAAAGTTATGAATGAATGAGAGTGCGAGTGTGGTAATAGAGAGTGCTTGTGGTTAAATTAGTAAAGAGGACCTTTAGTACAGAAGTAAAGAGACTTATGATAAAGTGTCTCACAAAAACTATAGAACAGGATATTTTAAGGCGATTAACTCTGCATTACTAAAGACATGCCACCCAGACCACTGAAGCCTTGTTAATTGCTAACCGATATGAGTAAGCAAGGCAGAACCTTAGCAGACACCACTGGACATTCAGAGGCAAAGGTTACAAGATAAGCAAGTGACCACATAAGTGAAAGGGCACCGCTTGTTTGAATCCGACTAGTAAACATGTAATACATATGATGCAATCAACATGGCTACTTATTTGAATTATGAATTTGATGTAATTTATTTACGGACCTGATGTAACTGACTGCCTAGTCAATCAACTTACAGACTTGATGTAGTTACCGCTTAGTTAATTGACTTATAGACTTGATATAATCAACTGCATTGTAACTATGTAATTCTACAAACTGTTACTGTGTGAAAAAAGTAGTGTGGTGCAGGTATTCTGTAGTGTGAGTTCGATTGTCCTGCAGTCCCTACACTCCATTTGCTTCCTAATCATTTGCTGTAGCTATACACTAATAATGATGTATCAGGACTCCCAGATAGCTCTATAAAAACCAAAAGAACTGCGGATGCTGTAAATCAGGAACAAAAACAAGGTTGCTGGAAAAGCTCAGCAGGCCTGGCAGCATCTGTGGAGGAGAAAACAGAGTTAACGTAACAGAGTTAAAGCTACAGACTTGAAATCTTGGTGATATCATCATCTCTGGGATCATTCAGTAAATGCGGGTTGTTTGGTTTATGGTACACGGTAATCATAACTATGTCTGCCATCTTCAAAGATCTATGCATAATAAACCTCTAGGCCACTGCAAAGTTTTCAGAACAGTGCATTTAAGGCTATTTTACCTCTCCCTGTCCCTTTTGCCAAAATACTTCACCTCGTACTTCTTCATGTTAAATATCATCTGTCACTTGACTAGCCATCCTGATAAATTATTTGACACCCTGCATCAAATAGGCTAAGGTGCAGAAGGAGGTAATTCCGTATGAGGCAAACCAGTGATATCCAAAATTATTACTACATATGGCTAAATCTGAATTTACAGTAATAGCAATAGCATTAGCATTTGCAACTTCTTTTTATGTGACAAACAAAATGGATGCCAGCATTATTCCTTATGATTACTCATAGTGGGTGCTGCCCTCAGCATTACTCAGGGGCAGCAGCAGATCTGACCTCAAATACTTCCCAAACTGCCCAGGGAAATTTACTCACTGAGGCATCACACAGAAAAAAAGTCACCCCATAGGTAGAATGAAAGAAAATGGTGAGTAGGCTCAGTACGAACCTATTAGCAGCAAAACAGTCTGTGTATGGACGAACAGCAGTTACCCGCTAAATGTGCTGTCACTGTCAGTGTGAAGGGAGTGAATTTGAAGGTGATGGATGTGGTACTAATCAAAAAGGCTGAGGTGATCCAGTCTTACTCAATGTGAAATGACTAGGGAAGCAAATGGTATCGGTGGAAAGGACCAAGACATATCAGGGTTTGAAGATGATGGCTTAGGTTTTCCTAAATACCGAAATGGTGAAAATGTACCTACGAAGGTCTCTGACAACGCAGAATCAATGGAGCCATCAAGTGAGGTGGTGAGGGAGCAGAGCTGGGTATCATCTGTTAATATGGAAGCTGGTCCCATGTGCCCAGATGCTGTCAACAAGAGGCAGCATGTAGACTGCTATGGCAGGTGTGTGGGGAGAGGAGGCATTAAGAGGAACGTGGGCTAGAAGAGCTTGCAAAGTGTGTTGGGGAAAAGCAAGCTATAAGACAGTTGGAAAGAGAAGCAGCAGCTACAGAAAGAATGGGTGCAAGGATAGGTGGGAGGGGAAAGGGATGTTTCAAGGGAGAGAGAACAGGTTTAAACTTGTCACTGAAGGAAAACCTAGCTAACTGGTTTCTAAAGAAACTTTAAATTACTGAGATAATGACATCCTTGCAAATGCATGTGGACTCTCTAGTTCAAGGCTACATAACTTCATTCCTTTTACAAAGCGGACCCTAATGAAATGAACAGTCTCACCTGTAAATTTAATATGAAACAAAAACAGAAATTGCTGCAAAAGTTCAGGTCTGGCAGCACTGGTGGAGAGAAATCAGAGTTAACATATCAGGTTGAGTGACCCTTCCTCAGAACTCACTCGCGTCACTCAACCCGAAACATTAACTCTTATTTTCCCTCTACAGATGTTGCCAGGCCTGCTGAGCTTTTCCAGCAATTTCTGTTTTTGTTTCTGATTTACAGCATCCACAATTCTTTTGGTTTAAATTTAAATACGAGCTTGATATCAGAGGTGCAATAAATAGATTTATAACTGCCTGGTTAAAAAATTCCAACATTGCGCATGTGCAGAAGAAAATATTCACTGTGGCCTCGTTAGTCTGTGTAAGTTGTGATATGGCGATGGTTTTTGTTTGTTGACGTTTGAATTATTTTGAAAAACAAATTAACTTATGCCTGTGTCTGGTACCACCTTAAATCATGTTGGGTAGGAAGTTAATCCTTCCTCTGGATACTGTGGTATTTCTGTCTAATGGAGAGTGGATCATTTTGAGGATACTGATGTACTTTAGTTCTGCAACTGTGCAAGTCCAAATATCCCACAGGATAAGAGAAACATAGACAATATTGTTACTGCATGACTCTACCACCTAGTAAATAAATTAGCAAGAATGATAAAAGTTCAGAAAACTAGAAAGCAGCATCCTAAACCAAAAAGTAGCCCTTGCAAGTGAAAAAGTAGCCACTAGGAAAATCCCAGCAAAGCCCTTAAAAAGGTAAAATTATTTTTACACCGGCTCAAACTAGGTGCAGATCCTTATTATTACTCATGGTATAGGTTTAAGGTGAAAGGACAAAGATTTAAAAAAGGTCCTAAGTGGCAGCTTTTTCATGCAGAGGGTGGTACGTGTATGGAACGAGCTGCCAGAGGAAGTGTTGGAGGCTGGTACAATTACAACATTTAAAAGGCATTTGGATGGGTGTACGAATAGGAATGGTTTAGAGGCATACGGGCCAAATGCTGGCATATAGGACTAGATTAACATAAACCATCTGGTCGGTATGGATGAGTTGGACTGAAGGGTCTGTTTCTGTGCTGTACATCTCTATGACTACGCTGACCCTCTATGTCAGCTTCCTGAGGACCAATCCAGTCAGTCCATCTCCTTTGCCCTGCAAGTCTCTCTCCTTTAAATGCCAATAATTTAAATCATAGAAAGGTTACGGCACAGAAAGAGGTCAGTCAGCCCATCATGTCTGTACCAGCCGGGTAAACTCAGGCACCCACTCTATTCCCACTCTCCATAACCTGCTCCATAGGCTTGACAGTTACAACGTTCCAGGTGCAAATTCAGATTCCTTTTAAATGAGTTGAGAGTTTCTGCATCAACCACCAATTGGACAGAGAATTCCAGGTACCCACTACCCTCTGGATGAAAACATTTTTCTCATGTTCTCTTGAATCCTTCTACTTTGAATCTGTGTCCCGTGGTAATTGACCTCTCTGGTAAGGGAAACAGGCCATGCCTGCCTACTCTATCCTTAAATCACCACACAGCCTACCCTGTTCTCAGAAAACCTTTCCTAAGCCTATCTTTCTCTTATAGCTTCAATTTTCAAGTTTCGGCGACATGCTTGTAAATTTCCTCTATACTGTCTCATCAGCAATCAAGCGCTTACTGTAACGTGAGGGAGATTTTGCTTAAGTGAGACAGGCCAACTGACTACATCTGGGAACTTGGTGCATCGGGGAAAAAGGTGCTTTAAGTAAGATTTACTGCAAGAGATAAGTCTCCACAACGAGAAATGAGTAAAAGAAATTAGAAGGAGTGGATCACGAGGTCTAGCTGCAGTGAGACCAACAATGGAGTGGCATCACAGGCCACAATATGATGCAAGTTGCAGAGATTGCAGTTGACTGGCTAATAGAATTGTTGAGTATTTCTACTCTTTAGTTTGCATTTAGGTCTTATGCCTTTTGTCCCCTCTGTTTCTAAAGCATAACTTGTTAAGCCTAACATTAAAATAAGAATTAAAAAATTAATTACAATAAATTGTCAAGAGAGGGATACTAGAGTAATTAATTAATAAAATGTGATAGTGACAGCAGGATAGGTGATGCGTTGCTGCTGCAACACGTGGGAGCTTCTGGACACCAAGGTGATCCAAGGAGAACACATACAGTAAAGGTTTGTATTTCCAGGGACTTTGGATCCAAGTTGAGGAGCTGGAGTCCAGGTTGCTTACGTTACATGATATCATTAAAACACCAGATGCTTAAAATAGGGCAGGATCTGGCCTAATCAGAATAGTAAAGTTGCCACAGTCCCAGTGGGTTGCTCTCGCTCTCATTAGAGAGAGGTGACTGTGTTGGCTTAACATGAAGGTCACTATGCCTCAAGCATGGGGAGAGGTTGAGGAGGGACCTTCATGATAACCTTTGCAAAAATGGAAATTGAACCCACACTGCTGGCATCACTCTGCATTGCAAATCAGCTGTCGAGCCAAGTAAACTGACTGGCCCCCTATCAAAGTGTCATAATTTTAAGGAGATAGGCAAGAGGTTGAGAGGGGATTTGAGGAAAGGATTTTTTTCACCCAGAGAATTGTGGGAATCTGGAATGCATTGCTCCAGAAGTCAGGTGAGGTAAGAAACTCCACAACCTTTAAAAAGTACTTGGATGAGCACTTGAAATGTCATAACATCGAAGGCAAGTATCCCGTACGTCTTCTTAACTAACCTATTAACGTGTCCTGCTGCCCTCAAGAATCTGAGAACAAGCACCTCAAGATCCCTCTGTTCCTCTGAGCTTCTTAGTGTCCTGCCATTCATTGAATCCTCCCTTGTCTTGTTATTTCTTCCAAAGTGCATCACCTCACTTATATCAGGGTTAAATTTCATCTGACAAGCAATCTACCTATCTGACTAATGCATCTATACAACCCAAAAGATATTCTTCCTCACTGTCAACCAGCCGTCCAATGTTCCCGTCATCCACAACTTACTTATCACCCCTCCCAGATTCTAATCTACTTCACTTGTACATGTCACAAAAAATAAGAGAACCAGCACTGATCTCACAAGCCTCCAGTCACAGACAGCTTTCTACTATCTTCTACCACTTTCCACCTCCCACTACTAAGCTAATTTTGGATCCATCTTGCCAAGTTATCCTGGATCCCATGCAGTTTTCCCTTCATTATCAATCTCAAGACCTTGTCAAAGGCCTTGCTAAAATCTATATAGACTGCATCAACAGTACTACATTTATCTGCACACCTGGTCACACCCTTGAAAAATTAATTTCGTTAGGCATGACCTCCCTCTAAAACCGTGCTGACTATTCCTGATCAAATCTTGCCCCTCCAAGCGAAGACTAATTGCCTCTTTCTGACTCTGCTCTAATAGTTTCCCAATTTCTGATGTGAAACTCACTGGTTTGTGATTCCCTGGTTTCTCTCTCTAACACCCTTCTTGAAAGGTGGAACCACATTAGCTGTCCTCCAGTCCTCTGGCACAATTAAAAATTTGGGTCAGGGGCCCTGGTGACTTCCTCTCTTATCTCCCACAACAGCCTGGGGATCTGTCTAGTTTTAAACCCATGCAAATCTTCAATACCTCCTTACTCTCTGTCAACCTGCTCAAGAATCTCAGTCCCTCTTCCAGAATTCTGGACCTATACCCTCCTTTTTCAAAGCGGAGACAGATGTGAAGTACTGGTTTAACACTCTTCCCAATGTCTCTGGCTCCATGAACAGATTTCCTCCTTTGTCCCTCATAGGCCTACTCTTTCTACAGTTATCCTTTTTGATATAGAATATCTTGGGATTTTCCCTAATCTTGCCTGCCAAAGTTTCTTCATGTCCCTTCTTTGCTCTCTTAATTGTTTTCTTACGTTGCTCCCTTCAATTTCTATACTCTAAGGGCCTCCATTGATTTAGTCCCTTTGTACACCTCTTTTTCTTCTGATCCAGTCCTGAATATTCTTAGGTACCTAAGGTTTTTTGAGCTTGTTGCTTCTACATTTCACCCTGTAAGGAACTTACTGGGCCTGTATGCTTCCCGATTATTTTTTGAATACTCCCTCGCCCCATTGTTCTTATCAGCTCCTTTGGCCAGATCCTGCCTTATTTTAAGTAGATCTGCCTGTCCCCCTAGTCCAACCATCTTTTCCCCTTTCCATAACAAACTTAAACATACGGTGTTGTGGTTACTAACTCTGAAATGGCCCCGCAATGCTACCTCGAACATCTGTGAGGCTTCAGTCTTAAAATTAGGTCTAGCACTGCACTATTCGTTTTGGATCTTCTAGATTTTGATATAAAAGTCTACCCTGAATATATTTCAAGAAATCTGCTCTCTCTAAACCCTTTATACTATGACTACCTAATTACTATTTGGGAATGTCCTTTAGGGAGGGAAGTTGCCAATCTAGCCTAAATGTGAGTCCAGACCCACAGCAATTAGGGATGGGCAATAAATGCTGGTATAGCCATGAATCATCCAATGAATGACTTAAAAAAAAGTTTAATTCCCCAACATGATTACTTCACACCTCAATGAATTGTCTACATTGTTTATGAACCTCAAGACACACCCAGCAATGTGAATGTCCCCTTTTTATTCCTAAGGTCAACTCACAAAGCCTCACTTGAAGACCCTTTCAAGATACTATCACTCCTAACTGACTCTTTAATTGCTACTGCAACACTATCTTCTCTCTTACACCCTCCCTTATCCTGTCTGAAGATCTTATGTCCTGGAACATTGAGTTGCCAGTCCTGCCCCTTCCTCAAGCATGCCTCTGTGATAACAACAACACTGCAATTCCACATATCAATCCACAACCTTAACTCATGTCATGTCTATAATATTCCTAGCATTAAGGTAATGATCAATCAACCTCATGCGGAACTCCCTCTGCCTTGCTTCCTTTACTCAAATATGCTGTGTCCCGACTGAACTAACACACTGTCCCCTGAACTAGTTTAAACTCCTGCTAACAGCACCAGCAAATGCACCCTCAAGGATGTTGGTCCCATTCTGGCTCAGGTCCAGGCCCACTCCATTTTACAGGTCCCACCTGCCCCAGAAAATACACATATTTGCTCCTCTAACATTCCAACCAATCTTGGGGCCTACAAGTTCATGCTAAGCAATGAGTCCACTCTGTTTTGTATCTGTGCTCAACCCATGTTGTCTCATTTGATGCTTCATTTAGTATCTCATGCATCCTCATTATTGTGACTGATTCTTCAACCAATTCTAGAGTCACAGAGCTGTACAGCATGGAAACAGACCCTTTGGTTCAACCTAACAAGCATGGGGCTGGATGAACACAGCAGGTCAAGCAGCATCATAGGAGCAGGAAAACTTGACGTTTCAGGCCTAGACCCTTCATCATCATGCCTTTGGTTCAACCTGTCCAGATCATCTAGATATTTAGAATACTAATCCCATTTGCCAGCATTTAGCCCATATCCCTCTAAATACTTCCTACTTAATGCTATTCCAAAAGCCTTTTAAATGTTGTAATTGTACCAACCTCCACCACTTCCCCTGGCAGCTCATTCAACACGTGCACCAACCGCTGCGTGAAAAAGGTGCCTCTTAGGTCCCTTTTAAATCTTTCCTCTTTCACCTTAAACTTATAGCCTCTAGTTTTGGACTCTGCTGCCCTGGTGTCATGTGATTTTTGACCTTGTCCACCCTGGGGAAAAGACCTTGGCTATTCACCCTATCCGTGCCCCTCATAATTTTATAAACTTCTATAAGGTCACCCCTCAGCCTTCAACACTTCAGGGAAAATAGCCCCAGCCTATTCAGCATATCCCTACAGCTCAAACCCTCCAACCTTGGCAACATCTCATAAGTCTTTCTGAATCCTTTCAAGTTTCACAACATCATTCCTACAGCAGGGAGACCAGAATTGAACACAGTATTCCAAAAGTGGCATAAATAAAGTCTTGTACAGCAATATGACCTCCCAACTCCTATCCTCAATGCACTGACCAATAAAGGCAAGCGTACCAAACACCCTCTTCACTATCCTGGCTATCTCCGACTCTACTTTCAAGGTACTATCAACCTGCACTCTAAAGTCTCTTTGTTCAGCAACACTCTCCAGGACCTTTAATAATGCTACACTCCACTTTTTTTTTTTATCCCCTTCTCTATCCTGCCTGAAAACTCTATGTCCAGGGATAATAAAGCGGTCTTGCTCACATCCCTTGGTGTAGCAGTGCAATCAAGCTATGCATCGATATTTGCCCTCAGTTCATTGGTTTAATTTTGTGTACTCCTTGCATTGCAAATGCACATTTTGAGACTGCCGAATTCCTGCACTGTATGAACTCCTGAAAGACAGAGGAAACAGAGACAATCGCTAAATTTCGGCATCCTATTCCACGCTCTGAATTTGCCCTTAGGTTCCCACCTCCTTGCCAATCTTGTTTAAACCCTCTCCAACAGCTCTAGCAAATCTCTCTGCAAAGATATTTATCTTGGCTCTGTTATATGTAGATCATCTAGTGGTATAGGTTCCATCTTCCCCAGAACCCATCCCAATGTCCCAGAAATCACTATCCTTCAACATCAGGTTTCCAGGTACATGTTCAATCATTTGATTCTCCTCTTTCGATGTTCACTAGCATGATTGCGATTTCTGCTTTGGAGGTCTTTGCTTTCAAACTCCTATCAAACCCCCTGAAATCTACTTTCTGACCTCATGCCCACAATTTTTAAAAAAAATGATTCACAAGATGTGGGCGTCACTGGCTAGACCAGCATTTGTTGCACATCCCTAACTGTCCACAGGACAGTTAAGAGTAGACCACATTGTTGCAGGTCTGGAGTCACATGTAGGGCAGACTAGGTAAATGTGGCAACTTTCCTTCACTAAAGGACATTAATGAACTCGATGGGTTTTTCCAACAACTTATAATGGTTTCATGGTCATCATTAGACTCTTATTTCCAGATTATTATTGAATGCAAATTCCACCAGCTGCCATGGCAGGATTTGAACCAGAGTCACTAGAACATTGCCTGGGTCCCTGGATTAATAATCTAGCGATAATACCACTAGGCCATCACCCACCTCTGCTAGCCTGTGAATTTTGCTTTCAAACCTCATTCTCTCAATCTCCTGTCTAGACCTCTGAAGTGTGCTTTTCAATCTCAGTCCCTTCCTACCCAAGTCATTGGTGCCAATGTTGACCATGACCTCTGCTGGTACTCTCCCCTGAAGGATGTTCTGTAGCCATTCTAAACCTGTGACATCAGGGGAACAGAGACACTGTTACTTGGAGAGACACTGATTCTGGAATCACTGTCTGATTCCTCTACAATAGGATTCCTATCCAGAGATGGGCTGACGAGAGGCAGGTCACTTTCACATCACACAAGTGAAAGACAATGACCATCTCTAACAAGAAAGAATCTAACCATTGCTCCATGATATTCAATTGTATTGCTGTTGCTGAACCCTCCACTAATCAGTACCCTGATAGTTACCATTGACAAGAGACTAAACCGGACTGCCACATAAATACTGTAGCTGCAAGGGCAGGTGAAAGGCAAGGAATCCTGCATCATGTTAAGTGTGATGGAATACTCCCCTCTTGCCTAGATGAGTGCAGCTTCAACAACACTTGATACAGTTGACAGCATCTAGAGCAAAACAGCCTGCTTGATTGGCACCACATCCACAAATAAACATTCTCTTCCACCACCACTGACATACAGTACCAGCAGTATGTGCCATCTGCAAGATGCAATGCAGAAACTCAAAGGCTCTTTAGGCAGCACCTCCCAAACCCGTTACCGCTTTCATCTGGAAGGACAAGAGTGGAGACTCATAGGATTAACACCATTTGCAAGCCCTACAACATCCTCAGTTGGAAATACGGCGCAACTTATTCAGTGTTGCTAGCTCAAAATCCTGGAACACCTACCCAATTACACGGTGGGTGTGCCCAGACAAAACTCGACTTCATCACTACCACCTTCCCCAGGTATAATCAGGGGTCGGAAATAAATGCTGGCCTAGCTGTGAAGTCCATATCTCCCGAATGAACAAAAACAGAGGTGCCCTCTGAACATTTAGTATATCCTCTTTGTCACTAATGAGACCCAACCAACCTCAATACAAATTTGCTATTTCCATGTTAGTGATCAATGTTTGAGCTTTTTCTTCCATTAACTGTCATGCTGCATCCACAGTTTCTCTATGCTGGTTTTTTTAATTGTCACTTCCATATTGTATTCGATCTATTTTCATTTGAAGAGAGCACTGCATGTATCACGTACCCTTTTTAAAATTTCATCCTATGCCCCCTTTCCTTCGCCATGTAAAGGAGACCCGGTGTTGTTTCCCATCTTTCAACCCGAAACAGCTCTTCCTTAAAATAATCATTGCTTTAGTACAGTGTTTTCTTGTTGGTTTCTGGTTTCATTTGGTCCTGGCTGGATCCTTTCTCATCCTTTGAAATTATCCTCTTTCAATTCACAAGTCGCACTGTGGATTGTTTCTTGCTCTTCCCCATTATTAATCAAAACTGTAAGATATGATGAATGCTCTTAACCAATCATTCCTCCATAGACGTTTCGCCCACTTGGCGCATCTCATTCCTAGCATCGGATTCAGAAATGCCTCCTTCCAAGTTGGACCAAGAACATAAAGATCATGGGATTTCTAAACATGTTTCAGAAATTAGTCTCCCTCCTTCACTGGACATCTGGGGAATTTTGAGTCCTACAATATCCCCACTCAATACTTCTTACAAATCTCCATGATTTCCAGGCACATTTGCTCCTCCAATTCTGTCTCAGTATTTGGAGGCCCAGAGAATATCCACTAGCTGTGTGACCATACTCCTCTTTGCTTCTCAACTCTCTCCTAAAGCACTCTCTGCATGCTCAAGTTCACAATCACGCTTCCGTAGTACATATCTCATACATTCACCTGCTCACACTCTTTCCTCCCAAGGCATGTTCCTTCAGTTGTGAAGCATAAGCTCAAAATAAATCTCAGGCTCCCAGTCATCCATTCTGCCCGTACCATCACTTGATTTGAAGAAACTGGGACATTCTTCCATCAACTCCAAAGTCAATGAACAGGCTGATCAAATCACTCACATACATGCATATGACATGCATGAACATTGAATCATGCAGATGTGTAGAGTCATATTGTCACATAAACACCAACACAGGTGGCAATGGGAACATTAAAAATGCTCAGAAATAGTTCATGTTAAACAGCCACATGTTGATGGACAGTGACAAAGCAAATTGTGACATGGGCAAGGATGGGACAGTGTTACTGCAATCATCAATTAGTCAAAACAGTTAAGTTCTGGAAGCAAAGGTTCCCTTACTTGAGGGGAGCTGCCTGGAGAGAAGCCTTGATTGGATCCAGGGGAGGTGGGAGACTGGTTGGCTGGAGATCCAGCATTACTGCGGTACTGATGGAGGGAAGCCTACAGAACAACAAAGTTAAGAGCGACTGCTGAGTAAGCGGAGTATAACAACTTGGGCAGCTTCGCGTGGATGCAGGCAAAAATGCTGCTGTAACTATTTCAAATCCTCGTTTCCATTAAAATCAGTTCACAGCCACCTGAGACAAATAAGGAATCAAAAAATTAACCAAGAGATTTGGGAATTCCATTCTTTTTATATGAAAATATTGGAGATTGGATTCCAAGTAAGACAGTGCAGTAACAGGCGAACTGTCGAACAAAATGGTATAAAACAGAGCTATCTCCCCTCTTCTTCTTCAGAATTTCCCTCTTGCACCCATCACCCTCTTGCGCTGCTCCTGCTTGCATTATTCTTCACTCATGTGCTCTATCAATGTCCCTCATGTTTCCTCTCACTTTGTCACAACCTCTCCACACTCACTTCATCTATTGCTCACTCATTTCCCTGCCCCATTCACTGTTTAACCACTTTTCACAATTTTGACAGTATAAGACAAGAACTTTAAAAAGTTGACTGGGGGGAGGATGTTTGCAGGTAAAAGGACGGCTGGAAAATGGGAGGTCTTCAAAAATGAGATAACGACATCCAGGGGCAGTATGTTCCTGTCAGGGTGAAGAGCAAGGCTGGTAGGTGAAGGGAATGCTGGATGACTAGAGAAATTGACATTTTGGTCAAGATCAAGAAGGAAGCATATGTCAGGTATAAACAGTAGGGTATAGAGTGAATCCCTGCAAGAGTACAAAGGCAGCTGGAGTATACTTAAAAAGGAAATCAGGAGAGAAAAAGGGGGACATGAAGTCCTTTAGGGAAGGAAACTGCCATCCTTACCTGGTCTGGCCTACGTGTGACCCTGGACACACAGCAATATGGTTGACTCTTAACTGCCCTCTGGGCAATTAGGGATGGGCAATAAATGCTGCCTGGTCAGCAACGCCCTCATCCCGTGAATTAAAAAAGAAAAAACAAAAAACAATGAGACAGCTTTTGCAAATAGGGTTAAGGAGTATCCAAAGGGCTTCTACAACTACATTAAGGACAAAGCAGTGACTAGGGAGAGAATAGGGGGCCTTGAAAATTAGCAAGGCTACCTATGTGTGGAACTGCAAGAGATGGGAGAGATACTAAACAAGTATTTTGCATCAGTATTTGCAGTAGAGAAAGATATGGAAGATATTCAACGTGGGAAAATGAACAGTGACATCTTGAAATCTGTCCATATTACAGAGGTGGTGGTACTGGACATCTTAAACTGCATAAAGGTGGATAAATCCCTGGGACCTGATGAGGTGTACCCTAGAACTCTATAGGAATCTAGGGAAATGATTGCTGTACCTCTTGCTCAGATATTTCTATCATCAATAGCCACAGGTGAGGAGCTGGAAGACTGTAGGCTGGCAAACGTAGTGCCATTGTTTAAAAAACATGGCAAGGAAATGCCAGGGAACTACAGATCGGTCAGCCTGACATTGGTGATGGGCAAGTTGTTGGAGGGAATCAGAGGGACAGGGTTTACACCTTATGTTAAGGCAAGGACTGATTAGAGACAGTCAATGTGGCTTTGTGCGTGGGAGATCATGTCTCACTAATTTCATTCTGCTTTTTGAAGAAGTAACAAAGAGGATTGATGAGGGCAGAGTGGAGGACATGATCTATATGGACATCAGTAAGGCATTCAACAAGGTTTCTCATGGCGGACTGGTTAGCAAGGTTAAATCAGATGGAATACAGGGAGAACCAGCCATTTGGATACATAACTAGCTCGAAGGTAGAAGACAGAGGGTGGTGGTGTAGGGTTGCTTTTCAGACTGGTGGCCTGTGACCAGCAGTGTGCCACAGGGATTAAGGCTGAGTCCTTTGCTTTTTGTCATTTATACTAATGATCTGGATGTGAACATAGCAGGTATGGTTAGTAAGTTTGCATTGACACCAAATCTGGGGGTGTAGTGGACAGCGAAGGAGGTTACCTCAGAGTACAACAAGACCTCGATCAGATGGACCAATGGGTCAAGGAGTACCAGATGGAGTTTAATTCAGATAAATGTAAAGTTCTGCATTCTGGAAAGGCAAATCAGGGCAGGACCTATACACTTAATGATAAGGTCCTGGGATGTGTTGTTGAACAAAGAGACCTTGGAGTGCAGGTTCACAGTCCCTTGAAAGTGGAGTCCCAAGCAGACACAGTAGTGAAGAAGGTGTTTGGTATGCTTGCATTTATTGGTCAGTGCATTGAGTATAGGAGTTGGAAGGTCATGTTGCAGCTGTACAGGACATTGGTTAGGCCACTTCTGGAATACTGCATTCAATTCTAGTCTCCCTGTTATAGGAAGGATGTTGCAAAACTAGAAAGGGTTCAGAAAAGGGAGAGGCTGAATAGGCTGAAGCTATGTTCCCTGGAGCGTCGAAGGCTGAGGGGTGATCTTATAGAGGTTTATAAAGTCATGAAGGGCATGAATTGGGTGAATAGCCAAGGTCTTTTCCCTGGGGCAGGGGAGTCGAAAACTAGAGGGCATAAATTTAAGCCGAGAGGGGAAATATTTAAAAGGGCCCGAGGGGTAAGATTTTCATGCAGAGGGTGTTACGTGGATGGAATGAGCTGTCAGAGCAAGTGGTGAAGGCTGGTACAATTACAACATTTAAAAGGCATCTGGATGGGAATATGATTAGGAAGTGTTTAGAGGGATACGGGTCAAATGCTGGCAAATGGGACTAGATTAATTTAGGATACCTGGTCAGCATGGTCGAGTTGGACTGAAGGGTCCGTTTCCATGCGGTACAGCTCCATGACTTCCCTGCTCATTTTTCTTCCCTCCAACATACTGTTTGCACACTTCTACTCTCAACATGGGCTCTTTCTTGCTACCTTCCCTTCATTCTCTCACAGTCGCCCTTCATGGTCATTCATCTCACATTACTGTTCATTCCCCAGCTTGCTCTCGTACATCTCCTTTGGACTCTAACCTCCAAACCCCAGACCCCTAATACTAGACGGTCACCTGAATTTATTTCCCCTCCCTTAATCCTACCTGCTCACTTTCTCTCCTTTGGGTTTCCTGCTCATTCTTTGTATCACTTTCTCTCAATGTCAGGGCACTGTTTCATGAAGAGGAGAGATGCGGCCTAAGCCAAATTTAACACTCAACCATCTTCACTAAAGCAGACTATCTAGTTATTTTCCTGATCACTGTGGGATCTTGCTGCACAAATTGGCTGCCATATTTCTTATATTACAACAGTGACTACAAATTATCTTAATTGCCTGCAAAATGTTTGGCTGCTGTGAAGGGTTCTATGCAAATATAAGTTTTTACTTCTTTAAATTGCTTTCGAAGAGCTTTCATATATCCTGAGGTTGTAAAGGAAACTATACAAATGGGAAACTTCAAATGCAAACAATAGCCTGAAAAGCACCAGTTAAAATCTCAGTACATCAAGCTTTCAACACAAAAGAAACAAATTGGAACATTTCAGTTCTTTGTTTCCATCCAGGACTCAGTGTACATGACTACAGCAGTTCAAGGTAAGTCACCACCAACTTCTCGAGGTCATTTTGGGATCAACAATTAATATCAGGCTTGACAGCAGTGCTTCAACGCAGCACAAAATAAAAATAAAACAAGTCTGTTTGAACTCGTCTGCCAAGGACAAATAGTCATGATGAACTATCAGAAGCATTACGCATGAGAATTCAATAACCTTCATAATATTCAGCGCAGCATCTGATGGGCACAATTATTACAATAATTGGCAACGAGCACACTGATTTCGAGAAAGCCAACATTACCCCCTCGTCTCATCAGCAGTTTAAATCACTTTCTAAATAAACCATCTGCATGGTAAGAGATCATATGAAGTCCCGCACTCAGCAAAACAACAAAAATTAGGTAGCGTCAACAATGGAAATTATATTTCACACAGACCTACTGCAAAGCTCACATTGAAAGTTATTATAGATGATTGCTATTATAGTGCCACCATCAGCTGGTTTGTGGTATGGCAGTAGTTACACTTCATTAATTCAACGTAATTTGCAATTCTATTCTTTGTAATCAATACAAGGTAATTCCACAACAAATCCATGTAATCGTAATTTTTAAACAAGGAAACCAATGGCACAGCAAAACATCTGGATGTTGAACCATACACCAAGGAAGAAACAGAAGAGAGAGAACAATATGACAGAGAGAAAAAGGGGAGGAGAGGTTGAGAGGGGGTACAGCGATCGAGATAGGGAGGGGCAGGCTAGGAGGGTGAGAAAAACATACAGTATACAAGTTTACAGCACAAAAGGAGGCAACTAATAACTCCATTATTACCTTGCTTTTGTTATACCTTCAATTTTAGACAAATTACTCTTCATCATTGACTCAACAGGAAAAGAACAGAGCGAATATAACAACTATTCTAGAATCTTATGAGTTGCGTTTTCATCTCTAGTGGTGTCCTGGTGAAACTACAATTTTTTTTCTTTGATTTTGTGTCTTATCTACTGTGGCCTGTCTAAAACATGGTCTCTTAAAGTAGTCTAACCACTCTTTCACACAAATTTATTATTACCACTGTATAAAAAGTACTTGGATTTACTGCAGTGCCTTGAAGTGAAAGAATGTCAAGAAGTTTCACAAGGGTTAAAAATGTTTCAGAGATAGTAGGAACTGCAGATGCTGGAGGATCTGAGATAACAAGGTGTAGAGCTGGATGAACACAGCAGGCCCAGCAGCATCAGAGGAGCAGGAAGGCTGACGTTTCGGGCCTAGACCCTTCCCCAGAAATGGGGGAGGGGAAGGGGTTTCTGAAATAAATAGAGAGAG
>JAHRHZ010000043.1:430155-449213 GCA_024137785.1 Ginglymostoma cirratum | reverse complement strand
CTGAAGAAGGGTCTAGGCCCGAAACGTCAGCCTTCCTGCTCGGCCTGCTGTGTTCATCCAGCTCTACACCTTATTATCTAAAAAGTTTCACAACGCTGATTTACTATCTAACTCTTCAAGGAAACAACACTGTTACATCGAACATTTGGGTTTTGACTTGTCCTTCATTATTCTTCTTGTGGGCTTGTAGTGGCCTGCACCTTTCTTTGACACCCCAAAGTTTTAACTAATTCACTCTTTTTAAATTATTTTTCCCTTTGTCAAAATAATCTGTACCTCCTCAATATACAAGTGGCTCTGTCTTTGCAAAGGCTCAGCTTCAACTTTTCTCTATCCCCACCCAGACACTGCTCTAATAATGTCCACCACTAATGAGAGTGCTCCAAATCCACCATGGCTGTTTTGGGTCAGTGGCATAGATACCAGGCCTCCAGGCTGATGTGCTGGGGACATGGGCTTCAATTTCACCAAAGTTGATGGTGAAATGTGAATTTAATTTAAATCTGGAAAAGGTAATTACTGTAATGACGACCATATAAGCATTGTCAATTCTTATAAAACTCACCTGGCTCACTATTCATTAGTGCAGGAATTCTAGTGTTCTTACCCAATCTTGACTACATGTCATTCCAGACCCAGAACAATGTGGTTGACTCTTAAGTGTCCTCTGCCATGGCCTAGTGCACCACTCAGTTTCCTTCCCCATCCAAACTAAATCCAGTGAACCACAGAAAACAGGAAAAAGAGTTAGCAACGTGGCCCTTCGAGCCCCTCCATCATTCAATACGATGACAGTTGGTGATCCAACTCAGAACCACGTTCCCACATTCCCCCACACCTTTTGATCCCTTTAGCCCTAAGGCCTATATCTAATTCCTTGAAAACATTCAATATTTTGGCCTCAACCACTTTCTCTGGTAGAGAGTTCCACAGGTTCCCCACTCTCGGTTTTGGGGGCGGGGGGCAGCATTTCTCCTCATCTCAGTCCTAAATCCCTACTTGATATCATTAAACTATAGTTTCTGTTTCTGGACTCCGCCGTCATTTGGAGCGCTCTTCCTGTGTTTGTTAGAATTTTACAGGTTTCTACAAAATCCCTCTTTATTCTCGTAAATTTGAGTAAATGCAGTGCTAACCAACAGAGTCTCTCTTCACATGTCAATCGTGCAATCCCAGGAATCAGTCTGGTAAACTTTATTGCCACTCCCTCCATAACCAGTACGTGGTTGCTCAGATAAACAGACTGAAATGGTACAAAATACCTGAAGTGTAGTGGCCTCCTCAAAAACAGAACATTTTTCAAACACAACTTTATTGGTTCTACATCATAACACAGATTTTTGGAATTTTTAGCTCAACTTACGTTATTCGCCACACATTGTGTATTTAAATGCATGCATTTTAACTCTGTCTTAGCATTGCCCCTTGCTCCTCATAGTACGCTCCTATCTAATATGATATTGCTTCCTGTTTTTGAACATGCTCACAATATCCTTTTAGTTAGCTCTTCCCTCCTTTCAAATTGTATGGGTTGGACTCAGTTCCCTCCCACAGCCACAGTAGTAAACTTCCCCGAGGATAATCGTACCAGTCATTTGAAATGCAAGCACTGGACCTAATTTCCCAAGAAACCAAAGCCCACCCTCTTGTACCAGTCTTCAAGCAACTCATTTACCCTCCCTATTTCTATATTGCTGATCTTTTTTATTCACTTGTGGGATGTGGGGCATTACTGTCTGGACCAGCATTTATTGCCCATCCCTTGTTGCCCTTAAGAAGATGGTGCTAAGCTGTTTTCTTGAACCACTGGAGTTTGTGTACTATGATTCGCATGCCATTTGATAGGGAATTCTAAGGATTTTGTGAATCTGGTGCCAATCTGCTACTTTGTCCTAGGTGACGTCAAGCTTCTTGAATGTTGTTGGAGCTAGACTCATCCATACAACTTGTGCATTGTAGATGGAGAACAGCCTTGGGGATCTAGCAACGCTGCAGTATTCCTAGCCTTTGATGTGCTTTTGTGACTGTATTTGCACGGCTAGTCTAGGTTTGGTTCTAGGGAATGGTAACCCCCAGGATGTTGATAGTGTGGGATGCAGTGATGGTAACACCACTGAATGTCAAAGAGTGATGGATAGATTGTCTCTAATTGGAGATGATTGTTGCCTGGCATTTGTGTGGCAGCAAAGGTGACTTCTCACTCTTCTGCTCATGTATGGATACTGTCCAGGTCTTGTTGCATTTGGATATGGAGTGTTTCAGTATCTAGGGAGTCACGAGTCGTGTCGGACATTTTGCAATCAATCATTGGTGAACATCCCCACTTCTGATCTTATGATGGACAGAAGGTCATTGACAAAACAGCTGAAGATGTTTGATCCTAGGACACTACCCTGAGGAACTCTTGCAAAGATGTACTGGAGCCAAGATGACTGACCTCCAACAACCACAACCATCCTCTGACGCGCAAGGTACGATTTCCCCCTCGACACTGACTCCAGTTTTGCTAGTGCCCTTGATGCTAAAGTTGGTCAAATGCGGCCTTGACGTCAAGGGCACTCACTCTCACCTCAATGATACTAAGCTGTGTGAATAATCCAAATAAACAGAATAATCCAAAGATTGCTATCTTGGAGATCTTACTTACTAACTTCACCTCTAACTCCTGAAAATCTAACTGCAGAACCTGTATACCTGCTCACTCCACTTCATCGGTACTGATATGAAATAAAACTTGTGGTTCAAGTGCTGAACCTCCTTCAACATCATGTTCCAAATTCATGATCTTTACTTCCTAGAAGGTCAAGGGCAGCAGATATGTGGGAATGTGTGTCACTGCTGCAAGGTACCTTCAAAGCCACATAGCATCATGGCTTGGACCTGTATTGTTGTTCCTTCAGTATTCCTGGGTCAAAATCCCAGAACGTTCTAATACTGTAGGTGTACCTGCAGCTTATGAACTGCAGAGGTTTAAGATGACAGTTCGGCTCCAGCTTGTCAACGACATTTAGGGTTGGGAAACAAATGCTGATCTGGGTGGGCATTGAAGAATTTAAAAAGCCTTCCTTTTCTTTTCAGAATATGCTACACCCGAAGACGTCTTTACCCTGGTACCAGGGATGCACCATTGTGATGGTTACGGAAGTATCTGTCTGACCGTCCATCTACAGAATCTGCTATGAAAATAAATTTCCATTCTTTCTTGCTCCCTGTCTGTTGATGTCACAGGGATATATGTTCACAAGTTATTAAAGGTGGTTGGATCAGCAGATGCCGTTCTAGGCACCATTAATAGGGGCATACAGCACAAGAGCAGGGAAGTCATGATGAATTTAGTGTCGATAGTGTGGAGCTGGAGGAACACAGCAGATCAGGCAGCATCAGAGGAGTAGGAGAGTCGATGTTTCAGGCATCATCATCATCAGAACTGGTGATGAAGGGTCTAGACCCGAAACATCGACTCCAGCATCTGCAGTTCTTGCAATCTCATGATGAATTTATTTAGTTAGACCTCAGATGGAGTATTGTATTTATTTCTGGGTGCCACGCTGTTAGAAGAATGTTAAAGCATTGGAGGAAGTGCAGAATAGGTTTGAGAGATAGTTCCAGGGGTGAGAAATTTTGCTTATGAGGATAGCCTGAAGAGACAGTGATTGCTTTTCTTGGACAAGAGAAGGATGAGGGAAGATTTGATAGAAGTTTTCAAAATCATGACTGGTCTGGACACAGTAGATAAACTGTTCCAGTTTGTAAAAAGACCAGGGGGCAGAGTTTTAAAGTTTTCAGTGCGAAAAAAGAACAAATCAGAGGAAAAAAAATTTCAATGTAAATAGTTCCCGATTAGAATGTACAACCTGAAAATATATGGTGCAGGCAGGTTCAATTGAGGCATTCAAGAGGGCATCAGATGATTTTTAAAGATCGTAACAGTGTGGGGTTCCAAGAAAAAAAGCAGGCCAACACACTAATCCAAAATGCTGAGTCAGCGCAGACAGGATGGGCCAAAAGGCCTCCTTTTGCTCTAGAACATTTCTGTGATTCCATGGATTGACAGGTAGCAAACATAAAAATCAGAATGGAGGTGTAAGAAAACAGAACTAGGAACCGCCTAGCTTGACTTCAGTCACTGGGAAAATTTTGAAATCCATTATTAAGGAAGTGGTAGTGGGGCACAAAGAAACTTGTAAATTTATGAAAGGAAAATAATATTTGCCAAATTGATTAGAATTTTTGAGGATGCAACTAGCATTTGCTTCTTCTAAACTTGAGAGAATATAGATCCAATTTACTCAACGTTTCATCAGACGACACTCTCATTCCTCAAGCCAAATTAATGATCCCTTGCAATACCACCTCCAAACCAAGTATATCTTTCCTTCGATTACACTTCCTTATTCTTTTATTCCAATCTTCTTACAATAAAGGCCAACAAGTCATGTGTCTTTCTAATTGCTTGCTTTACCTGCATGCTAAATTTGTTTCTTTTGTATGTATATTCAATCTCCCCGAGCACTAACATTTGTAAATAGCTGAGGCCCCAGCTCCCTGTGGCTCTCTACTGGTTACAAGTCTGTCAACTTGAAATATTCTATTTATCCCTACTGTCTGCCTTATGCCCACTAATCAACCCTCCAATCATTCCAAATTATTACTCAACTCCATGAGCCTTTATTTTGCACGTTCGCCTATGTATAGATCTAGCCAATATTATATAGCTACTACTCCTTTGTATTCTATGACATAAAGACGTAAAGACCTCTTTAGCCTAAACCTAGCTATGCATGGTGATCACCTCTGACCACTAAAACAAATGTCAGCTTCCACACTGCACAAATATGGCTTACAAGGAGACACTGAATACTCTGCTCAACCTTAAATCAACTGCACCTCAATGCCGAACTCCTGCTGAAACTAAACTCCATACATGCTGGCTCAACTGGTTCCTCTTTGCTTAAGACTGTGACTGGGCAACTCTGTTCAAAATTGAAGGGAGGGATAAATCAGGTGATGCGTACCACTGACCCAATATCAGTGTCAGCTAAGTTTCTAAGAAAATGATACAAAATAAAATTGACACCCAACAAGACAGACTTGGGTGAATCAAGGACAACCACATGAAATTAAGCTCTTTGCAGCAGTAACTAAATGTTGGTAAAGTAACATGGTGGATGACATGTCTAAGGATTTTTAGAGGATTTCTGATAAGGACACAAATAGAAGGTTTTAAGATTTAAAAAAAACTAAATGGAATGTGGTAGCATGGATAGCAAGTTTCTAAAAGGAGATAAAACCAGTGCAGTGGTTAATGGATAATCTTTGGCAGGTGTAAAGTTTCCCTCAAGGATCATTACTCTTCGACATATTTCACGTGAATATAATTTATTCAACCTGAACTTAGTTAAAAGGGGCATGTCATCAAAATTTACAGATGACACAAAATAGGGAATACGGTAAACTGAGCAAACAGAGCAGAGATTTTCAGTTGGAACTTTATTCAAAGAATTGTGGGGAAGAGAGGATGAATACACTAAATGACAGAACACTAGTGAATAATGTACATATAGCTTTAAATTGGGAGGACATAATGATCAAATAATAAAAGGAAAAGTTGCCCAGATATTGTAAACCGAAGCATAAATTACAAATGAATGGGGACATATAAACTTTTATAAATCACTGTTTAGGCTGCAGTGAGAATACTATGTTCAGTTCTACACAATAGAAAACATTCACTAAGATGCTAAGAAATGTGGTTTTAGTTATGAGGGGAGACCAGACTTACCTAACATACATGCCAAAAAGTAAAACTATTTGACCCAAATGATCCCGTGTTTATAATTCACCTGAACTCCTGCCATCCTTCTTTGTTTTATCCTACCGGCATCGTCTGTTATTCCTTTCCCACACTTGCACTTATCTAGTTTCCCTGAACTATCCCAATGGGAACAACTTCCATATTATCACCACATTCTAGGTAAACAATTTTCTCTGAGTTTCTTACCATATTTATTAGAGACACTTATGCCTCTTGACCTGGACTCCTCGATGACTACGCTATTAAAACTTTCACCAGGGCAACGCTTAGTCTTGCCTTTTCAACAGAGAACAGCCTGCTCAATCCTCTCTGATAGGAGTAACATTTTAGTGCTGGTATCACACTTGCAAACATCTCTTGCACCTTATTCAATGCCAAAATCCCTTTTTGTAATAAAAGCTTTTCAAAAGGGAACTGAAGAAATGTGGAAGTGACATCTTAAAAGTTAAGAGCAGGGAATGGGAATAAAGGCCAAGTGCTTTCAGAGAATCAGCACAAATACAAAGGGCTCAACGGTTTTCTCCTGTGCAGTACAATTCAGGAAATGCAACACATTATTCGCAGACAATGTTCCCATGCTCAGCTTCTTGCTTCCATCTTCTCATCCATTGTGAATTCCTCCACATTGCCCAAGCTAAGTTCTTCAAAAAGGGCGAATTTCCTACTTACAAATCACACTGCACTGAACTCACAGGTGGTTCTTCTAAAGCTGGTGAGAAAATAAAAACTTGTAAAGCTGGCATGCTGTAAGTAACAAATCTGGAAGAATGAAGGTGCTTTTCTTGTTCTCAGTCTGATGTAACCTCATTTAACTCCAAAGCAAAAAAGCTGAGTGAAGCAGTAATGAGGCATGCTCGCCATAAAGCCTAGCAAGCTGTTTTTATAGATCAAAAAATCCAGAGCAGACTCAAACCACAACACAACTGAGAATCCTAACAAAATTATTTCCCAAAATTAACACAGACTAGAACTGCAATCCATTAATCTCAGATTACCCAAGTACACAGAACCAGATGTAGAGAAGTTCACAACACAACTCTTGAGTAGAACAAACTTACTGAGCCTTTATGAGGCTTCGCCCTGCACTCTAGACCCATGAGATGTGAACCAAGGATTTCAAAAGTCCTTTCAAGGCATTCCCAAAGTGGAAGGCGAGAATCTATCCCACACCCTGTAACTCCAGGGAGATTGTTTTTACATGAATAAACTGCATGATTGTCTTGGTAGGGGAGCAAGACTCCAGAATATTCATCTACCGTCACACCTCCACTAACATAACCCTGGAGTGATGCCTCTGCAGTGAGACAGGACTCACTGTGCCGGTGAATTACTCCAGCTGTGATGAAGCACGACTATGGGGTTTTTATTCAGTTCGCGAGGTATCCAATGATCAATGACCTGCAAAATGCACGAACAATCAAATGTAGCTATTGACTGAATGTTTTATGTCTCCTGCTCTTGATGAAGCACTTTTCTACATACAAATAAATAAATTAATTAAATGTTTTTAAATAATGATTTTACTGACTCTACCATATCACTCGTTTGCTTACCGTGCTGATATCCATCCCTATCGGTGCCTGCGTTTGGTTCATTGGAGGGGACTGTGGCATTGTGGCTGTCTGTTGTTGGCCACTACTTTGCTGCTGTGTCTGTGAGCTCTGAGCCAGGTTGCTGGAGCTCTGAGACTGTGGCTGCGTAGTCTGCTGCGTGAAAAATGGATATGCAGGAAGTTGCTGCTCCAATGCCAATGCATCCATAGCAACAGCCTACAATAAAAATAACACCTCTTAACTAGTAACACTTTCCACAGCCCACCACACTATACAATAAAACACAAGATGCAGCTTTTACAAGTTAGCTCAGAGATTGAATGTACAAGCTAGCATAGGCCCAAGTCATATACCAGAAAGGTTACAAGTACCATTTCTGGCCTGCGCTGAGATAGTTGATCTCACTGATTCCAAAGACTTTGACTGAAGAGAGAAACATCAGCCAGGATTTCTGCCCAAGAACCAACTAATTGAGAGACTCCTGTTTGGAGTTATAGGTGAAAATGTTAGATGAGCTGAAATATTGTGTTCAGCTCTGGGCACCACACTTTAGGAAGGATGTCAAGGCTTGCAGATGGTGCAGTTGAGGTTTACGAGAATTGTAGTGTGGATGGTAACCTTTAGTAACATGAGATGACTGGATAAACTCAGGTGGTTCTTCTTAGAAATGATGGAAGATGTTTAAAACAGACTAATGCCCATATATTGAAATTCTTTTGCTGCCTAATTCAGAGATTTACAAGGTTCAATTGAAAACCTATAGTTTAGCACAAACACCAGTCTTCACCTTTTTCTTCTAGATCCTTTCCCTGTCCAGGAGGTAACCCACCCCTGAGGAAGAAACCAGCCCTTAAACATTTTAGATCAACCCGTTCAGACATGTTGTGACAGACCTCTGGACAGGTGGGACTTGAACCCAGGCCAGACGTAGGCTACATTACCACGGTGCTGAAACAGCCCTTCAAATTTCACCACCTGTCATGGTGGGATTTAAACCCATGTTCCCAGAACAGTAATCTGACGTTCTGGATTATTAATCCAACAACACTACCACCATGCACCACATCCCCTAATTTTTTTTTTCCAATCAACTTCTTTAGAGATGCTTTGACTCATGTCTGGGGTAGGTGGACACTACTATTGTGCCAAAAGCACTCAAGAACTCAGTTCTTTGCTACTTGTGGGATCTCGTTGTGTTGAAATTGGCTACCAAACTTCCTTTATGATAGGGTTTACAATACAAAAGTACTTCAAAAGCCTAGGGCTCTGGACTACTAATCCACTGTCATCGCCACAACAATAGTTTCCTGTTGCATTCAAATGTCACCATCCTCCATGATCGGATTTCCTGAACATCTTGGCTTGCATTGGCAGGGGGACTGAGTTTAAGAGCCACGAGGTTATGCTGCAGCTCTATAAAACTCTGGTTAGACCATACTTGGAACATTGCGTTCGATTCTGGTCACCTCATTACAGGAAGGATGTGGAAGCTTTAGACAGCGTGCAGAGGAGATTTACCAGGATGCTGCCTGGACTGGAGGGCAGGTCTTATGAGGAAAGGTTGAGGGAGCTAGGGCTTTTCTCATTGGAGCAAAGAAGGATGAGAGGTGACTTGATAGAGGTATACAAGATGATGAGGCATAGACAGAGTGGATAGCCAAAGATTTTTCCCCAGGGTGGAAAAGGCTATCACAAGGAGGCATAATTTTAAGGTGATTGGAGGAAGGTATAGGGGGGATGTCAGAGCTGGGTTCTTCACACACAGAGCGGTGGGTGCTTGGAATGCACTGCCAGCAGTGATAGTAGAGTCAGATACATTAGGGACATTTAAGCAACTCTTGGATAGGCACATGGATGATAGTAAAATGAAGGGTATGCAGGTTAGTTTGATCTTAGAGTAGGATAATAGGTCGGCACAACATCATGGGCCGAAGGGCCTGTACTGTTCTATGTTTTATTAGCCTGGTGTTCTGGATTATTAAAACAAAACAAAGAACTGCCGATAATAAAGGTCATCATCATAGAAGCCCTACAGTGTGGAAACAGGCCCTTCGGCCCAATAAGTCCACACCGACCCTCAGACATCCCACCCAGACCCACCTCCCTATAACCTAACTAATCTACACCTCCCTGAACACTATGAGCAATTTATCATGGCCAATCCACCTAGCCTGCACATCTTTGGACTGTGGGAGGAAACCAGAGCACCTGGAGGAAACCCACGCAGACACGGGGAGAACGTGCAGCCTCCACACGGTTGCCCAAGGGCAGAATCGAACATGGGTCCCTGGTGCTGTGAGGTAGCAGTGCTAACCACTGAACCAACAGACAGAAACAGAAACAAAAACTGCTGGAGAAACTCGGCAAGTCTGGCAATATGTGAAGAGAACTCTGTTCTGAAGGAGGGTCACTGGACTTGAAACGTTCACTCGGTTTTCTCTCCACAGATGCTGCCGGACCTGCTGAGCTTCTTCAGTAACTTGTGTTTGTTTGCTTCTGGATTGCTAGTCCTGTGACATTACCACTAACCCACCGATTTCCCTTAACCTAAGAGTCAAATCACACTGCTGTTTCAAGCCACATTTAGGTCAGACCAGACAAGGATGGTAGATTTCCTTCTCTAACAGAATTACTGAACCAGATGAGATAACAAGGTGTGAAGCTGGATGAACACAGCAGGCCAAACAGCATCAGAGGAGCAGGAAAGCTGACGTTTCAGGTCTGGACCCTTCTTCAGAAACAAGTCTTCTGAAAAAGGATCCAGACCCAAAACGTCAGCTTTCCTGCTCCTCTGATGCTGCTTGGCCTGCTGTGTTCATCCAGCTCTACCACCTTATTATCTCAGATTCTCCAGTATTGGCAGTCCTTACTATCTACCAAACCAGATGGCTTTATTAACAACAAATAACAGTGGCTGCCATTAGATTAGCTTTTTATTACATAGTTTTACTGAATTTATGTTTCATAATCTGCTGTGGTAGGATTCAAACCCATGTTCTCAAAACATTTGTTTGGGGTTTGGATTACGGATTACTACTATTGACATCACCATTTCACCAACACCTCCCCCGATTTTTTTTTAAATCAACCTCTTCACACTTAGGACACACTTCTCGGGAACAGGCTGTACTTGAACTAACACTGTCTGGCTCAGAGGCAGGGACAATACTGCAGTGCCATAAAAGCCCCTTTTACATGCATTTTAAATCAATCTGTTCAAACATGTAATGACACATCTAAAGTTTTTGAAAAGATTTGTAGCTCGGATTGTAGATGAGGTTGTAGACTCGTTCGCTGTGTTTGACTGCAGACGTTTTGTCACCCTGCTAGGTAACATCGTCAGTGCGCCTCCAGTGAAGTGCTGGTGTTCTGTCCCGCTTGGTATTTATATACCTCTGTTTGTTAGGTTGGCATTACTTGCAGTTTTGTTTTTCAGTGGTCTGTATATCAGGTCCAGTTCAATGTGTTTGTTGACGGAATTCCGGTTGGAATGCCAGGCCTCCAGGAATTCCCTGGTAAGTCTCTGTTTGGATATACAAACCACTGAAAAACAGAACTGCAAGTAATGCCAACCACCCCAGCAAACCGAGGCCGATAAACAACAAGCGGGACAGAACACCAACGCTTCACTAGAGGCGCACTGATGATGTTACCCAGCAGGGTGACGAAATGTCTGCAACCAAACACAGCGAGCAAGTCTACAACCTAATTACACGTCTCCAAAGCAAGTGGGACTAGAACATGGAATTCCTGACCCAGACATAGGGATACTACCAGCGCGTGACAAGCGCAACAAGAACCCAGCTTAAATTTGTTTTCTTATTAACCCAGCTCTTAAGATTTTTCTTTAAAATCAGCCTGTTGAGATGTTATGACAGGCTGCCAAAGCAAGTAGGACTCAAACCCAGGCCTCCTGGTTCAAAGATAGGGATGCTACTACTACTGCAGTGTCATATGGAGCCCTTACAAGAACACACACTTGATATTTTCTAATCAACCTAGTCGGAGATGTGATTGCACATCTCTGGAGCAGGTGGGACTTGACACTTGGCTTTCTGGTCCAGAGGTTGTGACACTACCACTATACTACCATAGCCTGAACAAGGACACAGCGCTTGATACTTGATCAACCCGTTCAGAGAATCTTTAAGGGAATCTGCATTTCTAACACTGATAAGAAGATTTTTAAGACTTTTTTGGATAAACGAATCAAAACTATTGATGAAAGGCTCAGTAGCCAGAGGACACAAGGCCAACAACGAGACATCAGAATGGTGTGTTGCCTCCCTAGTGCCAGCATCAAGGATATCTTGGATAGGGTGCAGAATATTCTCAAAAGGGTACAGGAACCAGCAGTAGGTCATTGCACATATTGGAACTAACGACACAGGCAGAGAAAAGGACGAGATTTTAAGGACAGAATATAGGAAGGCCAGAGGTGTAGGTCCTCGAGGGTAGTAATATCTGGATTATTCTGAATGCCACAAGCTAGTGAGGGCAGGAATAGGAGGACTGAAAAGATGACGCTAGTGCAGGGGAGAAGGATTCAAATTTTTGGATCACTGGAATGTCTTCTGGGGCAGAAGTAACTTATGTAAGGATGGATTGCACCTAGCAGTATAATGGCAGGGGGATTTACTAGAGGTCCTTGGGAGAATTTAAACTAGTAAAGGCGGCAGGGCAGTGGAAACAACACACCCAGACAGACAGTGAGGAAAGCGGACAGTCCAAGATTGGTGCAGTTGGGAAAAGGAGCAAGTCAAACAGTCCAGGAAGGCAGGAACAATCAGAGAACGAGATAGGACTGATAAATTAAACTGCATTTATGTCAAGCAAGAGGCCTAACAGGTAAGGCAAATGAACTTAGTATGGTTGGGAAGATGGGACTGGGTTATCACAGAATCACAAAATGTGGCTCAGGGATAGACATGACCAGCAGTTTAATGCTCCTAGGTATAGATGCGATAGGAAGGATAGAAAGGGGGCAACAGGCGAGGGGGAGTGGCGTTTTTGATTAGGGATAACATTATGGCTGTATTTTTTTTTTATTCATTCACGGGATGAGGGCGTCACTGGCCAGGTCAGCATTTATTGCTCATCCCTAATTGCCCAGATTGCTGTGGATCTGGAGTCACATGTAAGCCAGACCAGGTAAGGATGGCCGTTTCCTTCCCTACAGGACCTTAGTGAATCAGATGGGTTTTTCCGACAATCGACAATGGATTCATGGTCAACAGTAGATTCTCAATTCCAGATATTTTATTGAATTCAAATTCCACCATCTGCCATGGCAGGATTCGAACCCGGGTCCCCAGAACACTGTCTGGGTCTCTGGATTAATAGTCCAGCGATAATACCACAAGGCCATCACCTCCCGATACACAGGACATTCCTAGGGATACACCCAGGGAAGTTAGTTGAGTGGAACTGAGAAATAAGAAAGGGATGATTATGTTATTGGGATTGTAATAAAGATCCCCCCGTAGTCAGCAGGAAATTCAGAAAGAAATTTGTAAGGACACTTCAGTTATCTGTGGGAATAACAGAGTCAGGTAGGGGATTTTAACTTTCCAAACGTAGACTGGGACTGCCATAGTGTTAAAGGCTTGGATGGACAGGAATTTGTTAAGTGTGTGCAAGAAAATTTTTTGATTCAGTATGTGGATGTACCTACCAAAGAAGGTACATAACTTGACCTATTCTTGGGAAATAAGGCGAGGCAGGTGACTGAGGTGTCAGTGGTGGAGCATATGGGGCAAATAATCATAATTCCACTAGTTTTAAAATAGTGATGGAAAATGAGATACTGGATCTAAAAGTTCTAAATTGGGGGAAAGCCAATTTTGATGGTTATAAGCAAGAACTTTCTTAGGTTGATTGGGGATGGATGTTCGCAGGAAAGGGATGGCTGGAAATTGGGAAGCCTTAAAAACAAATGTGATAACGAGAGTCCAGAGATAATATGTTCCTGTTAGGGTGAAGGGCAAGGCTGGTAGGTGTAGGGAATGCTGAATGACTAAAGAAATTGAGGTTTTGGTCAACAATAAGGAGGAAGCATATGTCAGATATAGACAGCAGGGATTGAGAGAATCCCTAGAAGAGTATAAAAGCAGGAGTATACTTGAGGAAATCAAGAGGGCAAAAAGGGGACATGAGATAGCTTTGGCAAATAGGGTTAAGGAGAATCTAAAGGGATTTTGTAGAGTAACTAGGGAGAGAATAGGGCCGTTAAAGATCAGCAAGGCCCCTATGTGTGGAACCGCAAGAGATGGGAGAGATACTAAACGAGTATTTTGCGTCAGTGTTTGCTGTAGAGAAAGATATGGAAGATATTCAAAGTCAGGAATAGCCACATCTTGAAAAATGTCCATATTACAGAGGTGGTGGTGTTGGACATCTTAAAATGCATGAAGGTGGATAAATCCCTGGGGCCTGATCAGGTGTACCCTAGAACTCTGCGGGAATCTAGGGAAGTGATTATTGGGCCCCTTGCTGAGATATTTCTATCATCAATAACCAGGTGCTGGAAGACTGCAGGTTGGCTAATGTGACGCCACTATTTAAGAAAGGTGGTAAGGAAAAACCAGGGAACTATAGACCAGAGAGCCTGACATCAGTGGTGGGCAGGTTATTGGAGGGAATCCTGAGGGGCAGGATTTATATTTGGGAAGGCAAGGGGTGAAGAGGGACTGTCAACATGCATTTGTGCATTGCAGATTGTGTCCCACTAACTTCATTGAGCTTGCTGGACAAGTAACAAAGAGGATTGATGAAGTCAGAGTGGAGGAAGTGATCTATATGGACTTCAGTAAGGCGTCTGACAAGGTTACTCATGGCAGACTGGTTAGCAAGGTTGGATCACATGGAATACAGGAAGAACTAGCCACCTGGACATAGAACTGGCTGGAAGGTAGAAGGCAGAGGGAGGTGGTGGAGGGTTGCTTTTCACACTGGAGGCCTGTGACCAGCGTTGTGCTACAAGGATCGGTGCTGGGTGCACTGATTTTGGTCATTTATAGAAATGATTTGGATGTGAACATAGGAGGTACACTTATTAAGTTCGTGATGATACCAAAGCTGGAGGTGCAGTGGACAGTGAAGAAGCTTACCTCAGAGTACAACAAGACCTTGATCAGATGGGCTAAAGAGCCAAAGTGTGGCAGATGGAGTTTAATTTAGATAACTGAGAGGTTCTGTGTTCTGGAAAGGCAAATCAGGGCAGGACCTATACACTTAATGATGAGGTCCTGGGGTGTGTGTTGCTGAATAAAGAGACCTTGGAGTGCAGGCTCACAGTCCCTTGAAAGTGGAGTTGCAGGCGGAGAGGGTACTGAAGGCGGCATTTGGTATGCTTGCATTTATTGGTCAATGCATTGAGTATAGGAGTTGGGAGATCATGTTGCAGCTGTACAGGTTAGGCCATTTTTGGAACAATGCGTTCAATTCTGGTCTCCCTGCTATAGGAAGGATGTTGTGAAACTTGAAAAGGTTCAGAAAAGATTTACAAGAATGTTGCCAGGCCTGGAAGGTTTGAGCTCCAGGGACAGGCTGAATAGGCTGGGACTATTTTATCTGGAGTGTCAGAGAGTGAGGGGTGATCTTAAAGAGGCTTATAAAATCACAAGGGGCATGGATCAGGTGAATAATCGAGATCTTTGGAGAGGGTAAAGAAAAGATTTACCAGGATGTTGCCTGGTATGGAAGGCATTAGCTATGAGGAGAGGTTGGAGAAACTTGGTTTGTTCTCACTGGAACAACAGAGGTTCAGGGGGTACCTGATAGAGATCTACATGATTACAAAGTGCATGAACAGAGTGGACAGTCAGAAGCTTCTTCCCAGGGTGGAAGAGTCAGTTGCCAGGGGTTTTGGGTTTAAAGTGCGAAGGGCAATGTTTAACGGTGATGCACGAGGCAAGTCATTTTACGCAGAGAGTGACTGGTGCCTGGAACTCGCTGCTGGGGGTGGTAGTGGAAGCAGATACTATAGTGACTTTTAAAGGGAGCCTTGAGGATACGGTCTCCGGAAGGGTAGGGGGTTTTAGTTGTGACGGGCAGCAGTCTGTGCAGGCTCGGAGGGCCAAAGGGCTTGTTCCTGTGCTGTAATTTTCTTTGTTCTTGTTCTTGTCTTTTCCCTGGGGTGGGACAGTCAAAAACCAGACAGCATAGGTTTAGGGTGAGAGGGAAAGATCTACAAGGCAGCTAAGGGGCAACATTTTCACGCAGAGGGTGGTGCGTGTATGAAATGAGCTGCCAGAAGTAGTAGAGGAGGCTGGTACAATTACAACATTTAAAAAGCATCTGGATGGGTATATGAATAGGAAAGGCTTAGCGGGATATAGGCCAAATGCTGGTAAATGGGACTAGATTAACTTCAGACATCTGGTTGGCACAGATGAGTTGGACCAAAGGGTCGGTTTCCGTGCTGTACAGCTCTGTGACTCAATGACTTTAAGTGGCAAAAGAACTAGAGAATTAATTAAGGAGCTCATCATCCACTACGTTATTTTCCTTTGTGAATACTGATACAAAGTACTTATTAAGGACCTCACCCACTTCCTCCCACTCCATGTATTAATTTCCTCCTTTGTCCTTGATTGGTCTAGCTAACCTCTAACGCATGTCTAAAAATGCTTTGGGATTTTTCTTAATTTTGTTTACCAAGGACATTTCATGGTCCATTTTAGCCCCGCCTAAATCCTTGTTTAAGGTCTTTCCTGCTTTCCTTTTATTCTTTGAGGGCTCTGTCTACCTTCAGTTCCTAAACTTTACCTATGCCTCCTTTTTCTTTTTGATTAAGCTCTCAATTTCTCATCTTCCAAAGTCAGAACCACAAAGAGCCCGCACATGCTCAATGTGGATTTACCTGCAAATAGTTGCTCTCAATCTACATTCCTCAGTTTCTGCTTAACATTGGCGCAGTTAATCTTCCCTGGTTTAGTACTTGCACTCGAGGAATACTTTTATCCTTATCCATAAGTAACTGAAAACTTACAGAATCACAATCACTGTTCTTTTGAAATGTTCCCCACTGAAACTTTCATTCCCCAATACCAGGTGTAGTATTCTTTCCTAGTCCGACAGTGTACATATTGCTTCAAGGAACCTGCCTGGATACAATCAAACTCCCCCCATCCACCACGCCCTTGTACTAATGGAGTCCCAGTCAATACAAGGGAAGTTAAAATTACCAACCTCAACAATCCTGTTGTTTTTACATTTTTCAATATCTCTGCTCCTCCATCTTCCGCTGGCTGCTGGAAGGCCTTTTGTACACCCCCAAAGTGAATGCACCCTTCCTATTGCTGAACTCTACCCATTTGTCCTCAATGAATGAGCTCTCCAAGATGTTCTCCCTCAGTACAGCTGCGATATTCTCCCTAAACGGCAACACAACTCCCCACCTCTATTACATCCCTCTCTCAAGCTATTGGAATATCTAAATCCCGGAATGTTAAACTGCCACTTTGTCCCCCCTTCTCAATCAAGTATCTGTAATAGCTACAACATCATGGCTATATGTATTAATCAAAGTTCTAAGGTCATCTGACTTACATATTATACTCATGCCAAAACAAATACACTTCAGACTGTCAGTCCTGCCATATTCCGAAATCTCTCTCTGTTCTTCCTCTTCGCCTTACTGGTCTTCGTCTTTAACTCCTTGGTCATTTGACTTGCTACCTTACTGCTCTGGTTCCCACATTCCTGCCACACTGGTTTAAATTCTCCCAAGTGACACTAGCAAACTGCCCTGCCAGGATATGTGTCCCTCCAGTTTAGGTCTTTCTTAAAAGTAAACATCAAAAATTTAAGGCACCTACTGTACTTAAACTTCTGGACTTGTTGAATTTCTTCAGCACTTTCTATTTTTATTCTAATGGCTACAGGCCTATCTTGTCCAACCTTTATTACTAAAATAACCTCCCCCCACCCCGTCTCAGGAATCAGTTGAGTGAACCTTCTCTGAACTGTCTCTATGCTATTATATCCTTTCTTAAATAAGGAGACCAAAACTGCACACAGTACTCTAGATGTGGCCTCACCAATGCTCTGCATAGTGGCAAAATATCCTTACTTGTATATTCCATTCCCACTGCAATAAACAATAACATGCCATTTGCATTCCTTGTCACTTGTACACTAGCTTTTTGTTATTCATGTATCAGAACACTCAGATCCCTCTGCATCTCATAGTTCCACAATCTTTCTCTATTTAAGTAATATGATTTTCTATTCTTCCAGGTGAAGTTGACAAACTTACACTTTCCTACATTATACTCCATCTGTCACATTTGTGCCCACTCTCTTAACCACCTGTATTCCTTTGCAGACTCCTTATGACATTATTGTAACTTACTTTACAAATTTTTCAATCACCAGAGTGAACAAAATCTCTTTACAATAGTGATTTGATGAAGATTCACTCACCTGAATCTGTTAACTAACTTTAGTTGATTACTAAATTTATCTAAGCTTCTTTTGTTAGCTGTAGGACATATTACAGTAATCTAACCCAGACTCAGTTACACAACGCAATACCTGTGTGATATTAGCAGGCTGCTTAATCTAGTCTATATGAAAGATAAAATTCCTGTTAAGATCACTCTGCCATTGCCACTGCTACATCCTTGAGGGAGGGAGGAAAGATGCAGGACTGGAGGGGGCCAGTGGTATGTTATGGAGGGATTTAAATAAAAGGATCAGAATTTTAAAGTTGACGTATTGTTAGATTAAAACCTTATGCAAGTCTGCGAGCACTGATGATGGGTGAATAAGGCTTGGTGCACGTAATATACAGGAAGCAGAATTTTGGGAAAAAAACTATAGAATGCAGAAAGTGGGAACCTGAACACAAGTGCATTGCAGTAGATGAATCTAGAAGTGATAAAGGAAAGGCTGAAGGTTTCACAAGCAGATGGGCATAGGCAGAAACAGAGATGGACGACGTTACAGAGGGAGAAGTAGGTGATCTTTATAATTGAGCAATTACAGAATTGGAAACTGAACTCAAGCCAGTAAAGTCATTAAGTATAGTCATTAAACTTCAAACCAGGTTGAGATGGTAGTCAAGGAGAGGGATGAAGTTGGTGACCTGGGCACAAAACTTGTGAGGACTGAATATAATAATTTATTCTGCCCAATATTTGGCTGAAGCAAAATACAGTATATCTACTTGGTAGCAGACAAGCACCATTGGAAGCTTGAGTGTGAACAGATGTGATGAACCAATTCCCTGCTGTGTTATAACACAGCGCCAGAAGCAAGCATGAATGAGTGGGTTACACTGAGCTGAAAATGACTGATCTCATGAGGTTAAATTAGTTAAATTTAAATAATTGCTTAGCACCGAACTTAAACATTGCTAAAATAAGAAAAAATTGAGTTTTCAGTCATGCAATCAACTGGACTGATCCAAGAAACCAAACTGGAAAGGGAATATCATACATCTCAACGATTAGTGGATTGTATCAACTCATGTTCCCTGGACTGTTCTCAGCAGGCCAGTCATGCTCAACCATTCTGGGCCTGCAAATCTGGTTATATAATGTTCAACATTAGATGCGATTCCGCTATTGGACTGTATGTGCTGAATAATCCCCAATGTGCCAAGAATTACACTGGAAACAAATTTAAAAGATTACTAGATAACAAGGTGTGGAGCTGGATGAACACAGCAGGCCAAGCAGCAT
>JAHRHZ010000043.1:355691-425155 GCA_024137785.1 Ginglymostoma cirratum | reverse complement strand
GGGCCTAAACCCTTCATCAGAAGGGTTTAGGCCCGAAACGTCAAGTTTTCCTGCTCCTATGATGTTGCTTGACCTGCTGTGTTCATCCAGCCCCATGCTTGTTAACATAGGGTCAACATAGTTTTTGGGTAAAGGAAATTTATCAACGCTCCTGCAGGATGTTATAGGCATGTACCACTAGGTGTAGTATATTTGGCTTTCAAGAAGGTATTCCATAAGATGCCACAATAAAAGTTTACAAAACAAGTTAAGAGCTTACAGTGTTGAGGATAGCATTTTCAAACGGTTATGAACTTTTTAATTAACAGGAAAGAGTCATTTACAGGATGGCAAATGTAACTGATGGACCAGTATGAGGGACCTTAAATATTTGCAATCAACATTAATGCCTTGGCGTCAAATGTGTTGATGATACAAAGACAGACAGGAAAGAAAATTGCAAGGAGGATAGAATGAGTCTGTCAGGTGATACAGACACATTACACAAGTGGGCAAAAACACCGACATGAGCAAATTCCATCTTTTTGATCATAAAGAGACTATGTCCCCTGGTTCTCGATTCACCAGCCCTTCAAGGCCTGAGAATTTTATACATTTCAATGAGATCAGCTTTCATTCTTCGAAACTCTAGAGACTAAAACAGTTCCTGTTTTGTCAATCTCTGCTCATTACATAATCGTAACATTCCTCAGGTTAGAGATAGTAGGAACTGCCGATGCTGAAGAATCTGAGGTAACAAGGTGTAGAGCTGGATGAACACAGCAGGGCCAAGCAGCAGCAGAGGAGCAGGAAAGCTGATGTTTCAGGTCTGGACCCTTCTTCAGAAATGGGGGAGGGGAAGTGGATTCTGAAATAAATAGAGTGAGAGGGGGAGGCGGATGGAATATGGATAAAGGAGCAGATAGGTGGAGAGGAGATGACAGGTCAAGGAGGCAGGGTTGGAGCCAGTAAAGATGAGTATAGGTGGGAGTTAGGATGGGGGTTGGTCAGTCAAGGGAAGACAGACAGGTCAAGGAGGCGGGGATGAGGCTGGTAGGTAGAAGTGGAGGTGGGGGTTGAGGTGGGAGGAGTGGATAGGTGGGAGAAAGGATGGACAGCTTAGGGACGCGGGGATGAGCTGGGCTGGTTTTGGGATGCAGTCGAGACAGGGGAGATTTTGAAGCTTGTGAAGTCCACATTGATACCATTGGGCTGCAAGGTTCCCAAGCGAAATATGAGGTGCTGTTCCTGCAACCTTCAGGTGGCATTGGAGGAGGCCCAGGGTGGACATGTCGTCCATGGAGCGGGAGAGGGGAGTTGAAATGGTTCGCGACTGTGATGTGCGGTCGTTTGTCGTGAACCGAGTGTACGTGTTCCACAAAGCAGCCTCCAAGCCTCCGCTTGGTTTCCCTGATGTAGAGGGAGCCACGTCGGGAACAGCGGATACAGTATACCTTTTTAGCAGATATGCAGGTGAACATTTGTTTGATGTGGAAGATTTTCTTGGGGCCTGAGATGGGGGTGAGGGGGCAGGTGTAGCACTTCCTGAGGTTGCAGGGAAAAGTGCCAGGAGTGTGGAACGGACAAGAGTCACAGAGAGAGTGGTCCCTCCAGAAGGCAGATAAGGGTGGGGAGGGAAAAATATCTTTGGTAGTGGGGTCAGATTGCAGTTGGCAGAAGTGCTGGAGGATGATGTGTTGGATCCGGAGGTTGGTGGGGTGGTACGTGAGGATGAGGGGGAATTCTGTTTTGGTTGTTCTTGCGGGAGGGGGTGTGAGGGATGAGTTGCGGGAAACGCGAGAGATGCGGTCGAGGGCATTTTTGACCACTATGGAGGAGGTGTATTCTAGGTAGCTGTGGGAGTTGGTAGGCTTGAAATGGATATCGGTTTCCAGGTGGTTGCCAGTGGTGGAAACAGAGAGGTCCAGGAAGGAGAGAGAGGCATCAGATGGCCCAGGTGAACTTAGGGTTGGGGTGGAAGGTGTTAGTGAAGTGGATGAACTGTTCGAGCTCCTCGTGGGAGCATGAGGTGGCGCCAATACAGTCATCGATGTAACGGAGGAAGAGGTGGGGGATAGGGCCAGTGTAGCTTCAGAAAAGGGACTGTTCCATGTTCCTCAGGTTAGTCTTGTGAATCCCCCTTGAAATTAAGACCAAAATGCCATTTGCCGCCTTAATTTCTTGTGGGATTGCATGCTAGCTTTTAGTGACTTCTGGAGAAGACACCCAGGTTGCCTCTCAACATTTAAGAAATATTTTGCCATTCTGGTTTTTCTAACAGAGTAGCTTCACATTTATTCACATTACATTTCACTTGCCATGTTCTAACTCATTCACTTGGTGTGTCCAAATCCTTTTGAACCTCACTTGCAGTCTCTACACGACTTATATTCCCACCCATTTTGGTGTCAACAGCAAATTTGGAACTATTATGGTTTCTCCCCCACATTCAATCATTAACATAGATTACAGAAATCTTTCCAGAATCTGTACAGTTACAAAAGATAGCCAGCAGCGTATCCAGCATATCTATAGCTACTTCCTTAAATGCTCCAAGATGAAAGTCATCTGGTACAAACTGATGAACCCTCAACTTAGCAAGTGTTTCAGGTTAATAGCTCGTAACTAACGCTAATCTTTTCTTGTTCTTCAGTTACAATAAGTCCTTTGGTTGACTAGTATTTCTGGGAGATTTTTTTGTACATTCTTCTACGAAGAGAGATGCAAAGTAACTATTTAGTTTCTCCCTCTTTTCCTGTGGTCCATGACAAATTCTCCTGTATCCACTCTTGATCAACTCACATTTATCCCTGCTAGCTTTCTCCCTTACACATGGGCAAAAAATATTTACACTGTCTGTTTTTATTGTCCCAGTAGCTTGTATATACATTTTCTTTTCTGTGATCAGTTTCTTTGTCCTCTTTTGCTGGCTCTAAATTGCTTCCCTTAACACTATTTCTGGTATTCGTCTAAGCCATTTCTTTGATCTAACACAATTCTTCTATCGTGAACTTGATCTTTCCCTTTGCTTGTTTGCACCTTAGAGGAAAGTTTATCTGTTGCAGACCTTTCAGTATTTTAAAAAATTTTTTCAAATGACAACACAGAGAGGAGGCAGCAAGGTTTTAAAAAGCACAGCGAGCCGGAAGTGGCTTCATTCTGAACACAGCGCTGAGAGAGGAGGCAGCAAGTTCAAAACGTGTTGAGAGCAAGTTGTGGCTTCATCGGAACCATTGGAAACAGGAATAAGAGTGGGCCATTTGAGTTTGCTCTGCCATTCAATATGATCATGGCTGATCATCCAACTCAGGGCCCTGTTCCCACTTTCACCCCATATCCTTTGATCCCTTTAGCCCTAAGAACGAGGCTTAACTTCTTATTGAAAGAAAACAGCAAAGAAAAGTACAGCACAGGAACAGGCCTTCGGCCAACCAAGCCTATGCTGACACATGACGTCTTTCCAAACTAAAAACCTTTTGCAGCCTCATGGACTGTATCCCTGCCTATTGATATCTGTCACAATGCCTCTTAAATGTTGCTATTGCATCCATCACCACCACCTCCTCTGGTAGCATGTTCCGGGCACTTACCACCCTCTGCAAAGAAAAAATGCTGCCTCTCATCTCCTTTAGGTTTAAGGTAAAAGGGTAAGCTTATGTCCTGTAGTAACTAACATTTCTGTCCTGGGTAAAAAACTCCACCTATCTATTCCTCTCATAATTTTGTAAACTTCAATTAGGTCGCTCCTGATCCTGTGATGTTCAACTGAAAACAAACCAAGTTTGTCCAATCTCTCCTCATAAGTAACACCTTCAAACCAGGCACCATCCGGTAAAATGTTTCTGTACCCTTTCCAAAGCCTTCACATCCTTCTGGTCATATGGAAACTAGAACTAGAACTAGAACAATATTCCAAATGTGACATAACTGAAGTTCTATACAACTACCAACGTGATTTGCCAATTCTTAAACATTTAATGCTTTGACCTCAGCTGTTTCCTGTGGCAGAGAATTCCACAGACTCACCACTCTCTGGATGAAACATTTCCCCCTTCTCATCCTGTTAGAATTTTACAGGTTTCTATGAGACTTTCTTCTAAACTCCAGTGAATACAGTTCTAATCAATAATGTCTCACAACATTCAGGCTTCTGAACACAGTGCCAAGAGAGCACTCAGCAAGTTTAAAAAGAAACTGGACAACAAGTAGTGTCTTCATTCTGAACAGAGTCAAGAGGGTGGCTGCATGTGAGAAAAAAATGCAACAGCAACATTGGAGGAAATCTCCAAGTTTATTGGCAAGAAACTGGTTTTGAGGAGTGTGTCTAAATAGCTTTGAACTAAAAACAAATCATATCATTTATAAGGAAGCAGCAGCTACTCAAATGTCAGATAGGAACGCCAGCAAAAGGGATAGAAAATTAAATCAAGATAAAATAAAACAAAATAATAAAGTAAAACTGAAAGAAAATAAAGTTAATCTAGTTGAAGTTTTTATAGTAAGTTTATACTTATTCTGAAGATAACAAATAGTTTTCACAGTTACAGGACGGAAGTGAAATGTACACCTTGAAGTACGTGTGACGATGTGGACACACCATGTGTCCCAGATAAAAACATCCACAGAACAGTCACCAGCTGAATGAGCTGGAACACTGGGTTTCAAAATTTGAAAAATGGCTGGAGTCACCATCGGATACATGGAGATATGTCAGATTTTGGGAGGTTATCACACTGCAGATTAAAAGCATTAGGCAGAGGGGAAACTGGGTAATCCTAGAAAACCAAGCAAGCAGTCCACATTGTGGAAACAATTGAAGGCGATTGGTTCTTGGGAGAATGCTGCAAGAGACAAGGCCATGGCATCTAAGGGCATTTCAGCAGTAGGCAGGTGGGGAGTAGAGAAGAATGGGAGAACAATAGGAACAAAATTAAAAAGCAGGACCTCAAAAATAGTGTTCTTAGGATTATTCCCAGTGGCGTGTGCGCGTGAGAATAAGAGGAACAGGATCGATCAATGGAACAGGTAGCTGGAGAACTGGTGTACCAGATACACCATCAAATCTGAGGCATTTGGGCCAGTTCTAGGCAAGCAGGAGTGGCACAAGCTGGAACTGATATCCCTGCAGGGAGATTTGCTTGTGCTATTGGGGTTGGTTTAAATTAGTTTGTAAGGGGATGGAACCTGGGGGGTAACAAATTGGAATGGAGTTAAACTGGTAACTGGAAGTAAAAAAATCTGCCAGGGAGACGAGAACAGAGGAGAAACAAAGTTAAGCATTCAGTATAACTCTCAAGCAGAATTATATCGAAAGGACAAAGTAAAGTGCACTCTACTTGAATGCATGCAGCATTTGCAACAAGATAGAAGATGTAAAGGCAGAAATGCCATTCCAGAAACCTGGCAGTAAGGTGACCAGGACTGGAAACTGAACACTCAAGGACATTTAGGAAGGACATGAGGTGGATTTGCGTTAATAACACAAGATGGGAATAACATGTCGCTAGGGAGAATCCCTGATCGGAACAACATGTGAAATCTGTTTGATTGGAACTAAGAAACAGCAAGGGGCAACAGACTTCAGTTAAAGTTATTTACAGGTGACCAGACAGTAGTGAGAGTGTGGAACATGGTATTAATCAGGAGATGAGAGAAGCATGTAGCACGGGCAGGGTTATTGTGAGTGACTTAAACTTGCATAAAGACTAGGTAAATCAACGGAGTGCAAAAGCTGTGGAGGACAAGTTTCTGTTTTAGGGATGGCTTTCTAGAGCAGCATGTTGAAAAGCCATGTACAGGCCAGGCTATTTTGTGTCTAGTAAGAAGACAAAAGGTGATTTGTCGAAGGGCCTTTAAGGGATGAGTGTTCACAATACAATATAACCTTATGTTTAAAGTTTTTGAGAAGATTTGTAGCTCGGGTTGTGGATGAGGTTGCAGACTTGCTCACCGAGCTGGTGCGTTTGACTGCAGACTTTTCATCACCCTGCTAGCTAAGGTTGTCAGTGCACCTCTGGTGAAGCTTTGGTGTCCCGTCCCGCTTGTTACTTATATGCCTCAGTTTGCTGGGGTGGTTGGTATTACTTCTGGTTTTGTTCTTCAGTAGTTTGTATATAGGGTCCAGTTCAATGTGTTTGTTGACAGAGCTCTGGATAGAATGCCAGGCCTCCAGGGATTCAGTGGCATGTCTCTGTTTGGCTTGTGCTATTATGGATATGCTGTCCCAGTCAAATTCCTGCTTTGTCCATACGTATTGAAAAGCAGTCAGAATTGGCCGTGTCTGTTGGTGGTTAGTTGGTGTTCGTGTATCCTTATTGCCAGCTTTCTTCCAGTTTGGCCTACGTAATGTTTCTCACTGTCCTTGCATGGTATTTTGTATATTACATTAGTTTTATTGGTTGTGGGTATGGGATCCTTTACGTTTGTCAGTAGCAGTCACAGGGTGGTTGTTGGATTGTGGGCTACCCTGATGCCTAGTGCAAAAATACCATGCAAGGACTGTGAGAAACATCACATAGGCCAAACTGGAAGAAAGCTGATAATAAGGATACACTAACACCAACTAGCCACCAAGACACACAACCAATTCTCACTGGTCTCAATACACAAGGACAAAGAGGAGACGAATTTGACTAGGACAACACATCCATAATAACTCAAGCCAAACAGACATGCCAGGGAATTCCTGGAGGCCTGGCATTCCAACCGGAACTCCAACAAACACATTGAACCGGACCCGATATACAAACCATTGAAGAAGAAAACCGGAAGTAATACCAGTCACACCAGCAAACTGGGGCATACAAATAACAAATGGGACGGAACACCAATGCTTCACCGGAGGCGCATGGACTATGTAGCCTAGCAGGGTGACGAAACTTCTGCAACTGGCTCAGCGAGCAATTCTACAACCTCAACGTTATGTTTGAAAGTGAACTAATTTCATCTGAAGCAGGGGTATTAAAATTTGAATATGGGAAATTAAGAAAGCATGAGGCACATGTTGGCTGAGCTGGACTGGGAAAATATTCCAAAAGGCATAACTGTACATAGGCAATGGATAGTGTTTAAAGAACTATGAAGTTTACATTCCTTCAAGGTTGCAAAATATCAAAAAACATCAGTCAACTGTTGTTGATAAAGGAAGTTAGGGATTGTGTAAGATTGAAAGAAAAGGCTTATAACGTGGCCAAAAGTATTAATAAATCTGAGGTTTGGAATTTTTTTTAAAAATCAGCAAAGGAGAACCAAGAAACTAACGAGTAGTGGAAGTATACAAACAGAATCCAGAAAAAAAGCATAAAAATGGACTATAAAATCTAACACAGGTATGTAAAAAGGAAGCATCTGACACAGAAGAATGAGGGTCTGTTAAAAGCAGGGCTAGGAAAATTTATAACGAGAATTGAGAAACTACACAGAAGCTGAATGATTAGAATCACAGAATTGCGACAGCGTGGATGCAGGCCATTTGGCCTATTGAGTCACACCAACCCGGTGAAGGGCATCTCACCCAACACATCCCCTACCCAATCGCCGTAACCCTGCATTTCCGATCCCTGGACACTTGGGCAATTTAGCATGGGCAATCCACCTAACATGTACATCTCTGGACAGAGGGAGGAAATCGGAGCACCTGGAGGAAACTCACGCAGACAAGGGGACAATGTGCAAACTCCACAAAGACAGTTACCCGAGGTTGGAATCGAACCCTGGTCCCTGATGTTGTGAGGCAGCAATGCTAACCACTTGACAAAAACAGAAATTGCTGGAAAAGCTCAGCAGGTCTGGCAGCATCTGTGGAGAGAAATCAGAGTTAACATTTCGGGTTGAGTGACCCTTCCTCAGAACTGACCCAAAATGTTAATGCTACTTCTCCCCACAGATGCTGCCAGACTTTTCCAGCAATTTTTTTTTGTTTCTGATTTACAGCATCTGCAGTTATTTTGGTTTTTATTTAGTGCTAGCCATTTACTTTGCGTCTACTTTCACCGAGGAAGATATAAAAAAATCTCCCAGAATTACAGATCCAAATGACTAGGGAGAATGAGAAATTAAAGGAAGATAGCAGCTTTGAGGTGATCACACTGGAGAAAGCTGCTAAGTCCCCAGGACTTGAGACTGTATATCCAACAAGTTGATGGGAGGTGGTTATAGTGATAGTCAATACATTGGTAACCATCTTCCAAAATTCCATTGATTTTGCACTGAATCCTGCAGATTAAAAGCCAGCTAATGTCACTCCACCATTGAAGAAAGAAGCAAGGAGGAAAAGAAGGTAACTACAGACCCATCAGCCTTACATCAGTGATAACAAGCATGGGGCTGGATGAACACAGCAGGCCAAGCAGCATCATAGGAGCAGGAAAACTTTTTCTGATGAAGGGTTTAGGCCCGAAACGTCAAGTTTTCCTGCTCCTATGATGCTGCTTGGCCTGCTGTGTTCATCCAGCCCCATGCTTGTTATCTCGGATTCTCCAGCATCTGCAGTACCTTTTATCTCTGATACAGCCTTACATCAGTCATATGTAAGATGCTAGAATTTAACATAAGGAACATAATAAAATGGACATAAAATAAATGTAGATGCTGGAAATCTGAAACAAAAACAGAAATTGGTGCAGAAACTCAGCAAGTCTGGCAGCATCTGTGGAAAGAAAGCAGAGTTAACATTTCGAGTCCAATGACCCTTCTTATCTTTCACGATAAATGGACACTTGGCTAAAAATAATCTGATTGGACATAATCAACATGGATTGATGAATAAAATATCATGCTTGACGAATTTGGATTCTTTTTGGAAGATGTTATTAAAAATAAATTGACAAAGGATAGTTGATAGATGCAGTATATTTAGAATTTCAGAAGGCTTCTGATCTGGTCATAGAGTCAGACAACATGGAAACGTGGTCAGCAAAATTATTGTTCACGGTTTCAGAGCGATGTACCGGCATTGATTAAGGAATGGCTAAGAGACAGGAAACAGACAGTAAGAATAAACAGGTCATTCTTTGGTTGGCAGATTATAACTAGTGTGAAACTGCAAGGATCCGTACTTGGGCCCCAGCTGTTTACAATACAGGTCAAGATTTAGACATGGGGACCAAATGTAATATTTCCAAATTTGCAGATGATACAAGCTAAGCAGGAATGTGTGTTGTGATGAAGATGTAAAACATTTTCAGGAGGATTCAGACAGGCTTAGACATGGCAGATGGAATACAAATGGAAAATGCAAAGTTATCCAGTTTGGTGGGAAGAACAGATGTGCACAGTACTTTTTTTAAAAGGTGAAAAGTTAGAAAATGTGTAGATATGCAAAGGGACTTGGGTATCTTTGTCAACAAGTCACTGAAAGCTAACATGAAATTCCAGTTCTGAAAAAGGGTCAGTGCACCCAAAACATTAACCCTGCTTTCTCTCCACAGATGCTGTTGGAACTGTTGAGTTTCTCCAACAATTTCTGTTCTTGTTTATGAATTTCCAGCAAGTTATTAGGAAGGCTAATTTAATATTAGCCAAATCGCAAGAAGATTTGATATTGGAGAAGCAAAGTCTTAAGTCAACTGCATAGGAGTTTGGTTAGATTGCACCTGGAGTACTGCATACAGTTTTGGTCATCTTATCTCATGAAAAATATCACTGTCACAGCAGGAGTGCAATGAAGGTTAACCAGATGGCAGGATTGTCCTGTGAGGAGAGATTGGGTAAACAGGGCTCATACAGGTCAGGAATCCTTTATTGTAAACCTTGGGATCAACTGTTTCTTGGATAAAGGATATTTTCGGTTTTAGGATACACTTACCCATAGTATAGGTTTGACCAGGATTTGTGGGGGGGAAAAAAGTCATGCTTGGCCCGAACGCACCTATGGACACACTGAATTTGGGCTTTTTGGGAACAAATCTTGCTCTTAGGTCCATTCAGACCATCCAAAGACTTCTTATGAAGGACATGAGCTCAGCATGCCTTCAACTCTCTTTGGGTCCACATTTGAAATGACCTTCTGTTTTCCGGTCTTTTCTATTTTTGGACATACAAATGAAAGATATCCAAATATCTAAAGGTTCTCTAGACGTTCGAAAAATGAGCAGTAATCTCATTGAAACCTACAAAATATTTAAATGGATAAACAAGGTAGACGCAGCTAAAATGTCTCTGCTGGTTGTGAAGTTTCAAACTGGGGTCACAATTTAAAATGAGGAGGATACATTTAGGACTGAGATGAGGAATTTTGCTCTTACTCAGAAAAAGTGATATATCTTTGGAATTCCTCAACCCCAGACAGCGGTGGAAGTTCAGTCTTTTGAGTATATTTAAAGTAGAGGTTAATAGATAGCTGATTGCCAGTGGTGTAAAAGCTCATGGAGGCAGTGTGGATAAAAGGCATTGAAGTATTCAAATCAGCTGTAATCATAACACATGGTGGAGAAGGTGTGTTCTTGTTCTATGTTCTTATGTTTTTATATATTTTCCCAATCCATCACAGTGAACTTGCCCTTTATGCCTTCATAGTTTTCTTTGCTCAGATTTAAGACATTATTTTCAGAATAAACTATACCAGCTTGGGATATAAAAGGATAGCACTTCCAGCAATGCAACATACCCTTGATCCCACATCAAAATACGTGACTGGATTCTGGGCTCGTCTCTTGATGGAAGGTTGAAAATGTGATCTTGTAACTGGGGGCAAAGTGAGACTACCGAGCCACAACTGATGGGCTGTGGTCACCTGAGTAACTTTCCTTACTGTAAAAGCTAAGCATAAATTGAAAACTAAGCAATGGATGCGAAACATTTTGAGATCTTCTTAGGCTGTGAAAGGAATCATAAAACAAAAGTGTTTTCTTTCCTCCTGAAGCACAACCTAGTGCATCTAACAGTACTTTCAGTGAAAAGGGAGAACATTGAGGTTTCTCATTTAAAATTAACACAAAATATGGAGATTGATGAGCATCACAAACAATAAGAAAGAAAGAAAGAAAAGTGAGCTTAAGAAAAGAAGATGAGTTGCTACTGACACTAATGAAAGGTCAAAGAGCTATACAAAGAACCATAATAGAATGTAATGGATCCACAACTAAATTGAGATGGGTAATCTGACTCACTTTCAGGAATTCCAAATTCCCTTCAGACAAATTAAACATTAAATATCCTACAGTACCTTTTTGTTGTCCCACAGCGGTTTGGATAGTGATTTATCAGTCTCAGACGTAGTCTCTTCCATCCCAGGAACCGTTAATAATAACACTGAGCGGTGAGAGAGAGAGGGGGAGAGAGAGAGAGAGAGAGAAAAAAATAAAAAGAGATACACACACAATAAATGGTTGAAGAACTAGACGAGACACAAAATAAAACAGGAAGAAATGCACTGTTCCCACTATCACCAATGTCTCTAATGCACAGAAGACTACTCAATGCTGTCAGATATTTTCTGAAACTTTTGCCTATACTCAAGGGAGGCCCATTGGTATCTGATGAACCAAATGCAAACTAGCATTCAGGATTCACAGGATCAGTTGGGACTGAAGTATCTTGCTTCAAATAAAAATGAACAGTCAAACACTGTGGCGAGAAATGGATTTCATCCAGAAAACCCAAGTCACCTGTTAAGCAGAAAACAGGAACTTTTTCTTTCATAACCAATTCAGAGCTCTCTTTCGCTTCATGTTCCTTCAATAGCCTATGCCTGGTTCCTGATAAGTGCAGTACAAGAACTCTTCCCCTTTCATCTTTTTTCTAATTCTCCCTTCAACCTAAGCAATGAGGGGGTTTCACAGCTCAGTCTAATCTGATCCTCACATGCACTTTTCAGCATTGCTGACAGACAGGGACAAGAGTTGAATTTCCCCCTTCTCAGGGACAGGGTATGGAGGTTAAGTATAGAGCCATAAAGGCTACATGCAAGCACAGACTTGAGGGGAAATTGGAATACCTGTGGGTTGGAAGCACATTCATCCTAAGCCTCAATAACTGAGTTCAGCTCTTCTTCACAAGTACTTACAGTCAGACTTTTGAACAGAGACAGAGAAACAAGCTTTCAATATTATTTAGACCTGCATCAAGTTCGCCTAAGGGGATGTTCTGAATCCAGGTATAATTCAAGACCCTGTTGAATTTCAGATGGGAAATCCAAACAGATCTAACTTTGAGCTCTTCCAGAAACACAATAGACAGTTACACAACTGAAGAACACGTAACATGATGCAAATATTGTACTTACACTGTCAAGAACGAGCCTAGCAGGGCTCCATTTTCAACAAAGCAGGGAGTGGAAATCAGACAACTTCACCACTAATACAGCAATCACTGAAATAATGAGACGTACACAATACACTCTGCACACATGATACTGCCTAAAGAACCTAATCAATATCTGCTCAACTGATCAATACTTACCTCATAGAGACATGCTAAACAAACTGATCATTATCTGCGCCATGGTAAACCAGCCAACCTCACTAACCTACCTGTAACAGATGCATGTACGTGTCTGTATTGGGAGGAATGACCACTGCACAGTCTTTGTGGAGACACTGAGCACATCTCTCATCTTTATTTAGCAAGACCAGTGTGTTAAATGGGAGAAATTCAGAATGGATCCTGCAGCTCATAGGTAGGTATCCACAAGGTGCTGTGGGCCACTGGAAGCAACAGAATCATAGTCCAACACAATATTCATCCTCATGACCTGATATAACCCCAACCACCGTTATCATCAAGCTAGGGGAGCAACCTTAGTTCAAAGAGGAGTGCAGGACGCCATGCCAGATCAGCACCAGGCATATCTCAAAAATTAGGTATCAACTGGTGAAGCCACAGAACAGGACTACTTGCACGCTGGACAGCATAAGCAGCATATGATAAACAGAGCACAGTGGGTCCATAATCAATGGGTCAGATTTACGTTCTGCAGTCCTGCCACACACTGTCATGAATTGTGGACAACTGACCAACACACTGGAGGCGGCTCGACAAATATCCCCATTCTTAATGACGGGGAGTCAAATCAACAGTACAAAAGATAAGGCTGAAGTATTTGCAACAAGCTTCAGTCAGAAGTACCAACTGAATGATCCAATTCGGCCTCTTCCAAAGGTCCCTATAAATGCTAGTTTTCCGGTTATTCAATTCATTCCACATCATATCAAAAAGTAGGTGAAAGCACAGGATACTGCAAAGGCTGGGAGCTGAGGGGGAATCTCATTGAAACTTACAGAATATTGAGAAGTCTGGAAATAGAGTGAACATGGAGAAGATTTTTCCACTTCTAGCACATGGACTGCAGCAGTTCAAGAAGGTAGTTCTCTGACACCTTCTAAAGGGTAATTAGGGATAGGCAATAAATGCTGGTCAGCCAGTGATGCCCATGTCTCATAAGTATAAAAATAGTGGGAGGAGAGACTAGGACCCAAGGGCACAGCCTCAGAGTAAAGGGGCCATCCTTTACAGCAGAAGTGTGGAGGAATTTTTTCAGCCAGAGGATGGTGAATCTGTGGATCCTGTCGTTGCAGATCGCTGTGGAGGTCAAGTCATTGAGTTTCTTTCAGACAGAAATAGATAGGTTCTTGGTTAGTAAGGGGATCAAAGATTAAGGGGAGAAGGCAAGAGAATGGGGCTGAGAAGCATAGCCACTATTGAATGGTACAGCAGACTTGATGGGCCAAATGGTCCAATTCTGCTCCAATATCTTATGGTCTTATCTCATGGGCCATGATAACATTCCAGCAATAGTAATGAAGACATGCGCTCCAGAACTAGCTGCTCGCCAACAAAGCTGTTCCTGTCAACCTACAACACCAGCCTCTATCAGTGGAAATTTGTCTCGGAGTGCCTGCACACAAAACCAGGTCAAATCCACGCTGGTCAATTATCGCTCCATCAGTCCACTCTCAATCAATATGCAAGGTTTCATCAACAGTGCTCTCAAGCAGCACCTGCTCAGAAAGGCCCAGTTTGGGTCGATCAGGGCCACTCATCTCCTGACCTCAATACAGACTTGGTTCAAACATGGACAAATGAACTGAATTCCAGAGGTAAGGCGATAGTGACAGCCCTTGACACCAAGTGTGGCATCAAGAAGCCCTGGCAACCTGCAATCAATGGGAATCGGGGGGGGAAACCTCTCCAGTGGTTGGAATCATATCTGGTATACAGGAAGATGGACGTGGTTTTTGGACTTCAGTCATCACAGCTTCAGTCATCACAGCTCCAGTCTCTGCAAGCGTTCCAGGCCCAACCATCTGCTGCTGCTTCATCAATAACCTCCCTGCTATCATAAGGTCAGAAGTGTGGATGTTCACTGATGATTGCACAATGTTCAGCATGATTCCTGACACCTAGGAAACTGAAGCAGTCTATGTTCAAAAACAACATGATCTGGACAATATCCAGCTTGAGCTGAAAAGTGGCAAGTAATATTTGCACCACACAATGCAGGCAATGATCATCTCCATTAAGAGACAATCTATCCACCATTCCTTGAAACTGAATGGCATTACCATCGTTGAATCACCCACTATCAATATCCCGGGTATAACCAAAGACCAGAAACTGAACTGGACTAGCCATATAAATGGAATGGTTCTAAGAGTAGGTCAAAAACAAGGAATATTGCAGCGAGTGACTCACCTCCTGACTTCCAAAGATTGTCCACCACCTACAAGGCACAAGTCAAGACAGCGATGGAATAGTCTGCACAACACCCAAGCAACTTGACATCAACCAGAACAAAACAGCCCACTTGATTGGCACCACATTTATAAGCATCGACTCCCTACAATACCGACACTCAGCAGGAGCAGTATGATTATTTCAGCAGGCAAATTTGTGCAACTGAGAATGCAAAATCTTCATCTCCCTATCGCAATAGTGAAACAGATCAACAAGCACACTGCCAAAATTGAAACTTCACAACTAGTAATTATGTTGTTTCAGGTAGTTAGCTGTACTATTCACAGCAGCAAGTAAATGGCTTCACGTTGCACTGCAGAAATTCACCAAGGCTCCTTATATTGTACCTTCCAAATCCACAACTGCTTCCATCTAAATGGGCAGGGGCAGCAGGTACATGGGAACACCACTACCTGCAAGTTCCCCTCCAAGCCACTTAGCATCCTCACTTGGAAATATATCGCCATTCGTTCAATGTTATTGAGTTGAAATCTTGGAATTCCTTCCTTAATGACATTATGGGTCTACCTTCAGACTTCATAGACTACAGCGATTCAAGAAGGTATCTCACCATCATCTTGTCGTGGGCAAACAGAGACTGGCAATAAATACTGGCCTACTGAATGATGCCCAGACCCAAGTCAATAAAGAAAAATAATGACCTAAAATAGTCCTCACTCTACCATCATTACCAAACCAGGGACCAAGTCTTGTTGAATGAGAAACCAATTACAATACAAATGAATTCCATATGTAAGAGTAACAGTCTCCAGACGAAGACAAGAATCCTATAATGAAACAAAATCAATTACAAGTATGAAGGGAAAATCAATAGGGTCGATGGGGTAAACAGAGTAACAGAATGTTAGAAAACAGTGGAAAACATTTCAAGAAGCAAAAGCAATTCAAAATGTTCAAGTAAAAAGAAGTATCAAAATAAAAAATAAAACAAAAACTCAGGGAGAAAGATTCACCTGTGGTTTATTAAAGAAATTAATATAAATAATAGATTGAAAGAGGTTTAGAATTTTCAACAGAGGTGTAGTCGTAACCCCAAGATTTGGAAGTGGATAATCCAGCATAAGAACAACCAAGGAGTTGTTAAAGAGAAAAAAAATAGAATGTCTATAAATACGAAAGTAGACCGTGAACAAATTACACAAAAATTGCAAGGTATATTGACCTTCATGACTGAGAATTTGACTATTGAAGATGTTCTGCTGCAACTGTAAAGTCTTGGTGACACTGCATCTGAACACTGTGTACAATTTTAGTTCTCCTTATCTAAGGAGATAAATATTTGCCAAAGGGCCTGAGATAGACGTTCACCAGATGAATGGGATGGCCAGAATGTGCCATAACCAGAGAAATTAATAAAACCAGGCATGTAATTGCTAGAGTTTCAAAGAATGAGAAGTGATCGCACTGAAAATTACAAAATTCTTCAGAGGATATGACATGGGGGTGTAGAAAGGATGTTTCTCTTGGCCAGCAAAGAACCATGAAACACAAGCCATTTGAGACCGAAATGAGGAGGAAGTTTGATCTGCAGAGGGTGGTGAATCTTTGGAATTCTCTACCTCAGAGGGCTGTAGAAACTCAAAGATTAAATATGTTTAAAATAGAAATCAACTGAATACTAATACTAATGATTTGGATTTGGCGATAACTTGCGAAAGTCATCTTGGAATGAATGGTGGATCAGGCCTGACAAGATGAATAGTCTACTTCCGATGCTATATTCCTATCCCAGAAATGCAGGGTAACTAGGGATCTTATAAAAATGAGGAAGTGAACACCAGAGGATTGAATCTTTGTACGATCTTCCCCAAAGAGCAGTGGAAGTGGGGTTATTGAACTCTCAGGCAGAGGTAGATAGATTCTTGCCCCTCAAGGAAGTCAAATGTTATCAGGGTTAGTTGGGACTGGGGATTTGTATGATCTTACTGAATAGCAGATCAGGTTTGAGGGGCCAAATGATCGTTTCCTGCTCTTAATTCATACGTGTATGTCATCCATGTCGACAAAGAGAAGGTGAAGGAGAAACACAAGGGACTAAACCCGCACAAGTTTCCAGGTCATAATGGTCTACATACAAGTGTTCAAAAAGATGCAGCAGCAAAGACAGTGAGCGCTCTGACATCATCTTTCAGGCTTTCCTAGGACCAACAACTGGAAGTTACCATATGCAACTCCATTGTTCACGAAAGTAGAGCAGAGGCAGGGAACTGCAGGTCAGTTATCCTATCAATATTTTTCAAAATGATGAGGTCTATTATTAAGGAAGTTGTAGTACTGCATTTAAAATTTAGAGTATGTTCAAATTCAACAAGGTTTTACAAGAAGAAAATCTGTTTAACAATTAAGTAAGGTAGATAAAGAGGAATCAGATGTAGTATCCACAGATTTTCAAATGGCATTCGATAAAGGTACACATATAAAATGTTAATACTGAAATATGGGTTCACAGAGTTGGGGGTAACACATCAATATGGTTGAAGGATTAGTTAATGGAAAGGAAGCAGAATAGAAACGAACGAGACATTTTTTGGCAGTGTATATTTGTGGAATGCCGCATGGATAAGTGTTGGGGATTCAGCTACTAACAATCTATTATGATGACTTTAACAAGTAGACTTAAAGTAATACATCTGTGTCTGCTATTTACACAAAAGATGAAATATGTAAGGAGCACAAAAAGAGGCTGCAAACAGATACAGACAGACTAAATGATTGAGAAATGAAGAGGCAGATGGAGTGTAATGAGAGGAATTGTGAGCTTACTCAAAACGGTAGTAAATATTTTTAAAAATGCTAAACTTTTAAATATTGTTCATAGAATCCCAAGTGTGGAAGCAGGCCATTCTGCCCATTGAGTCCACACCGACCCGCCGAAGAGCATCCCACCCAGATCCACCACCCTATCCTATCCCCGTAACCCTGCATCTCCCATGGCTAATCCACCTAGCCTGCACATCCCTGGATATTATGTGCAATTTAGCATGGCCAATTCACCAAACCTGCATATCTTTGGACTGTGGAAGGAAACTGGAGCACCTGGAAGAAACCCATGCAAACTCCACATACAGTCACCCTGAGGATAGAATTGAACCTGGGTTCCTCAGTGCAAACCACTGTGCCTCCCTTATTGTTGTACAGGCTGACTTGGATCTAGGTACGTAAGGAACACAAAGTTAGCATGGAAGTACAGCAAACAATTAGAAAAGTATCATATCTGCCTTCATTTCAAAGAAATTGGAGTACAAGCATAATATGTCTAGTTACAACCGGATAGGGCTTTGATGAGACCACACCTACAGTTTTGTGCTCCATACTGAAGTAAAGATATCTTAGCATTAGAGGCAATACAACACAGTTTCACTAGATTAGTTGCTGAAGTGAGGGATTTATCTTTTGAGGAGCAATTGAATAAATTGGGCCTAGATACACGAGTTTAAAATGACAGGTGAGATCTTTGAAACACAGATTTGTGAAAAAGCTTGACAAGTTCGACACAGTAGTGGTTTCCTCTGGCTGGGGAATTCTGAACATGATGGCACTGTCTCAGGGTCAGGGTCTGATTATTTACGACTATGATGTAGAGAACTGAACTCATTCAGTGGGATATCAATGTTTGGAATTCTCTCCACAGAAGGTTGACGATGCTTCATGATTAAATAAATTTAAAACTAAAATAGGCAGATCTTTGATTACTCAGGGGATTGAGGAATATAGGGAATGGGCACAAAAATGTTGAGTTGGAAGATTAGCCATGACCTCTCTGAATAGCAGAGCAGCCTCAAGGGAATGTATTGTACACTCCTGCTCCTCTATCTTATGGTCTGTGTAGAGAACTATGCAGCTGTGTTAGGCATACATAAAACTGAGGTATAAGGGGAGCCAACCTCATGATGCTACGATACAGAACTGCACACATGGCGCAGAAAGAGCTTGCTACTAACTGAACTAAATGTTCGAACAACCAACAGATCAGATCAAGCTTGCTGTCCTCTCATATCTTGTTGTGATTAACGGTGGACAACAGAAGAACAGGCTCCATAAATATCACCATCCTGAATGGAGGAGGAACCCAACAATGTAACAGACAAGATGTAAATATTTTTGCAACCATCTTCAGCTAAAAGTGCGAGGTGGGTGATTCACTCAGTCTTCCCGAGGTGCCCATCTCAAATGCTAATCTTCAGCCAATTTGATTTCATAGAGTCATGGAGTTCTACAGCATGAAGTCAGGCCCTTTGGCCCAAACTGGTCCTTGCTGACCAAAATGCCCATCCACACTAAGCCCATTTCCCTGCTCTTGACCCATATCCTTCTAAACCTTTCCTATCCATGTATTTGTCCAAACGCCTTTTAAATGTTGTTAATGTACCCGCCTCAACCACTTCCACCAGCAGCTCATTCCACATGCATACATTCCTCTACATAAAGAAGTTGCCCCTCAGGTTCCCATGTATTCTTTCCCCTCTTATCTTAAACTAATGCCCTCTAGTCCTGGGAAAAAGACTGAGTGCATTCACCCAATCCATGCCCCTCATGATCTCATACACTTCTATAAGATCCCCCCTCAGTCTCTTATGCTCCAAAGAAAAAAGTCCTAACCTGTCCAACCTCTCCCTATAACTCAGCCTCTTGAGTCCTAGCAACGTTCGTGTAAATTTCTTCTGCACTCTTTTCAATTTAATAACATCCTTCCTATGGCAAGGTGATCGAAACTGAACACAATGCTCCAAGTGCAGCCTCACCAACATCACAACTGCATCATATTTTCCCAACTTCTGTACTCAATGCCCTGACTGATGAAGGCCAGTGTGCCAAAAGCCTTCTTCACTGCCCTGTCTACCTGTGACTCCATTTTCAGAGACCTATGCATCTGAACTCCAAGGTATCTCTCTTCCACTATACTTCTTAAGGTCCTACCATTCACTATGAAACTCCTACCTGGATTTGACTTTCTAAACTGCAACTCTTCACACTTATCTATATTATACTTCATTTGCCACTTGTCAGCCCACTTCCCCAGCTGATCAAGATCCTGCTGCAATTTCTGATAACTTTCCTCACTGTCCACAATACCTCCTATTACCCCACATGGTATCAAGATATGGCTTAGCACACTGCGTACAGCAATATTTATGGGGGCCTGATGACATCTTTGCTCGTCATTCTTATAGGTAAGATATTCCGGCACAGCTGCAAAACTGGCATCAATCTGACAAGGTGCTGGTCTCAAAAAGCAGTATAAGTCAATTAGTCAATTATCAGCTGATCAGCCACTGACTGTTAGCAGCAAAGCAATAGAAGTATATTCGCAATTGTGATTTCAAATAGTATCACTCAGCCATAAGCTGCTCCCATGCTCAGCTTGGGCTCCACCAATGCCTTGATCAATTAGCTTTCTAGGAGGTCTGTAATCTGGTATAATCCAAACTTTAGCAAGCCAATTTCCAATGGAGTAAGCTTGCTATTGCTCCTACCTGGGTATAAAATTGGTGATATGAAATCTGAGACTGCTGTTCGTGCTTTAAAATACAGAAAAACACAGCAGTAATATCTGCAACACAAACAGCTATTTCTCTCTCCTCAAAAGGTGCTGTTTTCAAGATTCTGAGGCTTTGAATGAAGAGCCTGTTAGTTTATATTTGTCAGTGTGTGCACTTGAAACAAATTGTTATAAATATTAAATGCATTAACCTTCTGTATGAACGGCCAATGACAGACGCCCAAGTGGGTGCAGTTTTGATTGGAGGGTCAACACCCTCAGTTTGAATGTGCCTCACCTCGCTTATGCTGCTCTTGCGTTTCTTGGGAACCCCCATTAAATGGATCCTGTGCAGTGGGATTCATCGTGCTCTGGTGTAGAGCGGAATCTGAATTGGTCCTGAAATTAAAATAAATTTGTGACAATCAGCTGTGTGACAGACTGAGTAAACCAGACAGATTAGAAAACAAACAGTAAAAGGAGGTTAAAAAAGCTTAACTCTAAGAAGGAGAAGCTTCTGTACAGTCCATGTATTAAAGGACAGTGACAGTCCTGCCATCATTCCTAATTCTTTGCGGACACCCAACAAAATGCCAGTCATGCTTTTTGGGAGGAGGAATGTAAATCAGTTTAATGCTCAGACCTGAGCAGACATCGAAAAGGTGGATGTGAAAAAGTATAAAGGTATTACACATCCACAGTATCTATGTGCTTATAAAGTCAAAAGTCAAATACATCTGACTTGTAAGCAATTATCCTTCTGCACACAATTCCCACCTATTCCCCCCTTATTATCCCCTTGTCCTAATGGCTTTTCTCTGCCCCCTCTATCTCTTCCTACCTGCATTCAGTAAGCCACCTGCACTTGTTCCCTGGAATGAGAGCCACTTTTCCGCTTTTCCTCATTGTCTCTGGGAACAGCCTAACTGCCCCCCATCTTTGCAGCTGGCATCAAGGTCTAAATATGGCAAGCCATTAAACTCTAAGCTCAAATCACATGAACATCTCATTACTACAACCGGTGGGTTTCAACAGACAGACTGAGATTGGAACTTTCATTTAAGAAGCATCACTCACCTTCGCCAGCTGGTGTCAGCTGGGGGCGACAGATAGACCGAACCATATGGACAGCTGTCTGCGTGCTGTGGAGTCAAGGAAACTTCAGAGAACAGAACGGATTCTGCAACAAACTGTTCACTGCGCAGAAAATTGAACATTTTACACAGAGCTCCTCTCCTCTGGAGCAATACCTACTGTAATAATAACCCAATTGAAACCTTCCCTCACCAAGCAATCTTACTTCAATCTCTTTAACATCACTCAACTCTGTCAATGCCTCAGTGCATGTGCTGTTTAAATCCTAATTCATGCCTTTGTTATCTCTGAAATCATGGAACGAAACAGTCCTGAAGACAGTCATTTGGCCTATTGAGATTCTATTGACTCTTTCAAAGAACAATCAAGTCAGATCACTTCTCCACTTTGGTCCCACGTCCTTAGAATTATTTTTCGCACAGTACTTATCCAATATTCTTTGGAGGCACGACTGAATCTGCATCCAGCAGCAAATTCCAAATCCTAATTGAGTTTGCAAACATTTCTTTCTTCATGTCAACTCTGATTCTTTCGCCAAAAATCTTTTCTCCCCTTTGACATTTTACTCTAAGGACTACACCCCTGGATTCTCAAGTCTATCCACTTCACTGCAAGCTCTCATTTCTGAAACTATTTCAGATACTTCTTCAGTACCCTGACACAATTCTTTGAGCATGGTGTTTAGAATTGCACACAACAGTAATTGGGGTCAAACTGGAGTTTTGTACAGGCTTACTGAAACTTCCTGACTTTTGTACTCTTTTTCATAAAGCTAAGGATCTCCTTTGCTTTGTTAACTGCTTTCTTAATATGTCTTGTTACCTTTACAGATTTCACCACAAACATCCTCAAGTCCGTTTCCTTTTTCCTCCCCTTTAAAACTCTATCCAAAGGCTCTTTTTTTCCTAAAATGGTTTACCATTCATTGTCTACACTTAATATCCTGGTTAGTCTAAATTGGCTCCTAATCTGGCAACTCTTCAATTTTAAAATACTTATTTGTGGGTTTGAAAATGTGCGGCCTTACCAATTCCTATTGTTATCAGCTCAACCTGTCCTACAACACTGACATCCCCGCGCTCACCACAACCCTACCCTTTTGCTCATGACCATGAATGCAACTGCCTTGGGCATAAGTTTAGGAATTCTCTCCTGAAACCTCACCATCTCCTTCCTACTCTTAAAATGTTCTTATAACCAGCTTTGTTAAATAACTTTTTCATCACCTACCCCCTTTGCAACATCTTTTTGTGACTAAGTGTCAAATTTTGTTTGGGATCCTCCAGTGGAATACCTTGAGATACCACTTAATCACAAATGGGTTTTCCATTTTGTACTTTGGTCAGGTCAATAGTTCATCAGAGAAACATGCAATTCATTCAATCTAGCCTATTCACCGCACACAATACTGTCTCCTCTATATTAGGGAGATGAAACAAAGACTGGGTGAATGCTTTGTAGAACATCTACGCTTAGCCCTTAAAAGTTACCCCTTAAAGCAATATACAGAACTTCTAATTGCCTGCCACATCAACAAGCCACTATGTTCTCTAGACAACATTTATGCCTCAATAAATGAAACAAAAGAACTGCGGATGCTGGAAATCTGAAACGAGAACAGAAATTGCTGGAGAAACTAAGCAGGTCTAGCAGCATCTGTAGAGAGAAACCACAGCTAACATTTTCAGTTCAGTGGTCCTTCTTCAGGACTTTTCTGAAGCTGGATCAGAAACACCTCATCTTCTGCTTGCGGACATTACAGCTTTTAGGACTCAATGTTGAGTTTAATAATTTTAGAGCATGAACATCTCCTGCCACGTCTATTACCCAACCCTACATCTTAGGGCCTGTTAATGAAATGGGTTTCAGCAGTCAACTCATAGCCAAACAAGATTCTTTTCATTCATAGCTCACTACCTTAATCCCTTTGTCTGTTTAAATTTTTTTCCTTTCTGGGCTCCCTCTCCACCTATCTGCTCACTCCATTTTTTCCCAATCATCAGCATGAATAGCATTAAAGGGCCTCACCAACTTCCTCTGGCTCCATGTATAAAATCCCTCGTTTGTCCTAGAGTGGCTCTACCCTTTCCCTAATTATCCTCTTGCCCCTAATGTATGTATAAAATGCCTTGGGATTTTCCTTAATCCTTTAACTGGTTGCAATCAGTTCAGTAGAAGGGTCACTGGACTTGAAATTTTAACTGTTTTCTGTCCACAGATGCTGTCAGACCTGCTGAGTTTTTTCAGTAATTCCTGTTTGTGTGTTTTATAACAAAATATACGTGATTTTTTTTCCCATTGTAGAGATGTGACTGCAGGGTGATCAAGACGAGGAAATGAATATTAAAGAATATTCTACATTTATGAGGGACAGGCAAAAAGGAAGGGAGCTACTGATAAGAAGGGATGGGATCAATGGATTAGAGAAAGAGACTCAGATTGGAAAGAAAGGATGTAGTCTGTTTGGACAGATCTAACGAACAGCAGAGGATAGCAAAATTCAGTAGCGGTGGTTTACAAATGCACCCAGGAGGGTTTCTTAAAGCAATATGTAGATAGTCCAACTAGGTAAGGGACCATATTAGATTTTTTGTTGGGGAAGGAGCCTGGCTAGGTGATTGAAGTTTCAGTGGGGGATCATTTTGGGAACAACAATCATAATTCCGTCAGTTTTAGGATAGTTACGTATAAGGATAAGACTGGCCCTCAGATGAAAGTGCTAAACTAGAGAAATTAAATTGGGGGTGAACGTTTCAGGGTAAATCCACATTTGACATATGAGAATCCTTTAAAGGTCAGTTGTTCAGAATTCAGAACCAGCATGTTCCTGTGAGGATGAAAGAGGAGGATGGCAATATTCGGGAACCTTGGATGATAAGAGATATTAAGAGTTGAGTCATAAAGAAAAAAGAAACATCCATGAGGTTCAGGGAAATGAAATCAAACAAGACCCTTGGGAATATAAAGGACAAGAGAAGAACTCAAACAAGAAATTAGGAGGGCTAGAAAGGCCACAAATGTCCTTGACAAATAGGATTAAGGATAATCCCAAGGCATTTTATACATACATTACGAGCAAGAGGATAACTAGGAAAAGGGTAAGTCCACCCAAGGACAAAATAGGGATTTTTTACCTGGAGCCAGAGGAAGCTGGTGAGGTCCTTAATGAGTACTTTGCATCGGTATTCATTAAAGAGAAGGACATGAATGATGCTAAGATTTGGGAGGGGTATATTGCCATTCTAGGACATGCTGATATTAAGGAAGCGATAGTGTTGGGCATCTTGAAAAACTTTAAGGTACATAAATCCCCAGGGTCAGGTGGGATCAATCCCAGAATACTGAAGGATTAAGGGAGGAAATTTCTGGGGCCTCGACAGAGATCTTTGTATCTTCTTTATCTTCCAGAAGACTGGAGAATAGCCAGTGTTGTTCCTTTGTTTAAGACGGTCAACAGGGATAATCCAGGAAATTATAGGCCACACATCAGTGGTAGGGAAGTTATTGGAGAATGTTCTTAAGGACACTGTTTACTCGCATTTAGAAAAGAATGAACTTATCAGGGATAGTTAGCATGGCTTTATGCAAGAGATCTGGTATCTCAAACTTGGCTGAGTGTTTTGAGGAAATGATAAATATGATTGAGTGAGGGCCTTCACTGGTCAGTGTGTTGAGTATAAAAGTTTGCAAGTCATGTTGCAGCTGTCTGAGACTTCAGTTAGGCATATTTGAACTATTGTGTGTGGTTCTAGACCCCACATTACAGGAAGGAATAGGAGGCTTTGGAGAGATCGCAGAAGAGGTTTACCAGATGTTGCCTGGATTGGAGCACATTATAAAGGACAGACAGGACAAACTTGGATTGTTTTCACCAGAGGGTCTGAGGCTGAGGGACAACCTGAAAGAAGTACACAAAATTGAGAGCCATGGATAGGGTGGATTGTCAGTGTCTTTTTTGAGTCAAATACTAGCGGGCATAAGTTTTAGAGAAAAGGAAAAAAGTTTAAGGGAGATGGGTGAGGAAATTTTTTTCTTTACACAGAGGGTGGTAGTTGCCTCGAGTCCACTACCAGGAAGGTAGTAGAAGCAGGTACATTAGCAAAGTTTAAGAGGTATTTAGATAGACATGTGACAAGCAGGGAATACAGGGATACAGATCACATACAGGCTGATGGGATTCGTTTGGAATGGCAATGTGGTTGGCACAGACATGGTGGACCGAAGGGCCTGTTCCTGTGCTGTACTGTACTGTACTGTTCTATGTTCCAAACAGTTGTAATTACTTAGGGCACGATATAAATCAGGAAATTAGAAGTGCATGGAGCAAGGGGAATGCAGTAATTGTTGTGGGTTTCAATCTCAATCTCAATATAAGCTGGATAGAATCCCTACAGTGTGGAAGCAGGTCATTTGGCCCATCAAGTCTATACTGACCCGGTGAAGAACATCTCACTCAAACCCAACCCCTACCCGATCCCTGCATTTCCCACCCTCGACACTATGGGCAATTCAGCACAGCCAATCCACCTAACCTGCACATCCTTGGACTGTGAGAGGAAACCAGAGCACCTGGAGGAATCTCACACAGACACAGGGAGAATGATAATTTTAATGAGCACCAATACTGTGGAAAAAGAATTCCTGCAACGTATTCAAGTTTTCTAAAAAAAAAGCAATCTGTCGACCAACCAGGTAGGGAACAGGCTACTTTAGATCTAGTATTATACAATGAGAAAAGGCTAATTAATAATTTTACTGTAAAATCAATCTTTGGGGAATAGTGACCATAGCATTATATAAGTTTCTGTTGTCTTAAAATCTGTAATTCAATTTGAAACCAGGGTGTTGAATCTTAACAAGGACATTATGAAGTCATGAGAAGGAAGATGATTGTTGTTGAATAGAAAAATGGATTAATGATTTAAAGATAGACAGACGATGTTTGGTACTCAAAGAATTACTGCTCAGTTTTCAAAAACCATGCATTTCTTTGAGGGAAAATACACAACAGGAAAAATGACAGCATCGTTGGTGGTGGTAAAAAAAAATGTAGTGCTGAGAAATTAGTGGGACAGAAAGTTGACAAATCTCCCAGACTCAATGACCTTGACCCTACAGTGCTGAAAGAGATTTCAAAATTCCATTAATTCTGCAATGACGTCAGCAGATTGGAAGGTTGTTTGAACAATGGGGTTACATGTGCAAATAGAGAGAGAGAACCAGGGAACTGCAGACCTGGTAAACTGATGTTAGAAGGGAAAATATCAGTACCTATTGTAAATGATGCTATTACTGGATATTTTAAAAATTAAATTTTAAAAAATTCCTGTCTGATTGAGAATCAGCATGGAGACTCAAAGGGGAAATCATGCTTGATGTAGGTTTTTGAGGATGTAATAATGATCAGATTGATAAGGTAGAACCAGTGAAGGTGGCTTATTTGCATTTGCAAAAGACTTGACGCTCTTACTAAGTGTCATAAAAAGATGCATCCGCAGCAGGTAGACAGGTGAGAATGAAATTGAATACTTTTTTCCCCTCATTAGTTCCCTGACAAGCTGCCCCAGACACAAACTAGCAACTATGTACTTTAATAGCTACATAAATCATGGTGCTGTCAAGCCACTCTTGGCAGTTAAGACTGAATTTTCACACCAGATTATATTCTGCACCTGTCACCTTCACTGCTTCCTCCAAGATGTGTTCAGCATTGAGGGGTACTGATTTATCAGCTGGCAGCTTACATGGTAATCAAAGAATAATTCCTTGCCAATATTTGTCCTGATTCCATGAGTTATCAGTGTTGAAGACTCCAAGGACAACACACCTCCCAACTCGGTCACCATCAACTCTGCTGGGTCTGTTTTACTGGTGGGACAAGATATACCCAGAGGTGTTGGAGTCTCTTATCTGTAAAGTTTAATTTGATTCATCTGAGACAGCTTTTCCAATTTTGGCACAAGCTCCCAGACGTTAGTAAGAACCTCCTGCACGGGGGTTTGTTCCTAAAGACAAGTTTTTGATGACATCAAGTTGACAATCTTTATTTTTTCAAAATTTTGTTTCAGAATGTTAGCATCATCGATAGGTGAGCATTCGATGCCCATCCCCAACTGTCCCCAAGAAGGCGATGGTGAGCTGCCTTCCAAATCATTGCTGTCCATCTGATGGAGTACATGCATGCTTTCATTCACACACACACATTGAGTATAGAAGTGGGACAAAATATTGGGGATGTAGAGGGCATTGGTGAGTTGACTTTTGGAATACTGTCTACAGTTCTGGTTGCACTGCTGTAGGAAGGATATTATTAAGTTGGAGAGGGTGCAGAAAAGATTTACAAGCACGCTACAGGAGCTGGAGGGTTTGAATTATAAGGAAAAGCTGAATAAGCTGGGACTTGTCTCACTGGAGCATCGGAGGCTGAGAGATGACCGTATAGAGTTTTATAAAATCATGGGGGCATAGATAAGGTGAATAGCAAAGGCTTTTTCCCTAGGATAGGTTAGTTCAAAACTAGAGGGCATAATTTTAAGGTGAGAGGAGAAAAATTTAAAAGGGACGTGAGGGGTAACGTTTCCACACAGAGGGTGGTTTGTATGTGGAATGAACTGAGGAAGTGCGGGATGTAGGTACAGTTACAACATTTAAAAGACTTTCGGACAGGTACATGAATAGGAAAGGTTTAGGGTATGGGTCAAATGCAATCAAACAGGATAGTTTAGCTTGGAAAACTTGGTCAGCATGAATAAGTTGGGCCAAAGGGTTTGTTTCCATGCTGTATGACCCTTTAATCATATATATTATCAAACCAGTACTCATTAGAATTAAACATTACAGTAATTTCATGTGGGTAGCAATACAGTATATTAATAACCAAAGACAAGATTAACAATTTTTAAGAAGAACAACGCACATCAAGGTGTTACATACAGTAAAATACTTCCTGATGAGTGCATGATAACACTGAGCAACAAGACCACTTGTGTTTCTTTGAGAGCAAAGTGATGGCCCCAAAATGACACAAATACTTCCTGCGAAAACATTCCCTGTTGCATGACTGATATTTTCAGATCAGATCCAGAGATAGGACACCACCTGTCAAAGAGCTCTTCAGGACTAGACCCAAACATATCAAAGCAACATGGTTTTACCTGGCAGTATTGGTGAGAGATCCTCACCACAGGTCATTCTCCTCTATCCTTCCTGTCTGGATCACATTTCAGTATCCACATCATACTGATACAGGAAGGATATCTGGCGCCCATGTTTGTCAACAGGAATGGCACGGCGGTGCGGTGATCCCAGTCGATTTCGATCCCTGTAGACCCGGTCAACCAAGCCATGATGTCTGGTTGATCTACTCGTGTCCAAGGTAGTTGACTGGAACGGAGTCTGCAACATAAATGTGAGGAAGTCCTTCAGTATTCTGCACTATACTTAAATCTGAATTGCTTTTTACTTTCTTCTTTATTTGAAGGACTAAGTGTAGGATTTAGATGTTTTGCCCATTTGCCCCTCGGCAGCTGGTTTTAAGGCTTATCATGGGACCCACGTGCAAAGGCTGGAGTCTGTTCAATCTAACTAACAATTAACTATAAATCAGGAAAACATTTACTGTGTCCCAACAAATTACTACAAACTAATTAGATTCCTGCAGCATACCCTCAGTTAGTATTGGGGTGTGTATGTTACACATTTAAGTCTATCAGAAGAGACAAACGGGTCGAGCACTGCATCATGATTAGTGACAGGAACACTGACATTTCCTCATTCTTTAACCTGGAGACATTGGAATCAATTGAACAAAAGCTACAAAATTTTCAACAGCATGAGATTGAAACTCATGGCAAAGTTTCTGTAAAAAGTGTGCAGATTGCCAGTATTCAGACACGTAACTGGACTGAGGCCCTTGCTGCTGCATTGATGTCTGGTGAAGAGGGGAAGTTGAAGAAGAAATCGAGAATCACTGAGATGTAATTAAGTATTTACAATTTGAACCCAGGTCTCAACTACAGGTAAGCTCACTGATATAAAACATTAACACGATTTCTCTGTACAATGATCCTACCTTTCTGACTGAGTGTTTCTCGCAGAGTGCATATATTTCAAACTTTTAGCATCCACACCATTTTACTTTTATTATAGTCAATCTCACTTATTTATAATCAACTCTGTCAAACAGATATTCAATATTAGCATGGCTGTTTCATGCTGTTCCTGGTCTTTAACGGTGTCTCTACTCAAGAACACTGGTGATCTCACTGCTGCTGTGCAGTCATTCCCCAGAGAAAAGACAAGCATCAATTCCCCACATTGTGGCTGAAAGATCAAATATTAAAAAAATCAATTCCTAACATGCACAAAAGGACAGCATAAACTCTCAAGGCATCCTCTGTTGAGAGAGCTATGATGATGCTCTGAAATTGCACTGACAGCTGAGCAGCCCAGGAAACAAGTCAAGAAATGCATAACTAGAATAAAAAGCAAGATGCTTACAAGCAGCCTCTGTACAGGGAAATTTACTTATTCCCTCATAACACTAACTCCACTCTGATCTTGTGTTGTGGGATACTCAACAGAATTACAAGATTACAGAATTACAAAAACAAGAACTGAAAGGTGAAATTGGGTGATTTTAGCAGGCACCAATGTGGTGATCAGCAGACAGAATTTATCAGCAATTATCAGTTCAATACTGAGCAGCACAATATCTTGGTGAATAACCCTGCTCTGCTACACCACTAAAACACAATCCCAGGGGAGATACCAAGCAGAGACAAATAACAAGCCTGTAGGTAGGAACAATGTCGTCAGTACCTGAGAATCCAAGACTCTCCATGTGACCTACAGCAGCACTCACCCAGACCCGATTTAATTTACCCAATAGGTAACAGCGCAGCAAACAAAATGATAGCATGTTGGGCAGGAGACAAAACACACAACATTGGGCAGAATTATTTTCTGACAAACAGAAGAGGATTGCATGTTTCTCCATTTTTTCTTATTCTGCTGTCTTACTGGAGAGGAATTTGGGAGACATGCGCAGAATGAGCCAGCTCCTCAGTACACTCGCATCCATTAAAATGCACACTGTGAATAGTTTGTTGAATTTTCACAGACAATACATGACTTGACAATAGAGATTCACACTGGGCAGTTCCTTACAAATGGTCAAACAGACAGCCCAGTAATTTGCTAATGCTCATGATCCACTGGGTCACAGAAGGCTACAAAGCTACAAGCAATCCAGGATACCGGTACCTGAAGCCTAACAACGCCGACTCTTATTTTTCTGAGATACATTGTATCTGTCAGAGATCGGCAGGAATCATGAACAGGATTATCCTAACCCTAACTGTAAACCAGTGACCTGCAGCTCCTCTTGTTTTAACACTAAGTGAAAGACACCGTAGACAATTCTTCAATTAGCATTTGCAACTGCTGAAAAGAAAGGAAGCAAAAATCTTCACTAATGTCACATTATTTACTACATACCACATTCTGATAATTCTGACCAAAGTCTAAACTCAGATGATATGGTATAAATAATCAGGACAACAATTTCTGTTAAGTATTAGGCTCTCTCTTAGTACTTAGTACTAAGTACTATCTCCTTTACAATGTTAAGGGACCTGTTATATGTTTACTTTAATCCTTGTTTCATGCTCGGTTCATATTGATTTTTTTTTTAACCTAGAGATAAACTCACCTGAAAAGGGAGGTCGAGAGTGGTGCTCCCAATCTGGTTGACGTTGGGAAGGGAGCCTCCATAGTACTGACCCCGACCCTGTCCCAACTGTAAATACTGAGTTTTCTGCAACTGTAACTGAGAACAAAGAAAAACAGGCCTGTTACAAACAAACTAACAGGAGTTGAGACACCTGCCATAGAACCTTCTGGAACCTCTCTAACAACAATACCATTGCAATCGTCATCACATGCTAATGCCTTCAGCAGCTGGTCTTGGACACTAAAATTTGATAAATAGTTATCATCTTGAACAGCAGAAAGATCAGGAAATATAACTGGATAAAAGCTTACAATTATGGGGACAGTTTACATGGACTAGATTGGAATAGAAAATGTTGGAAAAAGTCAATCAACAGGATCTTGGAGAAGAAAAACAGGGGTTAGTCTTTCAGCATGATGGCTTTTCATCACAACTAGGGGCTTTTAGAGATCTCCCAGTCTTTAACAGGAAAGACGTTGAAAACTGAAAAATGCTGTTTCTTGAGCTTACAGGGAACTTCACTGGAACAGTTTAGGAAGCAGAGGAGAAGATGATCAGAATGGGAGTGAGGTGGACAATTAGAACGACAGGCAACTGGAAGCACAGGATCACACTGTGACATTTATCTCCCATGATGCAGTCAGCCAATCTGTGTTTGGTTTCCCTGATGTAGAGACCATATTATTGGCAGTCAACACAGCATACCAAATCGAAAATACAACTAAATCAAGTTTCACATGGAAGGTATGTTTGGGATGGTGAGAAAGGGCAAAGGAGTAAGGAGCAGACCTTACATCTCCTGCATGGGGAGTGCTGTATGAAGAGAAATGATGTTGTGATGCTTGAAATGTGGACCAAGGCATTAAGGAGCAAACAGTCCCCTCTAGCAACCTTCTTTGACCTCCTCATCATTTTAGATGTCAAAAGTACCCCAAATGAAAAACATCCCAACTGTCAATATGGTGAAGCAGAACATGACAGTGCAGAAGCTGAAATATTTGTAACTATCTTCATCTTGAAGAAACAAGTAGTTAATGCATCTTTGCCTCCTCCCTAGTACTTCAGCATAACTGCAACTGGTCATTAGGCAAGTTGATTCATTAGATGGAATATAATGTTATGAAATGACTGAAGTCAGTGTCTTAGCAAAGACCTGATGACATCTCAGTTGCAGTACTGAAGAGTTTACTCCACTACTAGTTCCAACCTTGCTAAGCTGTTCCAGTAAAGCTACAAAATGGGCATTGACCTAGCCAGTTCACTATGCTCAGTTTGGTACCACCAAGCCAACTTAGCTACTAACCTCATTTAAAACCTTGATTCAAACACAGGCACGAGAGCTAAATCCTAGAGGTGAAAATAACCTGTATTTGACATCATAGCAGCATTTGACAGAATGTGACATCATTTTAGCTAGTATGGCAGGGGGGCGGGAACCAAGTGCAGGCTTAGATGGGTCAGAGTCAGATCAGGAAATGGGAGGCAGAACATTAGTTAGTGCTGTAGTCAGCGATTTGGAAAAAACAACAGAAAGGAGAATTTAAAAAAGTGCCCAGCAAACGAAACTTACAGGGTTGAGCTGGTTTATACTTCAATGCAAGCATTACAAACAAGGCAGATGAATCAAGGGCACAGATGGCAGCGCAATGTTGTTGCTAGAATGGAAATCGAGCTAAAGGAGAGACAAAACTTGCAGCTCAATACCCCTGGAGATAGAGTTTTCAGACAGGAAAAATCGGATGACAAAAAAAGGAGGGACAGAGATTGGTTAAAGAATCAATTGCATTTGTCAGAAAGGATGAAACAAATGAGTTAATAAATCAAGCTTTATGGGTTGAATTTGGTATTAAAAAGGGGTAGTCACACTACCAGGAGTACACTACAGGCCCCCAAATAATGGGAGGAAGATAGAAGAACATACATAGACAAATTTCTGCTTGTAGGGATAAGGGGGCAATAATAGTAGGAGACTTTAAATATCCTAATATGAATTGGGTTTCAAACAATAGAAGGGGCAATGAAAAATCCATATATTCTATCCGGGCATTTTTTTTTAAAAACAATATGTGACAACCCAATAAGATGAGATGCAATTTTGGACTTAATTGTGGGAAATGAAGGTGGGGAAGTGGGCAGGGACAGTGGGCGACCAAATCGGGGATAGTGACCACAGTTCAGTTAGATTATTATGGAAAAGGACAGAGATAAATCAGGATTAAGTGTTTTTAACTGGAGAAAGACAAATTTTACAAAACTCAGAAGTGATTTGGCTGAGGTGGACTGGACAGGGTTGCTAAAAGATATAGCAGTGGTAAACCAGTGGAAGGCACTAAACAGTGAGATCCTTGAGGCACAAAGCAGACATGTCCCCTCCAAAATAAGAACAGTACTGCCAAATCTAGATCCCCATGGTTGTCCATAGATAAGCAGGGGAAGATTAAACAGAAAAAAAGAAAGCTTATGATAGTCAAAACACTCACTACTGTAGGAAATAAAAGAGAGGCCATGAGAAAATATTAGCAAGCAAGATAAAGGAAAATCCAAAGATGTTTAACCAGTATATAAAGGGCAAAAGGATAGTTAAGGAAAAAGTGGGATCTAATAAAGATGAAGAAGGGAACGGTGAGAAGATGCAGAGGATATGGGAAGAATTTTAAATGCTTTTCTGTCTCCGTATTCACAAAGGAAAGGGATGATGTAGAAACAACAATCCAACAGGAATAATGTGAAATATTGGACAAAAATAATCATAATGAGAGAGGAAATGTTTGAGGAGTTGGAATCCTTGAAAGTGGATAAGTCTCCAGTGTCAGATGGATTGTCCCCTCAGATTCTGAAAGTGGCCAGGGGCGAAATGGCAGGTGATCTGAGGATTATTTTCCAATCTTCACCAGACACAGGTGAAAGTGCTGGAGTATTGGAGGAATGCGAATCTGTTGTTTGAAAAAAGTACAAAGGAAATGCCAATGGTAGTCCAGTTAGTCTTACTTCAGTGGTAGGCAAATTGTTAGAATCAAACCTGAGAGATTGGATAAACTGTCAATTAGAAAGGCATGGACTTGTCAGGAATAGTAAGCATGGCTTTAAGGTAAGGAAGATCGATGAGAGTACTGCAGTGGATGTTGTCTACATGGATTTTACTAAGGCACTTACGGAGTCATATAGTCATAGAGCATGAACAAAGACTCTTCTGTCCAACCTGTCTGCACCAAACAGACATCCCAATCTGACCTAGTCCCATTCGCCAGCATTTGGCCTGTATCCCTCTGAACCCTTCCTATTCATATACACATCCAGTTACCTTTTTATTGTTGTAATTGTATCTGCCACCGCCAGTCCCTCTGGCACCTCATTCCATACACATACCATTCTAGCATGAAAAAGTTACCCCATCAGGTCCTTTTTAATCTTTCCCCTCTCACCAAAAGCCAATGCTCTCTCGTTTTGAACTCCCTAATCTGAGGAAAAAGACTTTGGTTATTTACCCTATCCACGCCCTTCATGATTTTATAAACCTCTAATAAGGTCATCCATCAGCCTCTAGCCAAGGAAAATAGCACCAACCTATTCAGCCTCTCCCGATAACTCAAACCCTCCGGTCTTGACAACATCCTTGTCAATCTTTTCTGCAACTTCTCAATTTTAACAACACTCTTCCTATTGAAGGGTGACCAGAACTGTACGCAATATTCTAAAAGTCGCATCATGGCAAGCTAGTCAAAAAAGTGAAAGCCCATAGGATACCAGGTAATGTATCAAATTGGATCCAAAGTTGGCTTAGTAACAAGAAACAAAAAGGTAATGGTCGATGAATGCCCTTGCAAATGGAAAGCTGTTTCAAGTGGTGTTCTGCTAGGCTCAATGTGGGACTCCTGCTGCTTGTTATACACATTAACAATTTGGACTTGAACTTGGGGTCCCAATTGGAAAATTTCAGATGATACAAAAATTGGCCATGTAGCAGATAGTGTAAAGGATAGGCGTAAGCTCCAAAAAGGTATAGATTGGTTGGTGGATTGGGTTTAAAAATGGCAGATGGAGTTCAACTCTGAGAAGTATGATGTAATACATTTAAGGAGGTCAAACAGTAAAATGGAATACTCAGTAAACAGGAAATATGCTGAGAGGAGTAGCTGATATGAGAGCTCTTGGTGTACAAATGCACACGTCCCTAAAGGTAGCAGTACAGGGAAATAAAGTTGTAAAGAAGGCACATGGAATGCTCTCCTTCATTGGCAGAGGTATTGAATGCAAAAGTACAGATATAGAGATGAAACTGTATAAAACTGTGGTGAGGCTGCAACTGGAGCAGTTCTGGTCACCATATTACAGGACAAACGGACATGCTCTGGAGAAAATGTAGACAGGATTTACTGGAATGTTGCCAGGACTGAAGGTGTGTAGCTATGAGGAGAAATTGAAGAGCTTGGGGTTGTTTTCCTTGGAAAAGAAAAGTGACACTGAAATATACAAAATAGTGAGGGACAGAAATAGAGTAGACAGGAGGAATATGTTTCCTTCGGCAGACAGGTCAAAACCAGGGGTCACAGATTCAAACTAAGTGGCAGAAGGATTAGAGGGGACATGGAGAAAAACATTTTCAAGGAGTGGGTGTGGCTATCTCTAATTCACTGCCTGAGTTGTGGTGGAGGCAGAGACCCTAAACTCTTAAGAAGTACCTGCATCTGTACCTCAAGTGCTGTATACAAGATGATGGGATTAGAAAGGATGCCTGGGTGTCTTTGGGTTGGTATGAACAGAATGGACTAAATGGCTTCCATCTGTGCTGTATCATTTTTATGGGTGTATGGTTTTTAAGCAGCCCAAGCGAAACTGAAGTCACTGGAAATAAAGAGGGAAAGCTCCCCATTGATTGCATTCAAAACAAGCTTAAAGGAAGACTGATGGAAGAAAATACTCAGCTCCAGAACATCATTGAGTTTCTCAGGGGTAGTATTCTAGTCCCAACCATCTTCAGATGCTTCAATGACCTTTCTTCTAAACCAACAGTAGAGGCATGAAAAGTTGCTGATGATTGCAGGGTTCAGAACCACTTTAATCTCCTCAAATATCGATGCAGTAATGTGCTTGAAAGCAATAAGGCACATCATTTATGTTTGAACTGGTAAGTGGCAAGAAACATTCACACTACTCTGGTGCCAACCATTTCCAACAAGAAAGAATCTAACCATCTCCTTTAGACATTCAGCATAATTACCATTACTGAATGGCCTACTTTCAACATCCTGGAGTACACTATTGACCAGAAACTGAACTGGACCAGCCACATAAATACCATAGCTATAAGTGCAGGTCAGAAACTCGGAATTATACAGCAAGTAATTCATCCCAAAATCATCCAAAGTCTGTCCACTACCTTCAAGACAAAAATCAGGAATGTGATGGAATACTATCTGCTTGTTTGGATGCGTAGATGTCCAACAACATGCAACATAAAGTAGGCTACTTAAGAAAGGGAGGTGATGGCCTATTGGTATTATCATTGGACTGTTAATACACAGTGTTGTGAAACTGGGTAGAGTATTTGTGGATTGGGAGGAAGGACGTTAGAATTTAGCATTTGTAAACTGCTGGGGTGGGGGGAAGAGAGCTTTGGATGGTCCTTTTAAACGATGCTGTGCTTTTTCAATGCTTAGAGATTTAAAAAGTCTGCAAGCAGCTTGAAAGTCCACAAGTACAGAGAGTACCCAAAATGAAACATTTGTGTAAAAGACCGTACAGTTAGCAGACCAAGCAGCAGTTTTGTTTTGAAAACTAGACAAGTTTTGAATTGATCGAATCAATTTGATAAAGGGAAATTTACATCTGATGGTTTTGACAACATAGAGCCAATCCTATTGTAAGAAACTGAAATGTCATCACGGGTATAAAAGAAGGGGCAGTTGGACAAAGACAGGAGAGCTAACTGCCATCTGCCAGAGTTAATTAGCTGTCAGCTCTCAAGAGAGAATGACTGGCTCTTACAGGCTTCTCTAAGTCTTAGAGAAAGCACCATCTAAGAAAAATCAAAGGTACTAACTGCACAACTAGTTAATATTCCTGACAGAAAAATCAATGGAGGTGGTTTTCCTAACAGAACATTTGATGGAGAAGGCACAGAGCATTCCAGAAGAGACATAATCTGGCTGTAATTTCGAGAGACTAATTTTTTTGATTTTATATAAGTGGGACATTTATTGGAACTGCATACCATTAAAATCTTGTTTTATTCAGGAATAGTTAGTAGTTAGAAGGGGTTCATTTGGTCTGCTAATAGTTTAGTTAATTTGTTCACTGTTAGAGTTAGATAAATTAATTGTTACTTGTTGATTGTAAAGTGAGTGTCAGGGATTTGTGTTATTTACCAGAAGTTGCTGAAAGGCAGGTTCCACCACTTTTCACCCTCCTTTTACAGATTGCAGGGAGAGGTGCTCCTCTTTGGGTGTTTCATTTTTAGTTCTCGGTGGCTGGGTGGGGGGGGGGGGGGGGGGCCCCCCCCCCCCCCCCCCCGCCGCCCACCCTCCACTTCATAACAATAGACCCTGCTATGTTCTGGGGACCGGGGTTCAAATCCTGCCATGGCAGATGGTGGAATTTGAACCCATTTTTTAAAAAATCTGGCATTAAGAATCTAATGATGACCATGACTCCACTGTCAGTGGTCAGAAAAACACTTCTGGTTCACTAATGTTCTTTAGGGAAGAAAACTGTCGCCCTCAGTCAGGCAGTATCAGCAGAGTAAGAGAGTTGATGTTTCGGGCCTAGGCTCTTCTTCAGGACTGGTTCCTGATGAAGGGTCTAGGCCTGAAACGTCGATTCTCCCACTCCTCTGATGCTGCCTAACCTGCTCCTCCAGCTCCACACTGTAACAACTCTGACTCCAGCATCTGCAGTTCTTGCTATCTCCAAACTGTCACCCTTCCCTGGTACAGCCTACATGTGCCTCCAGACCCATAGCAATGTGGTTGAATCTGAGCTGCTCTCTGAGCAACTAGGGATGGCAATAAGTGCTAGCCTAGCCAGCGATGCCTTTATCCTGTGAATGAATTTAAAAAAGACTTGAATGGTACTCTATTCACAGCCAGCACTGAGTGGCAACAGTGTGTATTATTTACAAGATACAGTACTTGCAAAATTCGCAGCAACTTTCCAAGGCTCATTTAACAGCACTTTTCCACTGTAAACTGCAACTAGAATGACAAAGGCAGTAGATGCATGCACGCTGGTTCAGTGGTTAGCACTGCTGCCTCACAGCAACAGGGACCCAAGGTTCGATTCCACCCTCGGGTGACTGTCTGTGTGGAGTTTGCACATTCTCCCTGTGTCTGTGTGGGTTTCCTCTGGGCGCTCCGGTTTCCTCCCACAGTCCAAAGATGAGCAGGCTAGGTGGATTGGCCATGCTAAATTGCCCATCGTGTTCAGGAATGAGTGGAATGAGGGATGGGTTCTGGGTGGGATGCTCTGAAGGTCAGCGTGGACTTGTGGGCCGAAGGGCCTGTTTCCACACTGTAGGGATTCTATGATTGTATGAGATGCAACGTCTGCAAGGTTCCCTCCAAGCCACTCACCTTCCTGACGAGGAAATGTATTGCTGTTCTTTCACCGTTGGGTGAAATCCTATAAGTCCCTCCCTTTCAGCATTTAAGGAAAGACAATAAGTGCTGGTTTTACAAGGGATATACACACGCAAAGACCAAATAAAAATGAAAAGATGAGGCAGATGAATTTCAGCACAGGCAAGTATGGGTCATTCATTTTTGAAAATAATTTGTGCAAAGCTAGGCAGTGAAGATCCAAATAGATTGAGCAATGTTGGACGCAGATCATTAAAATGTAGTAGCCAGAAAGGAAAAAAAATCAGAAAGGATACTGGAACAGTAGCCTTTGTAATTAAAGAGCAGGAACATGCATGGCTTTTGATAAGTTCGCTCATGGAACACTAGTCAAGAAAGTAAGAGTCCATGGGATCCAAAGCAAAATAGCACGTTCAATCCAAAACTGGACAAGAGGCAGGAAATGGAGGGTGACGGCACAGACATGCAGTCACAAATATCCTATTTCCAGCTAAAAAGCAGGACTACTTGAGTGCCAAACAGCAACTAAGTGATGAACAGAGCTAAACAATCCTCTGACCAATGGATCCGATCTAAGCTCTGCAGTGCTGTCACATCCAGTTATGAATGGTGGTGGACAATTAAACAACTAGCAGGAGGAGGAGGAGGAGGATCCACAAATATTCCCATTCTCAATAATGAGTGAGCACAGCACTTCAGTCAAAAGATAAAGTTGAAGTATTCACACTAATCTTCAGCCAGAATTACTGAGTGGATGATCCACCTAGGCATTGTCTTAAAAGTTCCCAGAATCTCAGGTGCCAGTCTTCAGCCAATTCAACTTACTGAACATGATATCAGCAAACGACTGGAGACACTGGATACTGCAAAGTGTATAGGCCCTGCCAATATTCCGGCAATACTACTGAAAACTTGTGCTCCAGAACTTGCGACAAACCCACCCAATCTGTTCCAGTACAACTAAAATAGTAGCCTGAAATATGGAAAATTGTCCAGCCATGTCCTGTACGCAAAAAGTAGGACAATTCCAGCCTGGCCAATTATCACCCCATCAGTCTTCTCTCGATCATCAGTAAAGTGATGGAAGGTGTCATTCAACAGTGCTATCAAGCAGCACCAACTCAGCAATAACCTACACATCGATGCCCAGTTTGGGTTCTGCCAGGGCCACTCTGGTGCTGATCTCATTATAAGCTTTGGTTCAAACATGGATGAAAGAGCTGAATTCCAGAGATGATGTGAGTGTAACAGCCCTTGACATCAAGCCCACATCTGACCCAGTGGGCATCAAGGAGCCCTAACAAAACTACAGTCAATGGAAATCTGGCAAGAACTCTCCGATAGTTGAGAGTCATACCTGGCGCAGAGGAAGATGGTTGTGGTTGCTGGAGGTCAATCATCTGAGCTCCATGATGTCTGTGCACGAGTTCCTCAGGGTAGCATCCTAGGGCCAACCATCTTCAGGCGCTTCATCGATGACCTGCCCTCCATCATAAGGTAAGAAGTGGGATGTTTGCTAATGATTGCACAATGTTCAGCAGCATTTGTAACACCTTAGATACTGAGGCAGTGCATATCCAAATGCAGCAAGATCTGGACAATATCCAGGTTTGGTGTGAAAAGTGGCAAGTAACATTCATGCCACACATATGCCAAGCAATGATCACCACCAATAAGGGACTATCTAACCACCACCTCTAATTGACATTCAGTGACATCACCACCACTCAATCCACCAGCCTGGGAGGTTAACCTTGATCAGAAACTGAACTGAACGAGCCAAACAAATAAAGTTGCTATCAGAGCAGGTCGCAGGCCAGGAATACTGCAGTGAGTAACTCACCTGCTGACTCCCTAAAGCTTGTCCACAATCTGCAAAGTACAAGTCAGGAGTGCGCGATGAATGTTCCCCACATGCCTGGATGGGTGCAGCTCCAGCAACACTCAAGAAGCTTGACACTGTCCAGGACAAAGGACCCCGCTTCATTGGCACCACAGCCACAAAACATTCAGTCACTCCACACACTGATGCTGAATAGCAGGAGTGTGCATTATCTACAAGATGCCACAGATTTTTGCCAAAGATCCTTGGAAAGCACCTTCAATCTCATGACCAGTTCCCACCTAGGGGTCAAGGGCAACAGATACACAGAAGCACTACCTACAAGTTCCTCTCCAGCCACTCATCATCCTGACTTGGAAATACACCGCTGTTGTTTTGCTGTCACAATCCTGGAATTCCTTCTCTAACAGTATTGAGAGCCAACCTACAATATAGTACATGGATTACAGTTATTCAAAAAGGTAGTCAGCTACCTTCTCAAGGACAGTTAGGGACGGGCAATAAATGTTCACCCAACTATTAGATATGAACCCAAAATTAATCTCAATGTTCCAAATATGGTCTGGCCAGAGCCTTGTACAGCCTCAGCAGTATATCCCTACACTTGTGCTCTAGTCCTCTTGAAACATTACATTTGCCTTCCTAACTGCCAACTGAACCTACATCTTAACCTTAAGAGAATCATGAACTAGAATTTCCCATGTCCCTTTGTGCATCAGTTTCACTTGTTGGAGTATGGAACTCATTGTCTGAGAGGGTTGTTGAGACAAAAACTATTGTAACATTTAAGCAGTATTTCAAAATTCACTTGTCTTGCCATAGCCTTCAAGGCTTTGGGCCAAGAGTTGGAAAATGGGCTTAGTGGAGTTAGACCTTTATTGGCCAATGTGTGCATGATGGGCTGAATGGCCTTCTTCCGTGCTGTAAGCATCGGAGTTTTATTTCAGCTATAAATAGCCCTGATCAGATCACATTACATCCATGCGTCTCGTCCTGGGAAACACACCTTAGAAAAGAAAAATTAGCTCTAGAAAGATGCAGATGGGCTGAATGGTGCGTTCCACACTGTAGAGATTCTATGAGCACAGATTCATCAGAATGTTACCAGACCCCACGGTTAGACTGTAGAGAAATTACATAAACTAAGCCTGTGATCCATGGAATTATAGCAAGGTAGAGCAGTGATTTGACTCAAGATTTTAGGGATTTTAAAGGGACTGAGAGACTGGGTAAACAAACACCTTTCCTTGGTTTGGGGGTAAGGAGGTCGAGGAGACATGACTTTAAAGTCAGGCAAGCATTCTTCATACAAGGTATGCTAGAAATTTGGAACTCTCATGCAGGAAAACCTTAAATTAATCATTTAAATCTGAGACTGATGGATTTTTTGCTATTTAAGGATTTTGAGTACAAAGCCAAGGCTGTTGGACGACTTTTTATGAAAGATCAGCCATGATGCTACCTTAGCAAACACAGCTGGGAGAATCTAATGAACACAGTGGCATTGGGAATTTGGCGAGAGAGAGAATTTGGTGCAGAGGGATAAAAGGGATGCAAAGTGCAAAGGAACTTTGAATATGTGAATACTCAAGAGTAATTAATTTGGGTTAAAGCAACTGTTTGAACAAAATCTGATGCCTGCAATGCCCTGGCCATTTTAGAATGGAAGCAATTTCACGCATTTGTATAAACATGTGGGCAGGTAGGGCCTCCAGCTGCTCAAACTCATTCTCAGAAGTTTGAATCTTGGAGATCAGCTGGAGTTACTACAGGGTACGGAAAGCTGAAAAATTCCCGCAGCGGTTATTCAAGAGATGGTCAGCCCAAAACTAAAGAAAGAGTTCAACAGAATATTAAGGGATGCCCATCCAAAGGAAATGAAGAGGCATGCAACACAGGAATTATCCTGGTATGTGAGTGTACCATTCCAGTTTTCAGCACAGAACACCAGTGAGTGTGATGACACTCTGGGAAGTGCAGAGCATATGGCGGCTCAGGGCAGACTGGCAGACTGGCAGACAGTAAAATGCAGACAGCAGAGGGGGCTCAAAAGTCAGGGGAATGGACAGATATTTCAGTGACTGCTGGCAAAATGCCTGCAGGGTGTGTTGCCTAACGGGTGTCAGTATAAAATAAGAGATAACAAGGTATACAGCTGGATGAACACAGCAGGCCAAGCAGCATCAGAGGAGCAGGAAGGCTGACGTTTCAGGATGCTGCTTGGCCTGCTGCGTTCGTCCAGCTCTACACCTTGTTACCTCAGATTCTCCAGCATCTGCACTTCCTACTATCTCAGTATAAAAAAAGATAGATTAACTTGAGATTAGATAAATGTTGCAGGAGTGACTACAGATCTCTGGGGTGCTGGGATCACCTCAGGAGCAAGAGTGACGTACAGTCATAGAGATGTACAGCACAGAAACAAACCCTTTTGGTCCAACTTGTCCATGCTGACCAGATATCCTACCTAAATCTAGACCCACTTACCAGCATTTGGCCCATATCCCTCTAACCCTTCCTATTCACGTACCCATCCAGATGCCTTTTAAGTGTTGTAATTGTACCAGCCTCCACTACTTCCTTTGGCAGCTCATTCCATACATGCACCGCCCTATGCGTGAAAGTGTTGCCCCTTCAGGTCCCTTTTATATCTTTCCTCTTTCAGCTTAAACCTATGCCCTCTAGTTTTTGACTCCCCTATCCTGGGGAAAAGACCTCACCTGTTTACCCAATCCATGCCCCTCATGATTTTATAAAGCTCTGTAAGATCACCCGTCAGCCTCTGACACACCACGGAAAATAGCCTCCGCCTATTCAGCCTCTCCCTGTAGCTCAAACCCTCCAATCCTGGCAACATCCTTGTAAATCTTTTCTGAACCCTTTCTAGTTTCACAACATCCTTCCTGTAGGAGGGAGGCCAGAATTGTACACAATACTCCAAAAGTGGCCTAACCATTGTCCTGCAACATGACCTCCCAACTCCCATACTCAATGCACTGACCAATAAACACAAGCAAACCAAACACCTTCTTCACTATCCTATCTACCTGTGACTCAACTTCAAAGGAACTGTGAACCTGCACTCCAAGGTCTCTTTGTTCGTCAACACTCCCCAGGACCTTATCAAAAAGTGTACAAGTCCTCCCCTGAACTGCCTTTCCAAAATGCAGCACCTTGATCTAAATTAAACTCCATCTGCCACTCCTCGGCCCATTGGCCCATCTGATCAAGATCCCATTGCGCCCTGGGGTAACCTTCTTCACTGTCCACTGCGCCTCAATTTTAGTGTCATCTACAAATTTACTAACTATACCTCCTTTGCTCATATGCAAATCATTTATATAAATGACAAAAAACAGTGGACTTGACCTATCGTAGGAGGATGAGCGGCATCTAAATAGAATTGGAGCTAATGTTGAGAAGAATTTAGCTAGTACTGTGGAAGAGGGCATCCAGATGAAATGCTGGAGGGGCCTGGGAAAGACAACTTTTGAGCAAAGGAAGTCCAGAAATAAAAGGGTTCAACAGGTGACATCAATGACACAGTCTAAAACTGATTTGGAGTGCACGTTGTCAGCGCATCAAGTATGGTAAATAAGGAGACGAGCTGCAGACACAAGTGACACATAAAACAATGACATAATGGCTTCACTCAAAGAAAGAGATGATGGGAACTTAACATCCTGGTTACTAAGTATTCAGGAAAGTTAGGGATGAGGAGAGAGGGAGGGCAGCTGCACTGATTAAAGTTGTTGTACTTGTGGAGGAGCAGATGTTGAGGCACCACAGATAGCATCTATTTAGTAACTGTAACCTATAGAAGGATTTCCTGGGGTGAATACAGCTTGGCTTTCTGGATCAATACTTTGAGAAATCAACGAGAGAACAAACTAGGCTGGGTATTGTGGAATGAGAAAGGAATAATTAACAATCTAGTTGAGTGAGACTCCTTGGAAATGACCACAGTTTAGTAGGATTCTTCAAAAAGATACAAGAGTGATGTAGTTGATTCTGCCACTTGGACTCCTGAATCTAAGTAGAGAATGGTATGAGATATCTGTTGGCTAAAATATATTGGGGAACATCGCGTCAAGGGTTGATGGTGGAAAGTCAATGGCAAACATTCAAAGAGCGCATGGGTGAATTGCAACAATTATTCATTCCTACAAAAAGCTCAGCTGGTCAGGCAGCATCTGTGGAGAGAAATCGGAGTTACAGTTTTAAGCCGATTGACCGTACCTCAGAACCCTTGAAGGGTCAATCGGCTTAAAACCGTAACTCCGATTTCTTTCCACAGATGCTGCCAGACCTCCTGAGCTTTACCAGCAATTTCTGTTTTTGTTTCCGATTTACAGCATCTGCAATCTTTCAGTTTTTAAATTATTTTCATTCCTGTCTGGCATAAAAGTAAAACCGGAAAAGTGGCCAAATGTGGCTTACAATAGAAATCAGAGATAATATTAGATCCAACGAAGTGACACACAAAATGGCCAGAAAAAAAAAAATCAGACCGAAGGAGCAGAAACAGCTTAAAGTTCGGCAAAGGAGGACAAAGGGCCCAATTTAAGAAAAGGACAGCTGGCAAATTGGATACACAATTGGCTTCATGGTAGGAAGCAGAGTAATAATGGAAGGATAGTTGTTGGATTGGAGCCTGTGAATAGTGGTATGCCTTAAGAGTCGATGCTGGGCCCATTGTTTGTTATCTATATCAATGATTGGGATGAGAATGTACACGGCATGATTTGTAAGTTTGCGGAAGACACTAAAATAGGCTAAATTGTTGACATGGAGTAAGGTTATCAGAAATTGCAGCAGGATCTTGATCAGCTGGGGAAGTGGGCTGAGAAATGGCAAATGAAGTTTAATACAGATAAGTGTGAGCTGTTGCATTTTGGAAAGTCAAATCAAGGTAGGAGTTTCACGATGAATGGTAGGGCCCTAAGAAGTGTAGTCCTTAAGGACGGTTCTCTGAAAGTGAAGTCACAGGTAGACAGGGCAGTGAAAAAGGCTTTTGGTGCACTGGCCTTCATCAGTCAGGGCACTGAGTACAGGAGTTGGGAAATTAAGATGCAGTTGTACATGATGTTGGTGAGGCCGCACTTGGACTACTGTGTTCAGTTTTGGTCACCTTACCATAGGAAGGATGTTACCAAACAAGAAAAAGTGCAGAAGAAATTTACAGGATGCTGTCAGGACTGTAGGGTCTGACTTATAGGGAGAGGTTGGAGAAGCTAGGACATTTTTCCTTAGAGCGTAGGAGACTGAGGGGGATCTTACAGAAGTGTACGAGATCATGAGAGGCATAGATAGGTCGAATGCAACTTTTCCCCAGAACTGGGGAAAATCGAGGACTAGAAGGCATCAGTTTAAGATAAGAGGGGAAAGAATACATGGGAAGCTGAGGGGCAACTTTTTTTTTTACATAGAGGATGGTACACATACGGAATGAGCTGCCAGTGGAAGTGGCTGAGGCAGGTACATTAACACCATTTAAAAGGCACTTGTATAAATAAATGGATAGGAAAGGTTTAGAAGGATATGGGCCAAGTGCAGGGAAATGGGCTTAGCGTGGATGGACATTTTGGTCGGCAAGGACCAGTTTGGGCTGAGGGGCCTGTCTCCGTGCTGTAGGACTCTATTACTCTCTGGCCCGATTTAAGAAAGGGATAACAGAGTATGAGAGTAAGCTTGCAGGGAATATAGAAAGTTTATATAGGTATGTGAAGAAAAAAGGATTGGTAAAGGCAAACATAACTCTCTTACAGTAAGAAACAGAAACTTATGACGGAGAACAAAGAAATGACTGATCCATATATAATATATACTTTGGTTCTGTGTTCACAAAAGAGGACACAAATAACAGATAACAGAAGTACAAATAGAAATTGCTGGAGAAGTTCAGCAGGTCTGGCAACATCTGTAGAAAAGATGCAGAGTTAATGTTTTGAGTCCAGTGACCCTAGAAACCGTTCTGTTGAAGGGTCACTTTACTGATATCATTAACTTTTTCTCTCTCTCTCACTCTCTCTCTCTCTACAAATTCTGCCAGACCTGCTGGGTTCCTCCAACACTTTCTTTGTGTTTCACATTTCCAGCACCCGCAGTTCTTTGTTTCAATAACATATCAAAAATGTCAGGAACACAGAGTTTAGTGAGGGGGAGATGCTGAAGAAAATCAGTATTAGTACGTAAACGCTGCTGGGGGAACCAATAGGACTGAAGGCTGACAATCCTCAGGCCCTAATAATCTACATCCCATAGTACTTAAAAAAAAAGTGGCCCAAGAAATTGTGGATGCATTGGTGGTCATCTTCCAAGATTATATAGGCTCTGGAACAGTTCCTACAGATTGGAGGATTGGTAACGTAACCACTCTATTTAAGAAGGAAGGCAGAGAGAAAACTGTGAATTATAGACCGGTTAGATAGGTAGCCTTAGAGACCTAAGGGCATAAACCAGTTAGCCTGATGTCATTACTGGGAAGAATGCTGGAGTCCATTAGAAAAGATTTAATAGCACAGCACCTGAAAAACATAATTGGACAGAGTCTGCTTGGATTTATGAAAGGGAAATTATGTTTGACAAAATCTACTAAATGTAACCTGCAGAGTTGATAAAAGGAAGCCAGTGGATGTGTTTTATTTGGATTTTCAGAAGGATTTCAATGAATTCCCTCTTAAGAGATTACTGTATAAAATCCAGGTGCATGTGACTGGGGTAGCATATTGAGATGGATTAATTGGTCGGTAGACAGGAAACAAATGTATGAATAAATCTTTTTCTGAAAGACAGGCAGCAACCAATGGGATATCGCAGTGACCAAACTCTTGGACCCCAGTTTTTCATATGTAGTAATGACTTGGATAAGAGAAATACATGTAACATCTCCAAATTTACAGATCGCACAAAGCTGGTTGGGAGTGTGAACTGTGAAGAGGATGCAGAGATGCTTCACTATGATTTGGACAAGTTGAGTGGGCAATTGCGTGGCAATTGAAGCATAATGACGATAAACGTAAGATTATCCTCTTTGGTAGCAAAAACGGGAAGGCAGATTATCTGAATGGCTATAAATTAGGAGGGGAATATCCAACAAGTCCTGGGTGTCCTCATACAACAGTCATTGAAGGTAAGCATGCAGGTATATCAGGTGGTAAAGGAGGCAAGTGGTATGTTGGCCTTTGTAACGAGAGGATTCAATTAGAGGAGTAGAGGCGTCTTGCTGCAATTATACTGGGCCTTGATGAGATGGCACCTGGAATAAAGTGCGCAATTTTGGTCTCCTTATCTGAGGAAGGAAGTTCTTGTTATAGAGAGAATGCAGCGAAGGTTTACCAGATTTGAGTCCTGGGATGGCGGGACTTATTTATGAGGAGAGATTCAATCAGTTAGAATTTTATTTGCTGGAGTGTTAACAATAAAGACAGGGAATCGCTCAGAGACCAATTAAATCCTAAAAGGATGAGGCAGATGGAAGAAGGATGTTCCTAACAGCAGGGGAGACCAGAACCAACTGTCACAGTCTAAGGATATGGATAAACCATTTATAATCATGATGAGGATAAATTTCTTTGCTCAGAGAATGGTGAAACTGTGGGATTTGCTAGCACAGAAAGCAGTCATGGCTAAAACATAGTATGATTTCAAGGAGCTGAATATAGCACTTAGTGACGAAGGGATCGATGAATACGGGGAAAAAGCAGGAACAGACGATTGAGTAGGATGATCAGTCATGATTATAATGAATGGCCTACTCCCCTGCTCCTATTTTGTATCTTTTTGTGTTATTTTGTTAGAATAAAGAAACAACAGAGAAGCCATTAAATTGGGATGGAGAGAAATACTCAGGTAAATTACAAAAGCTATAATAGTCGGTTCTGCTATAATGCATGTTCCGCTAACGCAAATTGGCTAAAACGTAACTGACGACTAGGGGAAAACTATTTCTAAAACACGAATGTGTGCTGGCTATAACGCAATTCCGTCGGTGCGCAGAGGAGCATGTGTTGACATCACATGATTGTTTCGCAGGCTTTGTCCTGAGCATGTGCAATGTTAGTGCTGGCATCAGTTGATCATTTCACAGACTTTGTCATGAAGCGTTTTCTGTGAGAGGTACAGTACTTCATGATTTTTGCTTTCTCTTTTGCAAATTCTGCCCTGTTGTCCACAAAAACGCAATAACAAAGTGTCACGAATGTTAGCCAGAAGCATCCTGGTGATAAAATTGTGGATGGTGACCGTAAAAGAAAGGTGATAACACTGGAAGAGAAGCTAGATGTTATAATACATTTTGAGCGTAATGAGAGAGCATGTGATATAGTTCGCATAACAGGAATAAAGGAGTCTACCTTGCACACCATTAAAGACAACGCAGAAAAGATTAAAGCAAGCTGTAATGCTGGAACAATTCTGAGTGCTAGCACATCTGTGAGGTCATGGACGAAGGAACTTGAGGAGATGGAGTGGCTTCTAAGTGTGTGGATAGAAAATCAAACAAAAAAGCAATCTGGGACCACCTTTCTCACCATTAAAGAGAAAGCCTTATCAATCTATGACGATCTAGCAAAAACAAAAGGTGAAAATCCTGCAGATATAATCGAGATAAAAGGTACTGCAGATGCCGGAGAATCCGAGATAACAAGCTTGGGGCTGGATGGACACAGCGGGTCAGGCAGCATCATAGGAGCAGGAAAACTCCTGCTCCTATGATGCTGCTTGACCTGCTGTGTTAATCCTGCAGATGTGTCTCCTTTTAAGTGCTAGCAGTGGCTGGTTTGAACAACTGCTGAACTTTTCATTACGTAAAGTTATGTGGTGAAGCTGCCATTGCAGATGAGGAGCATGCAATAGCATTTCCCCCCATAGTAAAAAAATTAATTGACGAACAAGGTTACAACTTAGATCAAAATTTCAATTTGAATGAGACAGGTTTATACTGGAAGCAAATGCCACCAAGAAACTACATTTCTATGAATGAAGCACAATCTCTGTGCTTTAAGGTGGCAAAGGATTGTTTGACTGTGCTGCTGGGTGCCAATGCCAGTGGAGAGTTAAAGCTTAAGCCTGTGGTTGTGTACCACTCTGCCAATCCACGAGCCTTGAAAGGTTACCTTAAGTCTACTCTAGGCATCTACTTTAGGTCAAGCAAAAAAGGTTGGGTAACAGGGCAAATGTTTTCTGACCTTATTGATGATGTTTTGGAAAGTATTGCAGGAGAAAAAAAATTGGATTTCAAGATTCTCCTCATCCTGGATAACGTGCCAAGGCATCCTTCCACCATTGATGTTTTCAGAAAGCTCACCAAAGTGCTATTTCTACCCCGAACACAACCTCTCTCCTTCAACCCATGGACCAAGGTGCAACAGCAGCACTTAAAGCTTATTATTTAAGGCACACATTTAAGAGGCTGATTGCAGCCACTGAGGCAGGGGATAAGGACAGTGTTGTTCAATTTTGGAAGAGTTTTAACATCAAGAATGCAACTGACATTATCGTGGAAGCCTGGAGTCATGTCAGTAAGGACTGCTTGTATGCAGTTTGGCGGAAGTTTCGCCCAGATGTTTTTCAAGATTTTAAAGGCTTTGATCTGTTAGAGGAGCTCCCAAGAATCAAAGAACATTGTGTTGATTTTGCAAAGCAAGTTGGATTTGAAGAAGTGGAGAGTGAGGATGTTGAAGAGCTGCTTGAATTGCACTGTGAAGATCGCTCTACAGCTGACCTACAACAAATTGTCGCTGAGGGGACAACTTCATTAATAATAATGAATTTCATTATTAGATATGAATTAAACATATATTCAAACTATGCTATCCTTTGTGTTAGGTTTTTGAGTGATTTTCAGTGATTTTTTTGGTGGTCTGTCTCTAGCTCCGATTTTCCCATTGGCCCTATTATTTCTACAGTGCGATTTTCTATAACATGATGTTGCACAGGAAGTGATGCCAAAAGAGAATCACACAACACGGAGGCTACTCTGCAAATCATACCTGCACCAACTCATGAAAAAGCTATTCAATTAGTCCTATCTTGTTTTACTGCAATATCCTACAAATTTTCCTTTCCAAGTATATATCCCATTGTTTTGAAGAATTTTAAGTTAATTTCCACCACCATTTCAGGCTCGTGCATTCCAGATCATCATAACTTGTGATGCTATAAAATTTCTCCCTCTCTTTCAACTTGATTTGTTTTTGGAACCTGTCTTAAGTCTGTGTTTTCACACAATGGCATCCCACCAGCTTGCCAGTAGAAAGTTTCCCTTTAATTCCGACCACAGGGTCATATAGATCTAGAGCACTGAAAAAGGTCCATTGAGTTTGTGTTGGTCATTTTCCAGCATTTGGCCTATAGTCTTGTATGCCTTGGCATTGCAAGTGTACTTTTAAATACTTCCTAAATCCACAGATGCTGCCAGACTTATCCAATTTCCAGCAGTTCTTTGAGTTTTTTAAAAGTTTCTTTTCTTCTTAAAATGTACCTCTTTATAAATTAAAAACACGTTTAAGTCCCTCATTATGCCCACATAAACAATAACCGGCTTCCTAAGCTTGCAGCTACTTCTGCTTGGTTCTGATGTGCTACTTCAGATTATTTGTACCCTGAAAATGCACTGCTTTTGACAAATGTTCTAAGGCTTATAGAAAAGGTAAGTTACTAAAACAAAAAGTAAAATATTGCAGATGACAAACATCTGAAATAAAACTGAAAATGCTGGAACTGTTCAGCAGAGCTGGCAGATCTTTGGAGACAGAAACAGAATTGATGCTTCAAATCAAAGACCTACATTAATTTAGTGAGTCTGGTCACTAACATGGAGAACAGTGTCTTTTGGTTCGCAGCAACACACATCAAATTTTTTTAAAAATTGAATCCGAAGGCCTTTGCCTTCTCTTTTCAATATTTCCAACCAGTGTAGGATTCTCTGTGGAACTGGACTGTTGATACGTATCATCCAGTTCAGATCATACAGTTTTTTTTTTAAGTTACTGCACAAGAGGAGGCCATTTCGCCTATCGTGTCTGTGTGCTAGCTCTCTGTAAATGCAATTATGGAATTTAGATTTGTTATAAATCGCCTTAATCTATCCTGGATTGACCAGAAACTGAACAGGAATAGTGGTATAAATACTGTGGCTACAAGAGTAGGTCAGAGGCTGGAAATTCTGCAACAAGTAACTTGCCTCCTGACTTCGCAAAGTCTGTCCAGCATCTACAAAGCACAAGCCAAGAGTGTAATGGAATACTATCCACTTATAGACATAGAACACGGAAACAAACCCTTAGTCCAGCTTGCCTGCGCTGAACAGGCATTCCAATCTGACCTGGTTCCATTTTGTATATATATATCCTCTGAACCTATATCCCTCTGAACCATTCCTATTCATATATGTATTTGGATGCCTTTTAAATTCTGTAATTATAACCCACCTTCACCATTTCCTCAGGCAGCTGGTTCCATACATGCACCATCCTCTGCATGAAAAAGTCACCCCTCGGGTCCCTTTTTAAATCTTTCCCCTCTCACCATAAACCTGACTCCTCCGCCTTGGAGAAAAAGACCATGACTATTCACCTTATCTATGCCCCTCATAATTTTATAAACCTCTATACGGTCACCCCTATCCAACCATTTCAATTGAGTCTTGAATTTTTTTTTGCCCTCAAAGAAACGTTAAAAACAACAGCAGGAACACTTTTACAGTGAATGACGTAAAATAAATTTATCAGTAAATAAAAGCAAACTACTGGTGTTGGAAATGAAATAAAACTAAATGCTGTAAATACTCCGTATGTATGGAGAGAGAAACAGAGTTAATATTTTATTGATTACATCTGCCTCAGAAATAGAAAAGGTTGGAATTAAAGGAAGTGGGAGTAATAGGGCAAGTAAAGAAGCAAGACCTGTGTCCTGGAGAGATGTGAATGCCAACTATTAAACAATTGCCACCCAGAAACAAAACCAAGAGAAAAGGAAAGGCAAAATTAAAATCGTTAAGGAGAAACAAATTGTGGAGAGAGGTAATGCTCTGAAATTGTCAAACCAACATTGAATCTGGGAGACCATGAAGAGCCTAAACAAAAAAACAAAAAAGTTAGTGAAGGAAAGGAATCTTCAAAGTGGTGGATAGGGTGGCAATCAAGTGGCTGCTCTGTCCGGAGAAGTGCCTTGAATGTTCCTCGAGCTGAACCCATTCAGGCCCAGGGGAGTGTGCTGAACAAAGAGACCTAGGGGTGCAGGCGTATTGTTCCTTGAAAGTGGAGTTACAGGTAGACAGGATGGCAAAGGCATTTGGCATGTTTGCCATCATTGGTCAGAACACTGAGTATAGAAGTTGGGACAACATGTTGTGGCTGTACACGGCAATGGCAAAGCCACTTTTGGAATACTGCTTACAATTCTGGTTGCCTTTCTATAGGAAGGAAGGAAGGATGTTGTTAAACTTGAGAGGGTGCATAAAATATTTAGAAGGACGTTGCCATGATTGGAGGGTTTGAGTTATATGGAGGGGCTGAATAGGTTGCAGCTTTTGTTCCCCAGGAGCATTGGAGGCTGAGAGGTGACCGTATAGAGGTTTATAAAATTATGAGGGGCATAGATAAGGTGAATAGTCATGGTCTTTTTCTCCAAGGCGGAGGAGTCAGGTTTATGGTGAGAGGGGGAAGATTTAAAAAGGGACCCGAGGGGTGACTTTTTCATGCAGAGGATGGTGCATGTATGGAACCAGCTGCCAGAGGAAATGGTGAAGGTGGGTTATAATTACAAAATTTAAAAGGCATCCAAATACATATATGAATAGGAACGGTTCAGAGGGATATAGGCCAAATGCTACAAAATGGAACCAGGTCAGATTGGAATGCCTGTTCAGCGCAGGCAAGCTGGACTAAGGGTTTGTTTCCGTGTTCTATGTCTATAAGTGGATAGTATTCCATTACACTCTTGGCTTGTGCTTTGTAGATGCTGGACAGACTTTGCGAAGTCAGGAGGCAAGTTACTTGTTGCAGAATTTCCAGCCTCTGACCTACTCTTGTAGCCACAGTATTTATACCACTATTCCTGTTCAGTTTCTGGTCAATCCAGGATAGATTAAGGCGATTTATAACAAATCTAAATTCCATAATTCAGTACAGGGCCAAGCTAAAGAAAGAGTGTTAAAGAGAAAGCATGAGAAATGAGGAGTGGCTAACATGGAAAGAAATTCCAGAAGTAGTTATAAAGAGGCAGTAGACAAATCAGGTGGGATAAAAATAGATGAAGTGGAAGAATTTGAAAATGTAGGCAAAGTATAAAAGTTACTAGGTCCAGAAAGGAGACATGTTTAATTATTCAAGGTAGTTAGGGTGGAAATCGTGAAAGATCTGAGTTCTAAAATTCGCAAAGAGATGGTAACCAGCAGTAACCGGTTGTTTTTCAGGCTGCAGGCAAGTGATGTTCCTTAGCAGTTGACGTCTGCTCGTCTTTGATATATTTATCAGCCTGGATTTGTATGGGAGATAATTTAAACCAATATTTTGCATCAATCTTCTTCATAGAGGATATGATAAACATCCCAAAGGTAGCAGCTTTGCAAGGTGCTCATGAGAGAAAAGATCTTGCAACAATCTCTATCACAAGGAGTATTTCAAAACTATAAGCCAATTAGCCGAACATCAGTGATTGGAAGATTGCTAGAGTTCATGATTAAGGAAGAAATAGCAGGACATTTAGATAAACTTAACACAATCAGTCAACATAATTTGTGAAATGGAAATCATGCTCGACAAATTTGCTAGAGTACTTTGAGGATATAACAATCAGGGTTGATAAAGGGAAACCAATGGATGTAGTGTATTTGGATTTCCAGAAGGCATTTGATAAGGCGCCACATAAAAGTTTCTGCATAAGACAGGTACTTAGAACCATATATTAACGTGGATTTAGGGCTGCTAAACACACAGAAGAATGAGAATTGAAATTAATGGGTCTTTTTCAGATTAGAAAGATGTAACTAGCGGAGTGCTACAAGGATCAGTCCTGGGCCTCAATTATTTACTATCTGTATTAGTGACTTGTAGGAGGAGGTAAAGCGTAATATATAATGCTAACAAAACAACAATAAGTAAGGAGGCATGTAGCAATGAAGACACAAGGAAACTGCAACAGGATATGGATAGGTTGAGTGGGCAAAAAAACACTGGCAGAGTTTACTACAGGAAGTGAGAGATCAATACGTTTTGGTAGAACAGTTAATAGGGTGACCGATATTGAGATGGAGACAGACCCCAGAAACTGCAGCACAGTGGGCACTGGGTATTCCTTTTAGCAAATCACAAAATGTTAGCACTCAGGTGTAGCAAATAATTAAGGCAAAAGCATTGCTATGAGGGGGGGGGGGTGAAGTTTAAAAATAGGGAAGTCTTGCTACAACTGTACAGGGTATTAGTAAGGCTACAAGTGGAGAACTGTGTACAGCTTTGGACTCAAAGAAAGAATACACTGGCATTCAAGACAGCTCAAGAGAGACTGAATAGGCTGGTTCCTAGATTGAAGGGGATGATTTATCCAGGGCTGGATCAGGCTAATGATAATCATCATTAGGGCTGATAAATTAACTACCTGCGATCATACTGGATACACTCCACACTCAATCAATTCTATTAACACAATTTTGTTTGCTGCTGAATTACAAACAGCCTTTCATATGCAGAAAATATTACGTTCAGAAATGTTGAATTTCTGAAAACGCAAAGCCAAAAATCAAACTAACGCCTGACACAAACAAAATCTGTTGTCTCACTGGGTGGCAGGTTTTCAGGAAAACAGTACAATCTCTTTCACTGTCAACAAACTCCACCAACCACCAGATCCGAGAATCTATTTACACATCTTCCTGTATCCCTCCATCTGGACATAATGCAACCTGTTTCACTCAATATTATTAAACCAATGACCATATCAAGAAATCCAAATACATTAAATTACAAATACTTTATATCTAAACGTTCGAAGAGTTAAGAATATAAAATCGTGGAACTTAAGAAATACAGCATAACTATCAGCAGAGTGATTCCCTTCCGCTAGAGTAAATCACGATGCAGACTCAGTGAACACATTCGGAACCCCTGAATGAAACAGCCCTGAAAACGGGATCAGTAACTCATTCGTACAAGCACCCTCCAAACTAAGAACACAGCGCTTCAGAGGAGTGTTATCAAATACGATTTGACAGCGATCCACATAAAGAGATATCGATGCTGGTGTAAGGAGTCGCTTTAAGGAGCATTGAGAAGGTGGAGAGGTTTATATAGGGAATTCCAGAGCGGAGTCCCAGGGCCCGGTCAGCTGAGAGCCCAGCCGCAGAAGAGGGAAATGAAGGGGATGCGCTCTGGCTGGAAGGTAGCTGGACTCATTCCCTCCACAGCTCTCAGGACAGGGCCCAGGCTTTTCTACTGCAGCTCAACACCTTCAAAACCATGGACCCTTCGCCGCCTGTAAACACGGCTCGGAGGCTGATGCCTGGGCTGCTCAGAGCCTGACCTCAAGTCTCTGCTGCATCCCGAGCCCACAGCTGCAGCCGGCCCGGTTCGGCCCAGCGGAAGGCGCTGACTCACCCTTGCCGCCCGGGTAATACTCAGGTCCTTCATCACCTCCTCGAACGCGGCCGTCTCCTCGGCCTGTTTCTGGGTGTGGAGCGCGATCTTTTCGCTGAATTTCCGCGGGTTGTTCGACGCCGCCATTTTCCTGCAGCGCCTCCTTCACCCTACGTCATCGCGCACATTGCGTGGGTACGTGCTCACGCAGCCTTTCAGCCATCAGCCCCGCCTCCGTCAGTGTATATTTATTTATGTAACAAGCGTGGGGCTGGATGAACACAGCAGGTCAAGCAGCATCATAGCCCCAAGCTTGTTATCTCGGATTCTCCAGCATCTGCAGTACCTTTTATCTCTGATATATCTATTTATATTATGTTGTAGCTGTTCTGGTCCACTCGATTCTAATTCTGATCTACTTGAAGCCTCCTCACAATTCACGTTCCCATTTGTTTTATCAGTCACAAATTTGGATATATTACAGTTGGTCCCTGCATCCAGATCATTTATGCTGATTATTGATATCTATGGTCCCAGCCCTGTTCCTGGTGGTACCCCAGCCTGCTACCTTGGAAATAAACTATTTATTATTCCTGCTCCTATGATGCTGCTTGACCTGCTGTGTTCATCCAGCCCCACGCTTGTTATCTCGGATTCTCCAGCATCTGCAGTACCTTTTATCTCTATTTATTTCTGTCTGTTGACTAATTCTCAATCCATACAACTATATCAGCCCTAGTCCAGAGTTTTCCTATATTATTGGTCAACCTCGTATGGAACCTTATGAAAAGCCTTCTGAAAACCTAAATACACAATTTCTGTGTATTTATCTTTGCTACAAGATAAAGTTAAAGAAAAATCTCCAGAATTACATCTGGAAGAGCTGTGGATGCTGTAAATTTGAAATCTGAGGAAGGGTCACCAGACCCAAAAAGTTAACTTTGATTTCTCTTCACAGATGCTGCCACACCTGCTCAGCTTTTCCAGCAATTTGTTTTTGTTGTAAAATAAATTTCAATATATTTGTCAAATACTATTTCACTCCATAAGTCCACATTGACCCTGCCCAATCCTTCATTGATTTTAGTGTCCAGTTATTATATCCATTGTAAAATGTTAGTATCTGATGTCAAATTAACAGGTCTTTAGTTCTCCAGTTTCTTTTTCCTTCCCTTCAGAGATACTGGAGTTACATTGGCTATTTTCCATTGTGTAGAAAACTTTGCAAAATCTATGGGAATTTGAAAGATAATTATCAATACATCAGCTTTCTCTATAGCCAATTCCTTCAGTAGTCTTTAATGTGGCTCAGCTGCTCCAGGCGATTTATCAACCTTCAATCCAGTTAATTTTTCAAGTACTACCCCTTTATTAATCCTAACTTTTTTTCAGTTCCTCATTTTCACAAGTCTCCAATTTGCCTATTTTTTTTCTGGGAGATTGTCTGCATCCTCCTCTGAGATATATTATTATTTGGAAACTTGAGTTCTAAAGTGAGAGAATCACGTATGACTTCAAGTTTCATTTTCATATTGTGTGGGTTAAGAAGGGAAAGACATAGCTTTTAGTTTCATTTTAAATTTGTTTTGAGTGTGGTTTGGGTGCCAGCCGTTTGTTGATGCAGATATTTTTAATGAGGGTGAACAGACTTACAGTCAATCTTGCGGTGAAGAGTTCAGTACGTTGGGAAAAAAAACATAGCAGAGAGAAACAAATGAACTGTTGCCTAGCAAGGAGATGTCCTATGTCACAGACAGGAAACAAGTTCATTTAGAAAGGCAGTGTGCAAGTAGAGAAGCAGGTAATTCAGAGAGAAAGTCATGTAAGAGCCACAGTGGTGTTTAGCAGGCTCCAACACAGTCAGGGCAGAATAAAAGAATTATCAAGCGGCTTAGAAGCTAATGAGCTAAAAGTTTTTATGGTGTCCTACAAGGCTGTTGAATAAGAAATTAAGGACTGATAAGGAATAAGTGAGCCGTGTTAGCAGTCTGTTTAAGGATCCCAGAGAAAGAAATTAACTAAACAAAATGATATCAAGTGAATGCAGCAGATTCCCAAAAAAAAAACTTACAGGCATGCGAACTAATCAAAGAAACCTAAAGTGGCAACAGGGTGACACTTTACTGAGGTTCAAATATCTGCAAATTTGTTGTTGTGAGCGTAAAGATTGAATCTTGAGTTGATATTTGTAATAACAGCATTTTAACTAGTTCTTGTGTGGTACAATATAGTTAGTACCTTTTTTTGTTTTGAGTGTACTAATCCTACATGTTCTATTGTAAAAGAGGGGGTGATGGCATGATGGTATTACTACTAGGCTGATAATCCAGAAACTCAGCTACTATTCTGCGGTACAGGGTTCAAATCCCACAACAGAATGGTAGAATTTGAATTCCAAAAAGAAATCTGGAATTAATAATCTGCTGATGACCATGAAACCATTGCTGACTGTTGGAAAAACCCATCTGTCACTCAGGGAAGTAAATTATCCTCGCCTGGTCTGGCCTATTTGTGATTCTAGACCCACAGCAATTTGGTTGACTCTCAACTGCTCTCTGAAATGCCCTAGCAAGCCATTCAATTGTATCAATCACTACAAAGTGTCAACAAAGAAATGAAACCAGACAGACAAGCTGGCATCACCCTAGGCAGTGGAAAAGACAATAGCTGGAACAGCCCGGTGGACCTGTTAGTCCTCTTTACTTATATCTGGGGGCTAGTGCCAAAGCTGAAAGAGCTGTCTCACAGACTAGTAAAGCTACAGTCTGACATTGTCATATTCATGGAAATATAGCTTACAGACAATGTCCCAGACGCTACCATCACCATCCCTGATGTGTCCAACACCATTGGCAGGACAGACTCAGCAGTGGTGGCAGAACAGTAGAGAGGAAGGAAGGAGTTACCCTGGGAGTCTCAACATTGACTCCAAACCCATGAAGTCTCACGGCTTCAGGTTAAACATGGACAACAAAACCTCCTGCTGATTACCACATACCGTCCTCCCTCAGCTAATGAATCAGAACACCACCATGTTTAATGGCACTTGGAGGAAGCACTATCACTGTGTTAAATGAGACAGACTTTAAACAGAGCTAAAAATTAGGATTGGGCATCCACGAGGGTCTGTGGGCCATCAACAGCAGATTTGTACTCCTGCACAATCGGCTACGTCATGGCCGGGAACAAGATGTCAACCTGACGAAGCTACCAAATAGGTCTACTTGAGTGCCAAACAGCACAAGCAGCAAGTGATACACAAAACAAAGTGATCCACAACCAACAGATCACAACTGAGCTCTGCAGTTCTGCCAAATCCAGTTGTGAGTGGTGGTAGACAATTAAACAATTACCAGGAGATGGAGGCTCCACAAATATCCCCACGGTCAATGATGGAAAAGCCCAACACATCAGTGCAAAAGGCAAGGCTGAAGCATTCATAACAATATTCAGCCAGAAGTGCCAAGTGGATGATCCATTTCAGCCTCCTCCAGTGGTCCCCAGTATCACAGATACCAGTCTTCAGTAAATACAATTTACTCTATGTGATATGAAGAAATGGCTGGAGACCTTGGATACAGCAAAGGCTATGAGCCCTGACAACATTCCAGAAATTTGTGCTCCAGAAATTATTGCTCCCCTAGCAAAGTTGTTCCGGTACAGTTACAACACTGGCAATGTGGAAAATTGCCCAGGTATGTCTGTACGCAAAATATGTTACAAATCCAATCCAGCCATTTACCACTCATCAGTCCACTCTCGATCATCAGTAAAGTAATGGAAGGTGTCATTGACAGTACTATCAAGCAGCACATATTCAGCAATAACCTACTGACTGAGTTTTGGTTTCACCAGGGCCACTCAGCTCCTGCCCTCATTACAGCCTTGGTTCAAAACTGGACAAAAGAACTGAATTCCAGGGTTGAGGCGAGAGTGACAATTGACAAGTAACATTCGCACCACACAAACGCCTGGCAATAATGATTTCCCATAAGAGACAATCTAAACATCACCCCATGACATCCAATTGTGTTACCGTCACTGAATCCCCATTATCAACATCCTGAGGGTTACCACTGACCAGAAACTCAACTGGATTTGCCACATAAATACAGTGACTACAAGAATAGGTCCGAGTCTAGGAATACTGCGGCAAGTAACTCACTTCCTGTCTCCCAAAGTCTGTCCAACATCTGCAAGGCACAAGTCAGGAGGATGATGGATTACTCCCCACTTGTCTGGATGGGTGCAGCCCCAACAACACTCTAGCAGCTTGAAGCCATCCAGGACAAAGTGGCTTGCTTGATTGGCACCACATACACAAGCACCGATTGCCTCCATCACTGACGCTCAGTAGCAGCAGTGTGTACTACCTACAAGACGCACTGCAGAAATTCACCAAAGATCCGTTGACAGCACCTTCCAAACCTAGGACCACCTCCATCTCGAAGGACAAGGGCAGTGAATACATGGGAATACCAGCCCCTGCAAGTTCCCCTCCAAGCCATTCACCACCCTGACTTGGAAATGTATCGCTGTTCCTTCAGTGTCACTGGGTCAAAATCCTAGAATTCCCTCCCTAAAGGCATTGCGAGTCTATCTACAGCACGTAGACTGCAGTCATTTAAAGAAGGCAGCTCACCATCACCTTCTCAAGGGCAACTAAGAATGGGCAATAAATGCTGTCCCAGCCAATGATGCCCATATCCCATGAGTAAATAAAAGAAAGTATACTGGTAGCCTTTGTAAATAATTTCAATGACTGGTCCTCATGGTCAACATGTAGCAATAATAAAGTTTATAATCTTATCAAGTCAAGTCTCACGTTAGTCATTAGTTGACTGCTCCTTTCCTCTCGATGCTGCCTGGCCTGCTGTGTTCTTCCAGCCTCCAGTCTGTCTACCTTGGATTCCAAAATCTGCAGGTTTTTTTTGTCTCTAACCAAGTTTTACCACTGCCAAATCTCTTCAAAGGTTGCCCACTTTGAAGAAGTTCTCTGCCTCCCCAGTCCTGAAGAAAGGTCATACCCGAAACATCGACTGCTCCTTTACTCCAGATGCTGCCTGGCCTGCTGTGTTCTTCCAGCCTCCTGTCTGTCGACCTCACATTAGGATCTGACTTGTCCAGTATTCCCATCACAGACAAATGTGATTTTTTTTCACAATTTCTCTATTTTCCCTTTTAAATTCTCTTGTTTACATGTGTAATGGACTCACATCTGTCCTTGCTACTCTTTTCATTTCCACATAACAGTTTGCCTTCACATTTGTTGCTAGCCTGCAGGCGTATTCCCTTTATGTTTCTTCGTCATCCTTTGCTGGATTCAAAATTTCTCCCATTCTTGCGCAACAATATAAGCCACTTCCTTTGAGCGAATGCAATCTTCATATTAAAAAAAACAAAGAACTGTGGATGCTGGATAAGAAACAAAACAGAAATTGCTGGCGAAATCACTGTTCTGAAGAAAGGTGAATGGATCTGAAACATTAACTCTGCTTTTTCTACATTGAAACTGCCAGACCTGCTCAGTTTTTCCAGCAACTTCTGTGTTTGTCTTTAACTTCTTTTGTTCAGCTTGGTTGATTCACATTTGTGGTTGAGATTGTGTATTATTTGATGGTCTATTCGTAGTAGACCGCATAATACTATTTTAAAACAAGCCATAACCTGTCTACTGTCAAATCTTTTCATGTATTTTCCCATTTCACAGTTCTCCATACATCCATAGTTTCCTTTGTTCAGTTTTAAGACCCCAGTTTCAGAATGAACCGTAAACTTTCAAACTTAATGTGAAATTCTATCATATTATGGTTATTGTTTCCCATGGATTCCTTTAAAGCAAACTTATAAATTACCCCTCTCTTCACATAACAATAAATCTAAAATAGCTTGATCCCTGGTCAATGCTTCAATGAAACTCCAGAATGAAGTTCCAGAAACTCGTCTCATATTAATTCCAGAAATTCATCCTCTATAGTTTTAGTATAGGTTTAACCAGACTATATGTAGATTGAAGTTGCCATTATTACTGCATCATTATGTTACATAAATCTTTAATTTCCCGATCTATACCATTTCCAGAACTAACACTACAATTTGGCATTCCATAAACAACTCCCAGCAACACTTGTTTCTTAGCTGCACTCAAACTGATTCTACTTCTTGATCCTTCAATCTAAGATTCTCTCTCAAAATGTACATCATTTAAGATAATTATCTCATTATTCAATGTTGTGTCTATTTATTTAATCACCTAGAAGTGCCGAAGTAAAATAATTTTGAATGTTTCTACCATCTCTCGTTACTTGTAGTATTAAACTGTTTATGGTCCTATAGCTTTTCCAGCCTCTCTTTTTATTGGTATGCCTGTAAATTTACTATTTTGTTTCTGTGATAATTTTCATATTTCCTCATTGCCATAACTATTTTTTGACATCCTTATTTATATTTTCTCTGATCCCACCCTCTGCTGCTGTCTCCAGATTTAATATTTGTCTCTTTCCTAACACTCAATTCTTCCACGATGTTTTTATCTATCCACAGAGATTCACTCGTATTTTGTTTGTAATTTCCCTTTGACAGGATATATTTTTCTTGCACACTGTTGAATGTCATTTAAAATGTTTCCTATTAATGTTTTACATTGTTGTCCATTTTTTACAAGTGTTACATGTTTATATTTCCCAAAGCAAACATAAACCGGGAAAATGGAAGTTTGGACATTATCTATCACCCCCTCAGCCTCCCGAATGATCCGGAGTTCATCCAACTCCAGCTCCTCACAAACCGCGTTAGGAAACTGGAGCTGGAGCTGGATGAACTCCGGATCATTCGGGAGGCTGAGGCAGTGATAGAGAGAGTTATAAGGAGGTGGTCACACCCAAGGTACAGGGAAAAGGTAGCTGCGTGACTGACAGGAAGGGGAAAGGGAATAGGCAGACAGTGCAGGGATCCCCTATGGCCATTCCCCTCATTAATAAGTATACTGTTTTGGATACCGTTGCGGGGGACGACCTACCAGGGGAAGGCCATAGCGGACAGGTCTCTGGCACTGAGCCTGGCCCTGTGCGACAGAAGAGAAGTGGGGAGAATAGGAGAGCAATTGTAGTAGGGGATCAATAGTAAGAGGCACAGACAGGCGGTTCTGTGGACACGAACGAGATGGATGGCATGTTGCCTCCCGGGTGCCAGGGTCCGTGATGTCTCGGATCGTATCTTCAAGATCCTTAAGGGGGAGGGTGAGCAACCAGCAGTCATGGTACACATCGGTACCAATGACATAGGTAGAAAAAGGACAGAGAATGTGAAAAACGAGTAGAGGGAGTTAGGTTGGAAGCTGAAATCCAGGACAAACAGGGTAGCTATCTCTGGGTTACTACCAGTGCCGCATGATAACGAGGTAAGAAATAGGGAGAGAGTGCAGCTATACACGTGGCTTCAGGGCTGGTGTAGGGGGGAGGGCTTACATTATGTGGATAATTGGAGCACATTCTGGGGAAGGTGGGACCTGTACAGGAAGGACGGGTTGCATCTGAACCGGCAGGGCACAAATATCCTGGGAGAGAGGTTTGCTTGAGCTATTCCGGATGGTTTAAACTGGATTGGCAGGGGGTGGGAAACCGGATTTCTAATTCAGAGGATGAGGTATTCAGCCTTCCAACAGCCACAACAAGGAGTGAGGTTGTTAATAAAGAAATGCGGTCGATGGAGTGTAATTATGACACGGAGATGATTTGAGGTGTGTATGCTTCAATGCTAGAAGTATCAGAAATAAGGCGGGTGAACTTAGAGCATGGGTCAGTACTTGGAACTACGAAGTTGTGGCCATTACAGAAACTTGGGTAACTCAGGGACAGGAATGGTTGTTGGAAGTTCCGGGATTTAGATGCTTTAAAAGAAACAGGGAGGATGGAAAAATAGGCGGGGAGTGGCATTGCTACTCAGGGCTATATTCTAATACAAATTTAGCTTCTGACAGCAGTGATCATTTCACTTAAGATAAATTTGCACCTTTGTAAAATCAGTCTCTCTCTGATGTACCATTTTTATTCTTGGGATACTTTTGCCCTTTTGCATAACAGTGCCAAATCTAAACAGGTTATGGTTACTGCCACCAATACTCTGAGATACCCATTCCAACTTCTCAGCTTCTATATACTAACTTGATCCAAAAGTAGCTCTTCACTTGTCCTTGTAATGTACTGGCTTAAATAGTTATACGGAATATATTTTATGAATTCTGTTTCCTCTGTAACTTTTACACTAATTTTATCCCAGTTAATATTAGACTAATTGAAATCTTCTATAATCAGTGTTCTATTGTTTAGAAGTTCTCAGCAATTTGCCTACATATTTGCTCTTCTAAAACGCCTATCCGTTTATGGGCTATGGCATGCTCTCAGTCTGTTCACTTATGTCTACAGAGTCAGTTTGGGTTGAGGTCAGGAACAAGAAAGGGGCAGTCACTTTGTTGAGGTTTTTTTTTACAGACCCCCTAATAGTTGCAGAGAAGTGGAGGAGCGGATTGGGAGGCAGATACTGGAAAGCTGCAGAAGTCACAGGGTTATAGTCATGGGTGACTTCAACTTTTCAAATATTGATTGGAAACATTTTAGTTGTAATAGTTTAGATGGAGCGGATTTTGCCCAGTGTATTCAGGGAGGATTCCTGACACAGTATGCAGATAGACCAACACGAGGAGAGGCCACTTTAGATTTGGTGCTTGGCAATGAACCGGGCCAAGTGTTAGACCTGTTGGTAGGAGAGCATTTTGGCGGTAGCGATCATAACTCTGTTACTTTTACAGTAGTCATGGAAAAGGATAGGTACATACAGCAGGGTAAGGTTTATAATTGGGGGAAGGGTAATTACAATTCTGTTAGGCAACAACTGGGTAACATAAAATGGGAACAGATGCTGTTAGGGGAGAGCACCAGTGAAATGTGGAGATTGTTTAAGGAATGCATACTGCACGTGCTCAATATGTTTGTCCCTAGCAGGCAGGGAAGATGCGGTTGAGTGAGGGAGCCTAGGTTCTCAAGAGACGTCAAACGACTGGTTAACAGGAAGAAGGATGCCTATATAAGGTTTAGGAAACAAGGAACAGAAAAGGCTTTAGAGGGATACAAGTTAGCCCGGAAGGAGCTGAAGAAAGGGCTTAGGAGAGCTATAAGGGGGCATGAGAAAACCTTGGCAGATAGGATCAAGGAAAACTCCAAGGCTTTTTACATGTTCATAAGGAATAAGAGAATGACCAGAGAAAGGGTAGGGCCGATCAAGGATTGTAAAGGTCCTTAATGAATACTTTTCTTCGGTTTTCACAACTGAGAGAGACCTAATTGTAGGGGAGGACAGTGTGAAACAGGCTAGTTGGCTAGAGGAGGTTGATGTTAGTAAGGAAGATGTACTAGGAATTTTGAGGAACTTGATGTTAGAGAAGTTCCTCAGGCCTGATGGGATTTATCCTAGGATTCAATGGGAAGCGAGGGGAGAGATCGCAGGGCCTTTGGCAATCATCTTTTCATCCTCACTGTCCACGGGTGCAGTGCCGGAAGATTGGAGAGAGGCAAACGTCATTCCCTTGTTCAAAAAAGGGAATAGGAATAACACCGGAAATTACAGGCCAGTTAATCTTACGTCAGTGGTGGGCAAATTATTGGAAAGGGCTCTGAGAGATAGGATTTATGATCACTTGGAAAGGCACAGTTTGATTTGTGATAGTCAGCATGGATTTGTGAGGGGTATATCATGCCTCACAAACCTTACTGAATTCTTTGAAGAGGTGACCAAACACGTGGATTAAGGTGGAGCAGTGGATGTGGTATACATGGATTTAAGTAAGGCGTTTGATAAGGTTCCCCATGGTAGGCTCATGCAGAAGATAAGGAGGCATGGGATAGCGGGAAACGTGGCAGATTGGATTCAGAATTGGCTGACCCTTAGAAGACACAGGGTGGTAGTGGATGGAAAATATTCAACATGGTGCTCAGTTACGAGTGGTGTACCACAAGGATCTGTTCTGGGTCCTCTTCTATTTGTGATTTTTGTAAATGATTTGGATGAAGGAGTGGAAGGGTGGATTAGTAAGTTCGCGGACGATACAAAGGTGGGTCGAGTTGTGGATAGTGCGGAGGGCTGTTCTAGGTTACAAAGGGACATTGATAGGATGCAGAGCTGGGCTGAGAAGTGGCAGATGGAGTTTAACCCTGAAAAGTGTGAGGGGATTCATTTTGGTAGGACAAACTTGAAAGCAGAATACAGGGTTAATGGAAAGATTCTTGGCAGTGTGGAGGAGCAGAGGGATCTTGGGGTTCATGTCCACAGTTCCCTGAAAGTTGCCACCCAGGTGGATAGAGCTGTTAAGAAGGCATATGGTGTGTTAGCTTTCATTAATAGAGAGTTTGAGTTCAAGAGCCGTGAAGTTATGCTCCAGCTATACAAAAGCCTGGTTCGGCCACATCTGGAGTATTATGTCCAGTTCTGGTCACCTCATTACAGGAAAGATGTGGAAGCGTTGGAGAAGGTGCAGAGGAGATTTACCAGGATGTTGCTCGGAATGGAGGGAAGGTCTTACGAGGAACAGTTGAGAGAGCTAGGGCTTTTCTCTTTAGAACAACAAAGGATGAGAGGTGACTTGATAGAGGTGTACAAAATGATCAGAGGTATAGATAGAGTGGACAGCCAGAGACTTTTTCTTAGGGTGGAGGTAGCTATTACGAGGGGGCATAGTTTTGAAAGTGAGTGGCGGTAGATATAGGGGAGACGTCAGAGGTAGGTTCTTTACTCAGAGAGTGGTTGGGGCGTGGAATGCATTGCCAGAGAGGGTAGTGGAGTCGGCCTCATTAGGGGCATTTAAGTGGCTATTAGATAGGCATATGGATGATAGTATAAGGTAAGGGTGGAGGTTAGATAGACCTTGGGATTAGGGTAAAAGTTAGGCACGACATCGTGGGCCGAAGGGCCTATACTATGCTGTACTGTTCTATGTTGTCAAGAAGGTGCATGGTCCAAAGCTGAACTGTGCTGTTCACTTAATGGTTACACAAGGGCCCGTAGCTTTTGGTGAAGCTAGATTTGATACTTTTGAGACAAACAGGCACGTCAACCTTTAGGGTGAAAAACTGGCCAGCAACAATTTTGGTTCTTAAGTTGCAGTTTTTCACAGGTCTGAGAGACAGCAATTGCACTCAAATCTCCAGTGAGCCTGCGAGCCAAATCTCCGCTTGACCCCCAACCCTGTCACCCCTCCATACACACACACACACGTGCACGCGGACACACAAAACAACTGGAATCTAACAAACACTCAAAAACTCCCGACTCAAACAACTGACCAAATACCATATTGAGTATCTTCTGTAGTTGACAAAAAATATTGTTGCCAAAAGACAGAGAAAATCACCTAATTCCACAGTTATGGTTTTGACTGTTGTTCCACAGAATTTGTTCCTTTTTGCCTGTTTTACACCCGTTATATCTCCATAGAACTGTCAGTCTTGTTTATCCTATTTGTGAATGAATATGTGCCTCTTTGGATTTCAAGAGGATATAATTTACACAGAAGTAGATAATAATGTTTTGCCCCTTGTTAAAGAATAGTTTTTTTTAAATAAGTGATAAAATGTACTGCAGATGCTGGAGAATCCGAGATAACAAGGTGTGGGGCTGGATGAACACAGCTGGCCAAGCAGCATCATAGGAGCAGGAAAACTTGACGTTTCGGGCCTAAACCCTCCATCAGAAATGGGGGAGGGGAAGAGGGTTCTGAAATAAATAGGGAGAGAGGGGGAGGTGGATAGAAGATGGATAGAGGAGAGGATAGGATAGGTGGAGAGGAGGCAGACAAGTCAAAGAGGCGGGGATGGAGCCAGTAAAGGTGACTGTAGGTAGCGGGGTAGGGAGGAGATAGGTCAGTCCAGGGAGGACGGACAGGTCAAGGGGGGGGCGATGATGTTAGTAGGTAGGAGATGGGGGTGTGGCTTGAGGTGAGAGGAAAAACAGGTTAGGGAGGTGGAGATGAGCTGGGCTGGTTTTGGGATGCGGTTGGGGGAGGGGAGATTTTGAAGCTTGTGAAATCCACATTGATGCCATTGGGCTGCAGGGTTCCCAGGCTGAATATGATTTGCTGTTCCTGCAGCCTTCGGGTGGCATCACTGTGGCATTGCAGGAGGCCCAGGATGGACATGTCATCTGAGGATTGGGAGGGGGAGCTGAAATGGTTCGCGACTGGGAGGTGCAGTTGTTTGTTGCGAACTGAGCGTAGGTGTTCTGCAAAGCGGTCCCCAAGCCTCCGCTTGGTTTCCCCGATGTAGAGGAAGCCACAACGGGTACAGCGGATGCAGTATACCACATTGGCAGATGTGCAGGTGAACATACGTGGAACAATCCCTCTTCCGTACCTACACTGGCCCTGAACCCCACCTCTTCCTCCGTTACATTGATGACTGCATCGGCGCCGCCTCGTGCTCCCACGAGGAGCTCGAACAGTTCATCCACTTCACCAACACCTTCCACCCCAACCTGAAGTTCACCTGGACCATCTCCAACACTTCTCTCTCCTTCCTGGACCTCTCTGTCTCCATCTCGGGCAACCACCGAGAAACAGATGTCCATTTCAAGCCCACTGACTCTCACAGCTACCTGGAATACACCTCCTCCCACCCACCCTCCTGCAAAAATGCCATCCCCTATTCCCAATTCCTTCGCCTCCGCCGCATCTGCTCCCAGGATGAGACATTCCACTCCCGCACATCTCAAATGTCCTCATTCTTCAAGGACCGCAACTTCCCCCCCACAGTGGTCGAGAACGCCCTCGACCGTGTCTCCCGCATTTCCCGGAACACATCCCTCACGCCCCGTCCCCGCAACAATAACCAAAAAAGAATCCCCCTCGTCCTCACATACCACCCCACCAACCTCCGCATCCAACGCATCATCCTCCGACACTTCCGCCATCTGCAGTCAGACCCCACCACCAAAGACATCGTTCCCTCCCCACCCTTATCTGCCTTCCGGAGGGACCACTCCCTCCGCGACTCCCTTGTCCGCTCCACACTCCCCTCCAGCCCCACCACACCCGGCACTTTTCCTTGTAACCGCAGGAAGAGCTACACCTGCCCCCACACCTCCTCCCTCACACCAATCCCAGGCCCCAAGAAGACTTTCCACATCAGGCAGAGGTTCACCTGCACATCTGCCAATGTGGTATACTGCATCCACTGTACCCGTTGTAGCTTCCTCTACATCGGGGAAACCAAGCGGAGGCTTGGGGACCGCTTTGCAGAACGCCTGCGCTCAGTTTGCAACAAACAACTGCACCTCCCAGTCACGAACCATTTCCACTCCCCCTCCCATTCCTCAGATGACATGTCCATCCTGGGCCTCCTGCAATGCCACAGTGATGCCACCCAAAGGCTGCAGGAACAGCAAATCATATTCAGCCTGGGAATCCTGCAGCCCAATGGCATCAATGTGGATTTCACAAGCTTCAAAATCT
>JAHRHZ010000043.1:332279-355291 GCA_024137785.1 Ginglymostoma cirratum | reverse complement strand
CCCCCCCCCTTGACCTGTCCGTCCTCCTTGGACTGACCCATCTCCTCCCTACCCCCGTACCTACAGTCACCTTTACTGGCTCCATCCCCGCCTCTTCAACTTGTCTGCCTCCTCTCCACCTATCCTCTCCTCTATCCATCCTCTATCCGCCTCCCCCTCTCTCCCTATTTATTTCAGAACCCTCTTCCCCTCCCCCATTTCTGATGAAGGGTTTAGGCCCGAAACGTCAAGTTTTCCTGCTCCTGTGATGCTGCTTGGCCTGCTGTGTTCATCCAGCCCCATGCTTTGTTTTTTAAATAAGTTTTGTTTATTGCTGAAAACCTGGTGAGTTGCATTTATCATACATAGTGATTTAAAGCTAGCAAATTAACTTTCTTAGTGACTCAATTAGTTATTTAAACAAGTGTGACATGCCTTGTGGAATAGCGAGGCTTGGTTACCAGCAGATTGTTTCCCCCATCAGTGTCGTGATATTATTTCCTATTAAGGTTCCTAGTCATGCTTGCATTTACAACATAAAGCCACAATCACACCACACAAATGGTAGGCAGTAACCATCTCCAAAGAAAGTCCCTTGACAATTAACAGAATCCAGCTTCAACATCCTAGGAGTTATTGTTCACCATAAACATGACTGGACTAGCCACATGTGGCTAGAAGAACAGGTCAGATGCGATTAACTCACCACTTAATCCTCCAAATGGCACATTTCCTCTATTGTCTGTATAATTTCAGTTTCAACAACACTCAAGATATGAAGGTATACAGGATAAAGCAGCCTCACCTCATAGGTAACCCATCCCGCATCTTAAACATTCACTCCCTTCTCCACCATTGTTTGGTGGCTGCAGTGTACACCACCTTAAAGATGCACTGCAGAAAATCGGTAAGGCTCATTTGACAGCACCTTTAAAATCTCCAACTTCTGTCATCTAAAACAACAAGGGTAGCAGCTAAAGAAAATGCTATTTCTTCACTGCCAGGGCAAAAATGTGGAACTCCCTCCATAACAAGCTTGGAAATTCTTCACTATGTACACCAACCAGACTAAGAAAGCAGCTCACCCTCACCTTCTAATCACAGAATATTAGAATCCCTACAGTGTGGAAACAGGCCATTTGGCCCAAAAGGTCCACACCGCCCCTCCAAAGAGCATCCCACCCAGACCCATCCCCTACCCCTGATTTCCCATGTCTAACCCACCTAATCTACACATCCCTGGACACTACGGGCAATTTAACATGTCCAATCCACCTACCCTGCATGTTCTGAGGAAGGGTCACCAGACCCGAAACGGGAACTCTGTTTTCTCCTTCACAGATGCTGCCAGACCTGCTGAGCTTTTCCAGCAACTTTGATTTTGCACCTACCCTGCACATCTTTGGACTGTGGGAGGAAACCGGAGCACCCGGAGGAAACCCACGCAGACACGAGGAGAATATGCAAACTCCACACTGACAGTTGCCCGAGGCTGGAATCAAACCCAGGTCTATGGCGCTGTGAGGCAGCAGTGCTAACCACTGAGCCAGCGTGAGCCATCTTCTCAAGGCAAACTACGGATGGGGAATAAAAATACTGGCTTTGTTAGAGACACCCACACCTCAAATTATCTAGGGAGGACACTGGTAGAAATTTTTTAAGTTATGCAGAGGTTTTAAATGATAGGTTTAAATGCAGAGAAAAGGCTTCCAATTTTGGGAAATCCAAAACTGAGATCACATATAAAACAATCATAGAATGAGTATAGAACATAGGTAGCTATTCAGCCCACCAAGTCTGTGGTAACTCTAAATAATCACGTATGCCAGGTCTTTCCCTGTAGCCCTCCACATTTTTCTCCTCAAGTACTTGTCCTTTAGTGTTCGTTTGAAAGCCACAACTGAATTGGCTTCTTTCATATCAGACCGTAAATTCCAGATCAGATCTACTCACTTTGTAAATGGAAATGTGGTCCTCATATCAATCCGTGTGGAATCCAGCTGAATGCCCTCCTCCAGTCTGAAATAAAACCGTTCACCATTCCTCCTTCTCAGCCCGAATACCAAGTTGGCTGAGTGACATCACTTTATTCTAAGATGCAATTTTGCTGGTAAGCATTTGTACAGCATTTTGGCACTTGATCAAACATGTACATCTCATCAACAAAATTATCTATATGAACTCCTCTGCTCCCTCAAGTAACCTAAATCAAATTAAATACAATTTGCACTTAAGTCTGTATGGTTTCCCTTAACTAATCCACATTTGTCCAAGAAGTTCATTAATTGTTTCCTGAATTCCCATTTCTATAAGCTTTTTCGCTCCTGAGGTTACTGACTGGCCTGTAGTTGCTGGTTTTATACCAACAAATTTTTTTTTTTCAATAAGGATGTAACATTTGCAATTACTTAGTCCTCTTGCACCCTCCCTGTATTCAAGGATTGGAAAATTATTGCCAGAGCCTTGGCAATTTTCATCTTAATTTACCTCAGTATCCTTGGATGTTTGGTCCACTCCTGATGATTTATCAATACTTAGTTGGCTAGACAGCTGGTTTATGATGCAGAGTAATGTCAATAGCGTGGGTTCAAATCCTGCATCAGCTGAGGCCTTCTCTATCTTGCCTAAGGCGTTTAACCCTCGGTTTAAATTCCCACTGGTCAGCTTACTCTAATGGTTCCTTTGGGACTTGGCAACTCTCTATTGCCAATTTTAGTTCATTCAGTATTTCAACTATCTCTTCTTTCACAAAAGCTTCAGCAGCATCTCTTTCCTTGGTAGAGACAGATACAAAGTATTCATTTGATTGCTCAGTCATGCCATCTGCCTCTATGTGTAAATTCCAGTTTGGTCCTTAATTGATTACTGCTTCCTGACCACCTTCATAGTTACCGGAGACTTCTGGATTTCATTTAGCTTCCAGTTATCTTTGATCCTGTTATTTGCCTTCTCATTAGTCTGAACTTTCAATGTGCAGCCTGCTTAGTTGTTTTATCAAATTGGCATCAGTCATACACCAGCATAAACGTGATTGCAGATGCTGTCAAAACAAAAAATGTCAGAAATACTGAGGCCAGACACCATTACTGGAGAGAGACATTGCACTAATGTTTCAGATCTGACACCTTTCAAAAGAATTGACACCTGTTCTGATGAAAAGTCACAAATACGAATTGTTAACTCTGCTTGTCTTTACGTGTTGCCAGGTCTGAGAATTTCAAGCATTTTCCTTTGTCATGTGTGTCCCTTTTCCTGCCCCACCTCTTTTATTCAGGTTGCTCTGGTTTTGCTTCCTGTACCTTTCCCTCTTGTTAGTTTGTTACAGTCAACAGTCGAGGCACATTCTATTGCCAGCCAATTTTTGATGGTAATTTAACTGTGATAGATCTATTCTCACTCCATTGAAATTGGCTTTCTCCCAAGTAACTGTATTATTCTGAATTGCTGTTTGTTCTTTTCCATAGAAAACATAAAACCTTAAACCTTAGGATGCAAATAATCACTGCCCCCCACTAGATGTTCCCCTACTGACATTTGACAATATAGTTTCCCAGAATCAGATCCAGCAACGTATCCTTCCTCATCGGCCAGTAAAAAACTTCTGAAAAACTCCCCTGAACATATTGAAGAAGCTGTTTTCCTTTCTCTGCTCTGTACAGCTTTACTATCCCAAGATGTGTTGGGATAACTAAAGTACAGCATTATCAACTTTCCACAGATTTTGCACCTCTAATTTGAGCCAAATAATCATGGAATCACACAGTACAGAGGAGGTCCTTCAGTCCATTGAGTCTGTGCTGCTAAAACTACACAAGTCCCACAATGTTATGACATTTCAAATGCTCATCCAAGTATTTTTTAAAGGTTGTGAGGTTTCTATCTTCAACAGGGCTCCTAGACACAGCATTCCAGACCCCAATACCCTCTGGGTGAAAAGGCTTTCCTCAAATCCCTTCTAACCTTTTTCCTTCCACCTTAAAAGTATACTCCATTTTTAGTAACCTTTTAACTAAGGTGAACAGCTGCTTTCTATCCAGCCTGCCCATAACCCTCATAATCTTATACACCTCTATCAGGTTCCCCTCTCAACCTTCTCTGCTCCAAAGAAAGTAACTTGAGCTTATGCAGCCTCCCTACATTGCTAAAGTGCTCCTTCCCAGTCAACATCCTGGTGAATCTCCTCTGCACCCTCTTCAGTACAATCACATCCTTCCTAAAGTGGGTTGACCAGAACTACACACAGTACTCCAGTTGTAGTCTAACCAAAGTTTTGTACAGCTCCAATATAACTTCTTTTCTTTCATAGTCTACGCTTCAACTGATAAAGGCAAGTATCCTGTACGCCTTAACTATCCCATTAACCTGCCCTGTCACTGTCAACGGTTTGTGGACAAGTACCCTAAGATCCCTTTGTTCCTCTAAACTATCTAATGTCCTGCCATTCCTACCCTTGTCTTGTTACTTATGCCAAAGTACATCACCTCTGACTTATCAGGCTTAAGTTCCAACTGCCACTGATCTGTCCATATGACCAATTATATGCTCCTGTAATCCAAGACTTCCTTCCTGTCAACCAACTGGCCAACCTTTGTATCATCGGCAAACTTAGTCATATTCCCACGCACCACCCCACCAAACATTCTCATCTACCAGTGGTGGGACCCACCACTGATCCCTTTGGTATGCCACTGGCCACTGACTTCCAGTCACACAACAATCCTCCATCAAGCCAATTTTGGATCCAGGTGGCCCTGGATCCCATGTGCTCTCACCTTCTTTATCAGTTTCCCATATGGGACCTTGCTGAAGTACATATAAACTACATCAATTGCACAACCCTCATCTATACACTTGGTCATCTCCTTAAACAAAATCAGATGACCTCCCTATGACAAAGCCATGCATCTTTCATTGAACCATGCCTCTTTAAATGAAAATTAATTGAAGAATTTAAGAAAAATGAAGCATCTTCTCGAAGTTTTCTTCCCACTGATGTGAGACTCACTGGTTTGGAATTTCCTCGTTTATCTCTTAACACATTTCTCAAAAAGTGAAACCATATTAGCTGTCTTCCAGCTCTCTGTCATCTACCATGTCCAGAGAGAAATGAAAAATTTGGGTCACAGCCCTGGTAATTTCCTCCCTTTTCTCCCACAGGAGCCTGGGATATAACTCATCTGGACATGGGGATTTATCCACTTTTAATCCCACCATAACCTCCTCATTCCCTGCATTAATCTGATTCTCAGTTCACCTCCCTAAATTCTGTACCTACATCCTCCTCTCCCAAAGTGAAGACAGATTTGAAGTACTCATGCAACACTCTACCGTGACAATACTATGACTTTAGGAGGTATATTTTGTCTTTTTTGTTGGAAGAGAGGTTTTAAGACAGAGGTTACAAGACATCTATTTGAATTCAATAAGTTAACAGCTTGTGAGGCCTTGGGTTTTTTAAAAAGTTGCAACAATACAAGCAGCCTGAATAGGTGGGGTCAAGCTCCCACAGAACTAGGATTTTTAGTTTTAGTTTCTCAGTAGCAGCTGCTGGGGTCTTGAAGCTGGATGTGGAAGCTGCTTTTCTTCTGTCTATTACAGCAAAAGCTGGGGTTCTCTTCTTGCTGCTAGAATTGCATGTGAGACAATCTGTTTTACTAAATTTCCCTTTGCTAGGGGTGTGTTTATGGGGTGTTGTGACATTGAAACAGTTAATTTGCAGCTGTTAATATAGCTATTATTTTGTTAAGCATCTTGATAGTTACAGTTAAGCCAATTTTTAAATTTTTATTTAATCTGCCTTTTAACTATTGTGCAAAAATATCATGTGTTTTCCAAAATGTAGAGAGGTTTGACCAATTGAATTGCATCTGGAATGCAATACCTTACATTTACTATTAAAATAAGAAAAAGTTAGTGTCTAGAATATATTCTGGATATATGTTGAGGGGGTCTGATCTGGTCCATAACTCTTGTCAGGATCAAAATCTCTAATTCTGGGTTTGGTTTAGCATCATTGGACTCAAAGGCAGTGAGTGTTGGTCTTTTTTATTTTGGGTGTTGAATTCAGTTGGTTTAAACAGGGTGTACCTTGTGTAATAATGGCACTTTCAGTCACTAAATTTCATAGGGGTGGAAGAAGTCACATCAGGAGTTTTATAGAAAGTGAGCAAGGCAAAGCTTTTGGAATTGGCACAGAAGCTGGAGTTGGGGTTGCCGGTGTCTGTGAGGAAAGGGGAGATACATGTAGCAATTGCATAGCATTTATAATTGCCAGGAATGCCATCTGAATCTTTGGAAGTGGCTAAAATTTAATGGCAAATGAAGCAGCTTGAATTAGAGGCAATGGCAAGGGGAAAAGCAAAGAAAGAATAGCCCTGGCAGAACAAAAAGAGAAAAGGAAATGAAACAGCTTGTATTATGATTAAAAGCAGGGGAAAAGGAAAAGGAGGCGAAGTCCCTAGTAGAAGAAAGAGACAACTTTTGAACTTCAAAGGTTGGAAATGAAAACTTAAAATTGATTTAAAGTGGTGGGGCTGAGGTGAAAAGTAGGAATGGTGATGGGAACAGTAATGGAGAGCAATCGCATTCATAGCACAAGTCCTGGTGGGAATCTGTTTAAATATGTCCAACCATTGCCTAAGTTTGATGAGAAGGATGTAGGAACGTTTTTCACTTCATTTGAAAAAAATTGCTAAACAAATAAAATGGCCAGTGACCATGTGGGTAATGTTGATTCAAACAAAGTTGGTTGGTAAAGCTAGTGAGATATTTGCATCACTATCAGAGGAGGTATCTGGGGAGTATTAGGTGGTGAAAAATGGCATCTTAAGGCATATAAGCTAGTACCAGAAGCCTACAGACACTATCTGTAGGAGGAGAAATCAAAGAATAAAGATATAAGAACATGTGGAGGACAAAGTAGATATTTTTAGTTCAGCAAAATTAACTGAATTTCAATGGAAAGATGAAAAGCCAAAGTAGTTGCATCAAAAAGCATACACAGAAGAAGAATCTGAGTGAATCCCAAAATGTTACTATCTTACAAATGACATCTTCATGAGGAAATGGAGACCATCACATATTCAGGTGGATGAGAAATGGGCAGAAGTTCATCAAGTTGCATAACTGGTGGGTTATAAAATGGTTTCAGAGATAGTAGGAACTGCAGGTGCTGGAGAATCTGAGATAACAAGGTGTAGAGCTGGATGAACACAGCAGGCCAAGCAGTATCAGAGGAGCAGGAAGGCTGAAGTTTCGGGCCTAGACCCTTCTTCAGAATAAAATGGTTATAAAATGGCATTGAGGGTATTGTTTTTTCTTTATACATACACGGGACGAGGGTGTCACTGGCTAGGCAGCATTTATTGCCAAGAGGGCAGTTAAGGCTCAACCAAATTGCTGTGGGTCTGGAATCACATGTAGGCCAGACCAGGTAAGGATGGCAGTTTCCTTCCCTAAAGGGCATTAGTCAACCAGATGGGTTTTTCCAACAATTGACAATGGATTCACAATCATCATTAGATTCTTAATTTCAGATATTTATTGAATTCAAATTCCACCATCTGCCATCGTGGGATTCAAACCCAGGTCTCGAGAACATTATCTGTGACTCTGGATTAACAGTCCAGTGAAAAAACCACTAGGCCATCGCCTCCCCTAGTGCATGAATTATCAGTGGGTCGTCATTTGTGAGTATGGAAAACTCAAGCCAAAATACGAAAACATTTTTGTTGACCTGGACCGCATAAGAATGTGGTTGATTTTTGCCAGACATATCATACGTGTCAGGTAACTGGAAAACTTCAGGCAGCAATAAAACCAGCACTCTTAATACCCATTCCCACATTTGAGGAACCTTTTACAAGCAAGTTAATTGATTGCAAAGGACTGCTCCCTAAAACAAAAAGTGGGAATCAGTATGGGGTGGCACAATGGTTAGCATTGGTACCTCACAGTGCTAAGGACCTGGTTCAATTCCAGCCTTGGATGACTGTCTATGTGGAGTTTGCACATTCTCCCTGTATCTGCATGGGTTTCCTCCCAAAGTCCAAAGATGTATAGGCTAGGTGGATTGGCCATGCTCAATTGCCCATTGTGCCTAGGGATGCTGCAGACTAGGTGGATTAGGCTTGGGAAATGTAGTGTTATAGGGATAGGGTTGGGGGGTCTGGATTGGATGGTTTTTGGAAGGCCGGTGTGGACTTGATGGGCCAAACAACCTGCTTCCACACTGTAGGGATTCTATGATTTGTTGACCGTAACGGATGCGTCTACTAGATTTCCAGTGGCCATTCCATTATGCAGTATTACAGCTAAAAGGATTACAGAAGAGTTACTCAATTTTTTTTTTACTGGATACAGACTACCCAGAGAAACACAAATCAGACCAAAGGTCAAATTTTACATCAAAATTATTCAAGGAAGTTATGGATAGCTTAGAAATAAAACATTTCAAATCCACCATGTACCATTCAGAATCGCAGGGAGAATTAGAATGGTGGCATCAAACTTTAAAGACCATGTTGAGGGTTACACTCAAGACAATCCAATCCCAGAGGACTGGGATAAAGGAACTCTATTTGTACTTTTTGCAATTAGGGATGCTGCTAATGAATCAATTAAATTTGATGCATTTGCATTAGTTTTTGGGCATGAGGTGAGAGGGCCACTGAAATTAATTAATGAGAAATTGGTGAATCAGAGTTCAGAGACCACATATTTGGACTATCTGTCAAATTTTAGCAAAAATTAATTAGAGTGGATAAGTTGGATAGACAGCATTTGAAAGTAACACAGCATGCAATAAAACAGGAAGCAAGCAAGAAATCAAAAAAATGCCATTTTGCTGGTTGAGATAAAGTGTTAGTGTTACTTCCAGGTAGGTGAGTCTTTAAAGGCAAGGTTTAGTGGGCCCTTATCAAATCGAAAGGAAATTGAGTGAGGTGAACTATTTGCTAAGAATGCCAGATAGAAAGAAATCTCTCAGTGTGTCACGTGAATATGTTCAAAAGTTATTTCGATAGGGAACAAAAGCAAAAGGAGAATGTGTTACTGGTTTCAACACAGAGTGAACAGCCAAGTTCAGAGGATTCTGAATTGGATGTTGCTCAAATTAAATTAGACATGACGAAGTTCTCAAAAAATTGGGATAAAATAAAGTTAACTTCCAAAGGAATATCAAAATGACCTGAAAGAGTTATGACAATCAAATGGGGAGATATGTGGGAATAAGCTGGGAAAGTACTAATGACACATAATGTAGATGTAGAAAATGTGTTCCAACTAAGCAATATCCTTATAGACGTAACCCTCTAAAGTTGGTACAAATTCAAAAAGGGTTTGAACACATGCTCAAAGACAATATAATTGAAATGAGCTGCAGCAAATGGAACTCACCCATAGTAATGGTGCCAAAACCAGGTGGTATCCAATAATTATAAGTGGACTATCTCAAAGTCAATGCAATTACAAAGTCTAATTCATATCCCATTCCAAGTTTGCAAGACTATATTAAGAAAGTGGGACAAACAACTTATACCTCTCAGCTGGACTTTCTTAAAGGACACTGGCAGGTACCTTTATCCGAAAGAGTGAAGGAAATTTAAAGTCAGTTTAAAGTCATGCTATTTGGTCTGAAAAATGCGCCAGCCACATTTCAAAGACTAACCAATAGTCATTTCGAGATTACCCAATGGTGTAGTGTACATCAACGATCCAGTGATTTTTAGTTACATGTGAAAGACACATTTGAAGCATCTATCAGAATTATTCAACCAACTTTAGGGCGCAGGGTAAGTGATAAACTTTGCTAAGTGTGAGCTCGCAAAAGCCCAAATCACGTTCCTGGGCCGCGCCATTGTAAATGGAAAGATGGTCTCACACGACATGAAAACAAAGGTTATTGAGGAGTTTCCCATACCATTGGCGAAGACGGAAGTTCTACGATTCCTGGGATGGAGTGGTTTTTATCAGAAGTTCGTACCAAATGTTTGCAGTGTGGTTGCTCCACTGATTGACTTGTAGAAGTGCAGAAAATTTCAATGGATGGAGGACGGTCAGAAGGCATTTGACAGTCTGAAAGCTGTGTTAACCACTGCGTAGAGTTAGCCACATTTAATTACGCAAAGCCATTCAAGGTGGCCATCACTGCAAGTGATATGGGTGTCATTGCTGTTTTGTTGCAAGAAGATGATAAGATAGAAAGATGTATTGGGTATTTTTCAAGAAAATTGAATAATCATTAACAGAAATATTCTATGATTGAGGAGGAGACTTTGAGATTGATGTTGGCATTGCAACATTTCAACACTTACGTTGCCAGTAACGTGTCTGAGTCAATTGAATATGCTGATTACAGCCGCTTAAAGTTTCTGGAGAAATTTAAGGACAAAAATTCCAGACTGTTTACATGGAGCTTATTATTGCAGCTATTCAATTTGAAAATTATATGTGTTAGGATGACAGAACATAATTGCCGATATGCTGTCACAACTTTGGTGAAGGAAGATGGAGGCATTCGGCGGCAGGACAAACTGGCTGAAATGAACTGTAGTAGTGAATGTTTCCATGGTTAGAGTCAATGTAATGTATATATACTGCAGTGTACTAACAGCATAAGAAATCAAGATTTTTAAAAATGTACCCAACTTTGTGTATTGATGGGGTTTTTTTGCGGGGGGGGGGGGGTGATGATACTATGGCTTTAAGAGATGTATTTGTCCTGTTTTCTTTTTGAAGAAACGTTTTAAGACAGAGGTCCTGAGCTGTGTATTTGAATCCAATAAACAGCTTGTGAGGCCTTGGTGCTTTTTATTTAAAAGTTTGGAACAGTACAAGTAGTCTGAATGGTTGGGGTCAAGTTTCCACAGAACCACGATTTTTAATTTTACTTTTTCAGTAGCAGCTGCTGGGGTCTTGAAGCTGTTTTTCCTCTCTCTGTTACAGCTAAAAGCTGGGGTTCTCTTCCTGCTGTTAGAATAGCATGACAGCCCATCTATTTTACTGAATTTGCCTTTGCCTAGGGTGTGTTTATGGGATGTTATTATATTGTAACAGTTAATTAGTATTAGTTAATACATCTAATATTTTGTTAAGCATTTCAATAGAGTTACAGTTAAGCCAATTCCTTTATTTGTTTTTATTTTGTCTGTATTTTAACAGTAGTGTAAAAGTAAAAATTGTTTGCTTAACATCAAGTAGTTTGACCAATCGAACTGCATCTGGAATGCAACACCTTACACATTTACCTTTAAGGTAACAAAAAGTTAGGGTCTAGACCATCTTCTGAATATACTTTGAGGGGGATTGGTCTGGTCCATAACACTACCAATGTCCTCTGGCTGTATGTACTAATTTTCCCCTTGGTTCCTACTTTCCCCTTGTTAGTCCCTTCCCCTTTATATACTTGTAGAACATCTTGGGATTCTCGCTAAGCTTGTCTGCAATTTTTTTTCACTCTCCCTCTTTGCTCTCTCCATTGATTTCTTAAGGATCTCCTCCACCCCAGTCCACTAGGAACTCCATTGATTTGTTCCCTTTGTACCTGTTATATGCCTTTCCTTTCCCTTTAATCCATTTTGGAATATTCCCTGACATGCAGGATTCTCTGGGCTTATTGCTCCTACATTTCACTCTAATTGGATCATGTTAGGCCTGTACTTTCTCCAATTCCTTGTTGAACACCTCCCACTCTTCTGTTGTAGGTTTACCCTTAAGTAGCTGGTTTAGACTCAACTACTTCCTGTGCAGAGAATTCCACAGGCTCACCACACGCTGGGTGAAGACCTAAATGACCTACCCCATATCCTTAATCTGTGGTCCCCAGGTGCTAGACTCCCCCGTCCTCAGAAACATCCTTTCTGCATTTACCCTGTCCAGTTCTGTTTGAATTCAGTGAGCTTCGCAGTCAGGAAGAACAGATCAATTCGGAGTGAGACACAGCTTGAGTATATATTTTGGGGACTTTGGAGTCAGCGTGGGAGACCAGTAAATTGTTCTTTTCTTCCTCTATTTTAAAAGTTAAAAGTTTAAAGTTTACAGGTTTAGTTAAAAGGTCAACAAGGTAACTAACCAGCTGACTGAGGGACAATGATCAGTCAATCACCTGAAGCTTGACCAGAGCCTCATAGGTGTTGATTACTTAACTAGTGTGGGTCATGTCGGCTCTATTTAAGAGGACATCTGTTGAAAGTGCACAATCAGTAAGCAAAGGAAAGATCACGTCTGGAATGAGACACAGCATGAGTGAATACATAGTTCAGGGTCTTTGCAGGCAGCGTGAGAAGAGGTGCTTTGTGCTTGCTTTTTTTGGCTCTTTGCTGGTTGTCATTTTAACAGGGTAAATTGAAGTGCAGGATCAGGAGCTTAGCACAAAGCAAATTGTGACATCACAGGAAAAATGGTAATTCATTTGTTGGTAAAGTAAGGTGACCAAAACTGTACACAGTTCTCCAGGTGTGGTCTCACTAAAGCCCTGTACAGTTTCAGCAAGACATACCTGCTCCTGTACTTGATTCCTTTCCCTATGCAGGCAAATATACCACTTGCCTCTTCACCCTGCTGCACCTGTATGCCACTGATGTACAAGGACACCCAGGTCTTACTGCACCTCCCCCTTTCCCAATCTATTACATTCAAGTAATAACCTGCTTTCCTGCCGAAGTGGATAAGCTCACTTTTATCCACATTATACCCGTCTTCCATGCACGTGTCTACCCACTCAACTTATCCAAATCACACAAACATTTTTGCATACTGCTCACTTCACCCACCCAGCTTTGTGTTGTCTGCAAATGTGGAAATATAAAATTCAGTTCCTTCATCTAAATCATGTATAATGTAAATAGCTAGAGTCCAAGCACATTTTCTAGAGAGGATGGCTGTAACCAGTGATAGTGCTTTGGGCAATGTTCTTCACAGAGGCTTCATGCAAAAACAACATTGAGGAATACAGTGATGTTTCACATTCAATCACTCCAAAATTAATTGAAGAAAGATTGAGAGGCAATGCTTATCTGATGAAAGGTCATCGACCTGAAACCTTAACTACTCTCCCCACAGATGCTGTCTGACCTTATGGGTTTTCCAGCAATTTTGCTTTTAATTCAAATTTCCAGCATCTGCAGTTTGCTATTGTCCTGATTTGAAGAGTTCATCACATGCTGAGCATGAAAAACTAGCTTTACTTTTAATGCACATTCAATGGAATCATTGTTGGAACTGAATGTCTCATGGATCTTGGGAGGGTTTGGCTTCACAAAAGATTCCAACACTCAGCAATTCAGTGTGCTGTACTGTTGCCAGTTTTAGCACAATGAAGTCAAGAAACTTGTATCATGCACGGCAACAGGGCTGCTAGAACACCTTAAATGTGTGAGACCAGTGGTTTGCAGGGAGTTTGGGGGGAGAAGGTAACATTGCATGCAGAGCAACAGCAAGCTGGAGCTTTTTATCTGTAATTCTGATATGCTTCATTTTGCTTTCACTATTTGAAGCCATGTGGGGAGGATTCAAATATTTGATTTAAGCATCAACATGGGTCTTTAATACATCTCTACAGAATATTGTTGAATGGCTGAATTTAAATAGGTTTCAAATCAAACAGGTCACTGTATGGTTACTTGAATTGTCACACTGAAGGTCCTCTGGCTCCTCCATTCTGTCCTGCAGCAGTGTCTTTGCTATCATTGCTCTACAAGCTATGGGAGGACAAGGGGGGCACAGGCAACTCCTGCCAATGATTCAGGAAAATGTAGGTCCCTCTCCCACTCATCTGTGCCGATATTATAAACTTGCACAATACTTGTCACATTGTTCAAGTGCCAGTTATAACCGCCCACCACATAAATCTTTCTTTGCAACACACAACAGCCAGCTTCAGACTGGCCAGTCCTCATTGGACTGACGCTGGTCCACTGATCAGTTTCAGGGATGTAATATTCAACCGCCAGGACATCAAAACAGTGGTCAACATGGTCCATACGGCCACCAATTGCATAAATCCGTCCATTCGCTCCAACCATCGAGTGAAGGACCCGTGGCTCATTCATTGGGGTTTTGAATTCCCAGAGGTCAGTTTCAGGAGTGTAGCAGAGAAGAGATTTCTTATCGTCAATGGTGATACCATAGCCTCCAGAGATATAGAGTTTGCCCCCACTGGACGTTCCCGCATGTCCCCAAGTTCGCCGTTTCAAGCAACACACATTTGTCCATTCATTTCTTCGTGGAGAGTAACGTTCGACTGTGGAGAGGCTCCCGGACCGATTCCGGCCTCCAGTGGCGAATAACATTCCTTGCAGCACATCTAGTTGGAACTGAATGCGACCTTCCTGCATGGACCGAATCCGTAACCAGTGATTGAGATGGGGATCATAACGGAAACACCAGCTGACTGCTCCTTCACCACTCCTGTATTGAAGATGCTGACCTCCCACCACATATACAAAGTTATCCAAGACAGCAATGCAGGCGTGACTACAGCCTATCTCCATCTCTGGTCTCTCCATGAACTGACGTGCATTCCCGTCAGCAAGAGCAAAGACTTTGCGACTGACTGTCCGATCATTGTCAGTGTACGGAGTGCCACCAAAGGCAACAAGGGAGACAGTGTCTGATCGGATTCTGGTCCGAGCAGACTGCATCTCATGTTGGCGGAATGGCAGGATCTGGTAGTTGAAGGCTTCCAGCAGGTAGTGACGACACATAGGGTCTTCCACCATCACAGCCTCTGTCTGGACATTGTCCACTAGTTCAGAGGATTTCATCAGGGGAAAGCGGATATGACACAGGACCAGATGGGCATTGGCTCGTCGAGACTCATCATACTGCAACCATCTGATAGCAGCGTGGAACAGGTCAACCTCACTGCAATTTTTCAGCTTGTTGCTCTTCAGAAAGAAGATGAGTCTTTCAAGGGGAAGCTGCAGGAAATCCTCCTCCTCAGCAATTTGTAGGAAGTGAGCAAAGGTGAAAACATCCACTGATTCTTTCAAAGAGGACAGGCTGAAGGTGGTGGCCATCTGCCCAATGTTAAGGCAAGTCTCCACACTTATAGCTGACTTCAAGAACTGCTCACACAACTCCACCACAGGCACAATCTGCAGGAAGACTGCAGCTCCCAGCACATCCTGAATACAGTCAAGGTCCAGGGTTACCTCAGCACTGTATGCAAAATCAATGACGTGTTTCAGGCCCCTGGCAGACACACCCTTCAACTCAATGATATCCTGGCCTGCTTCCCGCATTCCCCCGGTGAACATTGCCCTAGGATGGAAGAAACACAGGAATCAACAGACAGATTATCTTGCCTTTATCACAATGCTCACATGTGATCCTGCTGTGTATAAACTGGCTACAGATTTCCTGCGTTACAACTTGTTAACTCCACTTAACTTATGCTCCATGGAGAAAATCCAGGTTTCTCCAGTCTCTCTACATAACTGACATTCTACATCCCTGTACAAAAAGAAAATACTGCAATTGTGGGCTCTCAAAGGTCACAGACCTGAAATGTTAGCATGGTTTCTATGTCTGATAGATGCAGCCAGACCTGGTGAGTATTTCAAGTCTTTTTTATTGCTTTTCCTCTACCTAGTGATTTTTCTCTGTACCTTCTATAGAACCCTGACATCCTTCCTCAAGATTGGTGCCCAGAGTTGTGCACAGTAATCCAGCTGAGTCACATGTTTTAACTCTGCACTGTGTTCTGTCTATTCCTGTTCATGCTAAGGTATGAATAATAGAACAGTTCCAGGAAAGGAGGATGCTATTCAGCGCATTCTATCTATGCTGACTCTCTGCAAGTGTATCTCAAACCAGTTCAACTCCACCGGCTTTTCCTGTAGCCCTGCAAAACTTTCTCTCAAGAAGATAATCCAATTCTTTTTGAAAGCCACTGCCGAATCTACATCAACTCTTCTCTGTGACGGAAGTTTCTGGATCTTAACCACAAGCAGGTCACCATTGCCTTATATGACAATCACCACAAATCGATATTATCTGCTTCACAAGGAATACGAGGAAAACTAGGCCATTCAGTCTCTCGAGCCTGTTCTGCTATTCAATAAGATTGTGGCTTGCCCAATAGAGACCTCAGCTCCTACTGTGGTAATCCCTCCCACCAAACTTCCATGGGAATCAAAAATTAGCTGTGAATAAATCCTTTTGCCAATGGAAATACTCTCTCCTCATATACTCTTCCCAGGCTCCTCAAAATTTTGCACAGCTCTGTTGAGTCCCGTTTGAATCTTTTGCAAGCTTGTCCACAAATCCCTAAAGATGGCTGGGCAAGTTAGGTAGTTAAGGAAGCATATGGGATACTTGCCTTTATGAGTAGAAGAGCAGAGACGTTACATTGGACTTGTACAGAACTTTGGTTAGGTGACAAACAGAATATTCTGTGCAGTTCTGGGTTGCTACACTATAGGAAGGACGTGATTGCACTGGAGAGGGTGCAGAAGATATTCACCAGGATGTTGACATAGATGAAACACTTCAGCTACGAGGCTAGATAAGCTCAAGTTTATTTCTCGGAGCACAAAAGGTTGAGGAGGAACCTGGTAGAGGTGGTATAAGATTATGACGGGCATGAGCAGGCTGGATAGAAAGCAGCTGTTCCTCTTAGTTGAAGGATCAGTTACAATTTTAAGGTGGAAGGCAGGAGGTTTAGATGGGATTTCAGGAAATGTTTTTTTCACCCAGAGAGTGGAAGAGTTCTGGAATGCACTGCCTGGGACGGTAGCTGAGGCAGGCAATCTCACAACCTTTACAAAGTTTACTTGGTTGAGCACTTGAAATATCATAACGTTCAAGGCTATGGGCCTAATGCAGGAAAGTGCAGCTAGTGTAGATTTAGTGTAGTTTTAGCAGTAAAGGCTCAATGGGCCAAAAGGCCTCTTCCACACCGTATGATTCCATGAAAACTGCCCCACTTCTCTAATTTATCTCCTCACACTTGGAACCATTTTTGTGAAGTTTTTCTATATCCTCTACAGTTCCTTTATGTTCTTCCTAAAGCTAATGTTTTATACAGGTTCCTATTTTATACAATTACTCCTCATTATTTCTACCAAAACAAATCATTTCACACTTCTCCAAGAAACTTCAACTAACATTTATCCACCCATTCTACCAAAGTGTATTTTAATAAGTAATCACCATCATCTGCAGAATATACAACTGTACTCTGTATATGCAAGTTGAGGTCAAAGACAGTGGTAGGGTGGAGGAGACTGGCTGTGTAGAACGTCTGTGGTCCATGTCGTGGCTTCATCCTTTTGGCATCTCATTTAATGACATGCTTAGCGCTGCTCTTGGCATGCTGACCTACAATTTTAAAAAAATTTCTCAGGCAGTGGGCGTTGCCTGCTTGGCCAGCATTTATTGTCCATCCCAATTACCCTTGAAGCGGTCATGGCCTTCTGAACTGCTGCAAACCATGTGGGACAGCAAGACCTGCAGATGCTGGAGTCAGAGTCAACACAGTGTGGAGCTGGAGGAACACAGCAGGTCACGCAGCATCAGAGGAGCAAAAAAGTTGACATTTCGGGTTGGGACCCTTCGTCAGAGTTCTGTGATCACGTGGTGTTGACTGCAAACCATGTGGTGAAGGTAGACCAATAACGCTGTCTGGGAGGACGTTTCTTGACTTTGACCCAGTCAAACTGAAAGAATATATTTCCAAGTCAGGCTGGTGAGTAGCTTGAAGGGGAAGTTTGCAGGGATTGGTGTTGCCATAGATCTGCTGCCCTTGCCCTTCTAAATGGGAATGATTTGGTGGGGGCAGGGAATAGAAGGTGCAGTCTACAGAGCTTTGGTGAATTGCTGTAGTGCATCTGTTCATCAACAGTGAATGAAGGCAATGATTAAGGTTGGAGATAGGGTGCTTTGTCCTGGATGGGGTCATCTTTCGGCATTGTTGGAGCTGCACACATTCAGGGAAGTGGGAGTAATTGCACCACACTCTTGATTTGTGCCTTGATAGAGGGGTTTTCAGGGGCAGGAGGGGAGTTACATGCTGCAGAATTCCCAACCTGTGACCTGTTCTTATAGCCACAGTACTAGATGGCTCATCCAGCTTGATTTCTGGTAAATGGCAAATGGTAAAGCACCACGCACCACCCCAAGATGTTTATATGGTTGAACCTATGGTGGTAGTTATGTTGAAATTCAAGGGGAGAAGGTTGGTTCTGTCTTGCTGGAGATGGTCACTGCCTGGCACTTGTTTAGCTTTACTTGCCATTTATTATCAAGCCTGGATGCTATCCATGTCTTGAAGCAGGCTTGATCCCCACCTTGATAGGAGAGAGAGATCACATTGAGAGTGAGACAGAGCCTGAAATAAATTAAAGCACAGGTTCAGGGTCCAGCCCAAAACAGTGACACCACAGGAAAACTGCAAGGTCATTGATTGGTGATGGCTAATAATTTCGTTATTATAGGTTACTCTCAGATTGAAGGTAAATAGGGGAACGAGAAGACCAGTATGAAATTCTTTTTAAATCAAATTCAGAACTAAATAATTAAAACAGACATGCTGGGTTTGGTGATGTGTTGTTATACCTGCATGATGAGAGAGCTGGTGGATTCCATTGTGTTTCATAGTGACCACATCTGTAGCAACTGTTGGCTGCTTGAGGAACTCTGCCTTAGAGTTGTTGAATGGAGTCTGCGCTTTGAACGCTGTGACACATCGGGGAGGGGGAAATGTTACCTGGATGCTGTGTTTCAGGAGGCGGTCACACCCCTTAGATGAACTACCTCAAATTTGGTCAGTAGTCAGGTTTAGGAAGGTGTGACTATCAGTGAGGCAGGTAGCTGGATCCAGGAGGCAGTGTTGAAGGAGCATCAGTTATTGAGTATGTCTAACAGGTTTGATATTCTTGCTTTGGTGTGGACAGAGTGGGGTCTGTCGGGAGGATCAGCAAACTGACCATGGCACTTTGACACAGGAAGCCATTCAAAAAGTAGGCAAGAAAAGAGAAATGTAGTTGTAATCAGGGATAGTACAGGCAGGGGAACAGATACTGTTCTCTGTGGCCGGATTGAGAATCCCAAAAGCTCAGTTGCCAGCTTAGTGCCAGGGTTCAGGATATCTCATCTGGGCTGCAGAGAAGCTTGGAGTGGGTGGAGAAAGATCCAGTTGTTGTGGTCCAAGTAGGTATCAACAATATAGGTAGAAAGAGGAAAGGGGTTCTGTTGAGGTAATATGAGCAGCTGGACCTAAGTTAAAAAGCAGAACCAAAAAGATAATTATCTCTGGATTACTACCTGAACCACAAGCAAATTGGCTTAGGGTCAACAAGATTAAAGTGCTAAACGTGTGGGAGAAACAGGTTTGAATTCACAGGACATTGACACCAGTTCTGGGGAAGGAGGGAACTGTTCCAATGGGACAGATTCCACCCAAACCATGCTGAGTTCTGGCAAATTGCATAACCAGGGCTGTATAGAGCTTTAAGCTAAATAGTTGGGGTTTGGATTCAGTTACATGGAAAATTATGGAAAAAGTTAAGATGGGGGGGTGGAGGGATCAGCAGAGGTTTTTAACGTTTCCAGAACAAGTAATAGCACAGAGTGTGGAAAGGGTCAGGAATCTAACTTCAGGCACAGAAGATAAAGGGGACAGTCAATGCAAGACTGAGGGCATGTACTTAAATGCACACAGTGTACAAAACAAGGTAAATGAGCTTGGAGTGCAGATTGAAATTGGCAGGTATGATGTAGTGGGTAACACAGAGTCATGGTAGCAAGCGGATCAGGGTTGGGAACTAAATTTTGAAGAAAAGAAGTCCAAACGAAAGACTAGGCAGGTGGGCAGAGGGGGAAGGTTGGTAAGAAAATGAAGTTAAATCAATAGCACAAAGTGATTTGGAGCTGGAAGACACAAAATCTGTATGCATCGGGTTGAGCAACTGCGAAGGAAAAAGACCCTGATGGGAGTCGTGCACAGGCCTCCTAGACTGACCTCAGTCATTGGTAAGATGTGAGAGTCCATTATGAAGGGTAGGATTGCAGCATATTTGAAAATGCCTGGTAAAATAGAGCTGAGTCAGCAGAGCTTCATCAAGGGGAGCTCATATCTGGTAGAATTCTTTGAGAAAGTAACGAGCAAGCTAGACAAAGGATAAGGCCTCGGATAGGCTAGGACAGTGGGCAGAGAAATGGCAGATGGGAAAGTATGAGGTTCTGCATTTTCGGCAGTAAGAATAGAGATGTTTTCTATTTTCTAAACAAGGGAAGGCGTAGGAAATCCGAGGGACAAAGCAACTTGGGAGTCCGAGTTCAGGGTTCTCTTAAAGTTATCAAGCAAGTTCAACTGGTGGTTAGGAAGGCAAATGCAATGTTAGCATTAATTTCGAGAGGGCTAGAATACAAGAACAGAGATGTATCGGGTGTCACTGGAGACGGAGCACATGGCGCCCACCAATGGTCTCGATGCTTTTAGGGAGAGGTGGGCACTGTGGGGCATGGTGTGTTTTACTCCCCCCTTCCAACTATATTTTGATTTTGTTCCCTCCTCCTTTCCCTAGCTCCCACCCCTTCACTTTTTTCACATAAGCATTGCCCTTATCAGGCTTGGAGGTAGTAAGAATATGGAGTCAGAGATAACACAGTGTGGAGCTGGAGGAACACAGCAGGCCAGGCAGCAGTAGAGGAGCAGGAAAGCTGATGTTTCGGGTCGGGACCCTTCTTCAGAAAATCTGAATCTTTGCTTGTTAATGTTTCACAGATCCCACAGGTATTTTTCTGGTGGTGGGAAATATAGAATACAATTTTTGCACCAAGGTGTCTGGTCAGATCATGTTTGGAATATTGTGAGCAGTTTTGGGCCCCATATCTAACGAAGGATGTGCTGGCATTGGAGGGGGTCCACTAGAGGTTTACAAGGATGATCCCAGGAGTGATGGGCTTATAGTATAAGGAGTAGTCAAGAACTTTGGGTCTGTACTCAATGGAGTTTAGAAGCATGAGCGGGGGAGCTAATTGAAATGTATGGAATACTGAAAGGCCTGGATAGAGTGGACATGGAGAAGATGCTTCCCTAGGGACAACTGCACAGCCACAGAGTTAAGTGATGATCCTTCAGAACTGAGGTGAGGAGCGATTTCTTCAGAGGGTGGTGAATCTGTGGAACTCATGGCCGCAAACGCTATGGAGGCAAAGTCAATGAGTGTATTTAAGACAGAGATAAATAGATTCTTGTTAATAAGAGGATCCAGTGTTTTAGGGGAGAATTGGGTCCAGAAACATTTTAGCAATAATCGAGTGGCGGAGCAAACTCAATGGGCTGAATGGCCTTATTCTGTTGCTATATCTTTATTGTCTTATGATAGAGTGGGGGATAGGTTGGGCAAAGAGGTTACAGATTGTGGTTGAACACAACTGGTGATGGCCCAGTTCCTTCTGGAAGACTGGTTTTAAGCTGTTTGTTCTGAATCTATCCTAACTAGCATGGTGCTTATAACCCACTACAAAATGAGGGTTTCCTCAGTTAGGTAGATGCTCAGAGGCTGTTTGTATAAGGACAGAGTTTAGAACTAACAGCTGTAACATCAGGATAAGAGCTCAGAAATCTGGGGCTAAAGTGAGAAGACAATTTCTCATTCAAAAGGATTAAGAATATTTGAAATTTACAGCACTTGGGAGTGAGAGCTCAGGCACAGAGTATTTACAGAGTTAAGGCTGACAGATTTTTCAGCATTAACCACATTAAGTAAAATAGGAGCAGGTGGCAAGGTGGAGATACATAGAAGTGCAGCCACAACATTACCTGATAGAGCAGGGTGGAGGGGCTGATGGCCAGCTACTGTCTGTTGTTCTTTTATAAATTGAAGATCACTCAGATCCTGTGTTTTATAAAAAGGCAAAAGAACCCACCCAGAGAGACTAGTTGACACTCTAACATTGGAGATGATCCTCCTATACATACAGACCCAAGGCAAGACCTGATCTCTTGGGAATGGATGTACTCAGCACAACTCTCACCTTCACCCAGGGATTTGAATCAGTTTTACTCAGAACTGAGCAAATGGTTTTTGGAATTTAAAAAAAAAGACTGTAGCTAAAAAGGCAGTAAGTGACTCACCGAAAATAATCGCTGCAAGCAGCCAGCACGGCCCGATGAACCCGAAACATAGCTGTGTTCACCATCAGCACCACATCCAAGAGCTGATCACGAGCGCGAAGCATTGCCAGGCCATGGAGAAGAGTGGCACTGTGCCCTGGGGCTGTAAATGTGTGACTCTGGGCACTGCTCCCATCAGCCAGACTGTGGGGACATAAAGAGGCAGAATATTAGTGATACACATCCAAACATTACTGAATGGGCACAGGCCGGGGGCGAGGTGGGGGTATATTCTGAAAGCAAAATGCGTTCGGGGGTAGAGAGGACGGGGGGCGCGGTTTGGGAGGAAGACAGCGGTGGTGGACAAAGCAGGGGGTAGGGACAGGGCGGTGGGGGAGGAGGACAGGAGTGGGGTAGGGGAGTGTTGGGGGAGAGGAGGGAGGAAAAGTGGGGCGGGGGGGCGAACAAGAGGGGGTAATGAGTAGGAGGAACGAGTGGGGAGATCACAGAGGAGGAAGGGGGAGAGGGTGCGGGTTCACGGGGGGGGGGGTAGGGCCCAAGGGAAGCGGATTCCCCCGCCCCGGGCACAGCCTGAAGCCGGGTCCGAGCTGCCTCCCGGTGTTTTCCAGGATGGACAAGTGCGGCGCCATTGCAGCACATGAGCCGGTTTTGTATTTACCTGCTCCCCCCGACAGCAGGATACTCGCCCGAACCTGACTCGGCCATCTTGCCGCGGGAGCGGGGCCTCTGGTGAGGCGGCAACGGGCGGGGCGGGGCCAGTGTGTGGGGGCGGGGTCAGTGTGCGGGGGCGGGGTCTATGTGTGGGGATGGAGTTGATGTGTTGGGGGGTGGGGTCAGTGTGGGGGCGGGGTCAGTGTGGGGGCGGGGTCTGTGTGTGGGGATGGAGTTGATGTGTTGGGGGGTGGGGTCAGTGTGCGGGGGCGAAGCCAGTGTGGGGGTGGGGTCAGTG
>JAHRHZ010000043.1:301908-327279 GCA_024137785.1 Ginglymostoma cirratum | reverse complement strand
GCGGGGGCGGGGTCTGTGTGGGGGCGGGGTCAGTGTGGGGGCGGGGTCAGTGTGTGGGGATGGAGTTGATGTGTTGGGGGCAGGGTCAGTGTGTGGGGGCGGGGTCAGAGTGTGTGGGACGGGGTCAGTGAGTGGGGGCAGGGTCAGTGTGGGGGCGGGGTCAGCGTGTGGGGATGGAGTTGATGTGTTGGGGGCAGGGCCAGTGTGTGGGGGCGGGGTCAGTGTGTGGGGGTGAGGTCAGTGTATGGGGGTGGGGTCAGTGAGGGGGGTGTGGGGTGAGTGTGGGGTTGATGCCAGTGTGTGGGAGGTGAGGTCAGTGTGTGGGGGTTGGGTCAGGGTGTGGATTTTGGACAACTGTGAGGGGGTGCCTGTTTGGTGGGAGGGGCTAATCTGAGGGGGTGGGGTGAGTGTGGGGGAGTGGGGTAAGTATGGGTGGGGGTGAGGTCAGTGTGAGGTGGCTGGGGAAGAGGAAGGGCTAGGGACCAATGTGCTGGGAGGGACGACCAGATGGAGGAAGGGCCAAGTGTGATGGGTGCATGGCCACAGACACATTAGAGCACATTTAGGCCATTCAGCCCGTGAAGTTTGCTCCATCATTAGATCATGGCTTCTCAACCCCAATTTCCTGCCTTATCTCCATAATCCTTCATTTCCTTACCAATCAAGATCCTACCAATCTCTGATATAACAATGTGTAGAGCTGGATGAACACAGCAGGACAAGCAGCATCAGAGGAGCAGGAAAGCTGACATTTCGGGTTTGGACCCTTCTTCAGAAATGGGGGAGGGGAAGGGAGTTCTGAAATAAATAGAAAGGGGGAGGCAAATGGAAGGTGGATAAAGGAACAGATAGGTGGAGAGGAGACAGTAAAGGTGCGTGTAGGTGGGAGTTAGGATGGGGGTTGGTCAGTCCAGGGAAGATGGACAGGCCAAGTAGGCGGGCATGAGGCTGGTTGGTAGGACGTGGGGGGTGGGGCTTGAGGTGAGAGGAGGGGATAGGTGGGAGAAAGGACGGACAGGTTAGGGAGGCGGTGACAAGCTGGTCTGGTTTTGGGATGTGGTAGCGGGAGGGGAGATTTTGAAGCTTGTGAAGTCCACATTGATACCATTGGGCTGCAGGGGATCCCAAGCGAAATGTGAGGTGCTACGCCTGCAACCTTCGGGTGGCATCAGTGTGGCACTGCAGGAGGCCCAGGATGGACAGTTCGTCCAAGGAGTGGGAGGGGGAGTTGAAATGGTTAACGACTGAGAAGTGCAGTCGTTTGTCGCAAATCGAGCATCAGCGTTCCACAAAGCAGTCTCTAAGTCTCCGCTTGGTTTCCCTGATGTAGAGGAGGCCACATCGGGAACAGCGGATGCAGTATACCACATTAGCAGATGTGCAGGTGAACATCCATTTGCTGTGAAGGTTTTCTTGGGGCCTGGGATGGGAGTGAGGGGGGAGGTGTAGGGGCAGGTGTAACACTTCCTGCGGTTGTAGGGAAAAGTGCCAGTTGTCGTGAGGGCTGGTGGGGAGCGTGGAGTGGACAAGGGAGTCACGGAGAGAGCAGTCCCTCCAGAAGGCAGATAAGGGTGGGGAGGGAAAAATGTTCTTGGTGGTGGGGTCAGATTGCAGATGGTGGAAATGCCGGAGGATGATGCATTGGATCCAGAGGTTGGTGGGGTGATACGTGAGGAGGAGGAGGATTCTGTTTTGGTTGTTATTGCAGGGAGGGGGTGTGAGGGATGAATTGCGGGAAATGTGAGAGACACGGCTGAGGGCGTTTTTGACCACTGTGGAGGGGAAGTTGCGGTCCTTGAAAAACGAGGACATCTGGGATGTCCAGGAGTGGAATGCCTCATCTCGGGAGCAGATGCGGCGAAGGCGAAGGAATTGAGAATAGGAGATGGCATTTTTGCAGGAAGGTGGGTGGGAGGAGGTGTACTCTAGGTAGCTGTGGGAGTCGGTAGGCTTGAAATGGATATCAGTTTCCAGGTGGTTGCCAGAGATGGAAACAGAGAGGTCCAGGAAGGAGAGAGAGGTATCAGAGATGGTCCAGGTGAACTTAAGGTTGGGGTGGAAGGTGTTAGTGAAGTGGATGAACTGTTTGAGCTCCTCGTGGGAGCACGAAGTGGCACCGATTCAGATGTAACGGAGGAAGAGGTAGGGGATAGGGCCAGTGTAGCTTCGGAAGAGGGATTGTTCCACGTATCCTACAAAGAAGCAGGCACAGCTTGGGCCCATGCGGGTACCCATGGCCACCCCCTTAGTCTGTAGGAAGTGGGAGGAGTTGAAGGAGAAGTTGTTAAAGGTAAGGACGAGTTCAGTTGGGTGGATGAGGGTGTCGGTGGAGGGGGACTGATCAGGCCTGTGGGAGAGGACAAAGCGGAGGGCCTTTAGGCCATCTGCAGGGGGAATGCAAGTGTGTAGGGACTGGACGTCCATGGTAAAGTTGAGGTGTTGGGGACCAGGGAGTCGGAAGTTTTGGAGGAGGTGGAGAGCATGGGTGGTGTCACGGAATTAGGTGGGGAGTTCCTGGACCAAGGGGGAGAAAATGGAGTCGAGATAAGTGGAGGTAAGTTCGGTCGGGCAGGAGCAGACAGAGATAATGAGTCAACCAGGGCAGTCAGGTTTGTGGAATTTGGGAAGGAGATAGAAATGAGTGGTGCGGGGTTAGGGAACGATGAGCTTGGAGGCTGTGCGTGGGAGGTCACCTGAAGTGATGAGGTTGTGGATGGTTTGGGAGATGATGTTCTGCTGGTCGGGGGTGGGGTCATGATCAAGGGGGCAGTAGGAGGAGGTGTCAGAGAGCTGGCGTCTGGCCTTGGCGATGTAGAGGTCAGTGTGCCATACAACAACTGCACCACCCTTGTCCACGGGTTTTATGGTGAGGTTGGGATTTGAGCAGAGGGAGCAGAGGGCTGCATGTTCTGTGGGGGAGAGGTTGGAGTGGGTGAGAGGGGTGGAGAGGTTGAGGTGATTGATGTCTCGATGGCAGTTAGAGATGAAGAGGTCGAGGGAGGGTAGGAGGCCTTGCACACCAGCAGCAACTATAAATAGCTTGCAATCCTGGATCCTGAAGAAAATTTTAACCGTTTGGGCGAGGTTATTTTGGGGTTTTGCTGTGGGCTGACCCAGAGCCTCTCTGTTCAGGATGTGTCCTGAGTGAGGCTATGCAATTGTATTCACTCAAGTGGTGTTCCCCAAGCTCAGTCGGCCTGGCGAGGGTGTCCACTTCCATCAGAACACCCTGTGACTCATATACTCCACTTGCCACATTTTCCAATGATAAAGTCAGTTGTAGTGCTGGTTTGAAATCCAGTTGGGCTTCAGCGAGTGGGCACTTTTGCATGGTTACATCATTAATTCCACATATCAAACAGTCTCTCAGCATCTCATTCACAGTTAACCCAAAATCACATGCCTCTGACAGTCATCTTAGCTTTTTCAAAAACCCTGATAACGGATTCCCCTGGTTCTTGAATTGCCAAGTAAAAATGATAGTGTCTCAGAATTAGAGGAGGCTTGGGGTCATAATATTCCTTAGCTAAATCCATAAACTCCTGAAAGATTTTTAGTATTTAGTGCCTCAGGGAAAGTTAAACCCCTAATGGATGAGGACTCGTCTACTGAGGTAGTATGGACTGAGGTTAGAAACAGGAAAGGAGAGGTCACTCTGTTGGGAGTGTTCCATAGGCCTCCAAATAGTTCCAGAGATGTAGAGGAAGGGATAGCAAAGATGAGTCTGGATAGGAGCGAAAGGAACAGGGTAGTTGTTATGGGGGACTTTAACTTTCCAAATATTGACTGGAGACGCTATAGTTCAAGTACTATATGATGGGTCAGTTTTTGTCCAATGTGTGCAGGAGGGTTGCCAGGTGTTAGATTTGGAAGTAGGTGAGCACTTTGGTGATAGTGACCACAATTCGGTTACGTTTACTTTAGCGATGGAAAGGGATAGGTATATACCGCAGGGCAAGAGTTATAGCTGGGGGAAAGGCAATTATGAGGCAATTAGGCAAGACTTAGGATGCATAGGATGGGGAAGGAAACTGCAGGGGCTGGGCACAATTGAAATGTGGAGCTTGTTCAAGGAACAGCTACTGCGTGTCCTTGATAAGTATGTACCTGCCAGGCAGGGAGGAAGTGGTCGAGCGAGGGAACCGTGGTTTACTAAAGAAGTTGAATCTCTTGTCAAGAGGAAGAAGGAGGCTTATGTAAAGATGAGGCGTGAAGGCTCAGTTAGGGCGCTTGAGAGTTACAAGTTAGCCAGGAAGGACCTAAAGAGAGAACTAAGAAGAGCCAGGTGGGGACATGAGAAGTCTTTAGCAGGTAGGATGAAGGAAAATCCTAAAGCTTCCCATAGGTATGTCAGGAATAAAAGAATGACCAGAGTAAGATTAGGGCCAGTCAAGGACAGTGGTGGGAAGTTTTGCGTGGAGTCCGAAGAGACAGGAGAGGCGCTAAATGAGTATTTTTCATCAGTATTCACACATGAAAAAGACAATGTTGTCGAGGAGAATACTGAGATACAGGCTATTAGACTAGACAGGATTGAGGTTCATAAGGAGGAGGTGTTAGCAATGCTGGAAAGTGTGAAAATAGATAAGTCCCCTGGGATGGATGGGATCTATCCTAGGATTCTCTGGGAAGCTAGGGAGGAGATTGCAGAGCCTTTGGCTTTGATCTTTATGTCATCATTGTCTACAGGAATAGTGCCAGAAGACTGGAGGATAGCAAATGTTGTCCCCTTGTTCAAGAAGGGGAGTAGAGACAACTCTGGTAATTATAGACCAGTGAGCCTTACTTTGGTTGTGGGTAAAGTGTTGGAAAGGATTATAAGAGATAGGATTTATAATCATCTAGAAAGGAATAATTTGATTAGGGATAGTCAACACAGTTTTGTGAAGGGTAGGTCGTGCCTCACAAACCTTATTGAGTTCTATGAGAAGGTGACTAAGCAGGTGGATGAGGGTAAAGCGGTTGATGTGGTGTATATGGATTTCAGTAAAGCGTTTGATAAGGTTCCCCACAGTAGGCTGTTGCAGAAAATTCGGAGGCATGGGATTGAGGGTGATTTAGTGGTTTGGATCAGAAATTGGCTAGCTGTAAGAAGACAGAGAGTGGTGGTTGATGGGAAATGTTCATCCTGAAGTTCAGTTACTAGTGGTGTACCGCAAGGATCTGTTTTGGGGCCACTGCTGTTTGTCATTTTTATAAATGACCTGGATGAGGGCAGAGAAGGATGGGTTAGTAAATTTGCGGATGACACTAAAGTCGGTGGAGTTGTGGATAGTGCGGAAGAATGTTACAGGTTACAGAGGGACATAGATAAGCTGCAGAGCTGGGCTGAGAGGTGGCAAATGGAGTTTAATGTGGAAAAGTGTGAGGTGATTCACTTTGGAAGGAGTAACAGGAATACAGAGTACTGGGCTAATGGTAAGATTCTTGGTAGTGTGGACGAGCAGAGAGATCTCGGTGTCCATGTGCATAGATCCCTGAAAGTTGCCACCCAGGTTGATAGTGTTGTTAAGAAGGCGGACGGTGTGTTAGGTTTTATTGGTAGAGAGATTGACTTTCGGAGCCGTGAGGTCATGTTGCAGCTGTACAAAACTCTGGTGCGGCCACACTTGGAGTATTGCGTACAGTTCTGGTCACCGCATTCTTGGAAGGATGTGGACGCATTGGAAAGGGTGCAGAGGAGATTTACCAGGATGTTGCCTGGTATGGAGGGAAGGTCTTACGAGGAAAGGCTGAGGGCCTTGGGGCTGTTTTCATTAGAGAGAAGAAGGTTAAGAGGTGACTTAATAGAGACATACAAGATGATCAGAGGATTGGATGGGGTGGACAGTGAGAGCCTTTTTCCTTGGATGGTGACAGCTAGCACGAGGGGACATAGCTTTAAATGAGGGGTGATAGATATAGGACAGATGTCAGAGGTAGATTCTTTACTCAGAGAGTAGTAAGGGCATGGAATGCCTTGCCTGCAGCAGTAGTAGACTTGCCAACCTTAAGGGCATTTAAATGGTCGTTGGATAAACATATAGATGATAATGGAATAGTGTAGGTTAGATGGGCTTCAGATTGGTTTCACAGGTCGGCGCAACATCGAGGGCCGAAGGGCCTGTGCTGCGCTGTAATGTTCTATGTTCTATAGGCCAGTTAGCCTGACAGTGGTGGGGAAATATTGGAGTCAATTATTAAGGATGACAAAACTGAGCATTTGGAAAGTGGTGACAGAATCGGTCCCAGTCAGCATGGATTCACTGAAGGAAAATCATGCTTGACAAATCTTCTGGAATTCTTTGAGGATGTGACCAGTGGAATGGTCAAGGGTGAATCAGTAGTTGTTGTGTAGCTGGACTTTCAAAAGCCTTTTGACAAGGTTCCACACAAGAGATTAGTAAGGAAATTAAAGCTCATGATATTGAAGGTAATGTATTAACATGGATAAGTAACTGGTTGGCGGACAGGAAGCAGAGAGTTGAAATAAACAGTTCCTTTTCAGAGTGGCAGGCAGTGACGAGTGGGGTGCCGCAGGGTTCAGTGCTGGGACCCCAGCTGTTCACAATATACGTTAATGAATTGTATGAAGGAACTGAATGCCATATCTCCAAATTTGCTCATGACACTAAGCTGGGTGACAGTGTGTGCTGTGAGGAGGATGCTAAGAGGCTGCAGTATGACATGGACAGACTGGCTGAGTGGACAAACACTTGGCAAATGTAATATAATGTGGATAAGTGTGAGCTTATCCATTTTGGTGGCAACAACAGAAAGGCAGATTATTATCTGAATGGTGGCAGTTTAGGAGAAGGTGAGGTGCAATGAGACCGGGGTGTCATGGTGGAACAGTTGGTGAAGGTTGGCATGCAGATGCAGCAGGCAGTGAAGAAAGCTAATGGCATTCTGACCTTCATAGTGAGAGGATTTGAGTGTCGGAGTAGGGATGTCTTGCTGCAGTTATACAGTGCCTTGGTGAGGCCACACCTTGAGTATTGTGTGCAGTTTTGGTCTCCCAGTCTGAGGAAGGACATTCTTGCTATTGAGGGAGTCCAGCAAAGGTTCACCAGTCTGATTCCCGAGATGGCGGGACTGATATATGGGGAAAGACTGGATTGACTGGGCTTGTACTCACTGGAATTTAGAAGAATGAGGGGGAATCTCATAGAAACATAAAATCCTGATGTGACTGAACAGGCGAGATGGGAGAAGAATGTTCCTGATGTTGGGAAAGTCCATAACTAGGGGTCACAGTCTAAATATGTGGGGCAAGCAATTCAGGACTGAGATGAGGGAAAATTTCTTCACTCAGAAAGTTGAGAACCTGTGGAATTCTCTCCCACATGAAGCTGTTGGGGCCAGTTCATTAGATATATTCAAGAGGGAACTGGACGTGGCCCTTGCGGGTAAAGAGATCATAGGGTATGGGGAGAGGGTGGGAATAGGATACTGAGATTGCATGATCAACCATGATCATATCGAATGGTGGTGCAGGCTCGAAGGGCTGAATGGCCTACTCCTGCACCTATTTTCTGTTTCTAATCTCTGAATCCCTAGCTCCCTAAGCTGTACCTGAAGGACCTCATCCCTCCTTCTACCTATTGACAGTGATATGGGGAGCCCACACTGAGCTGAGCCACACGTAGTGCATTCCCCTGAGGAGCCACCATCTTTACCAAGATTCAGAACCGAATACTGCTCTCTACCACAAGAAGAAAAATACAGAGAAATCCAAACAGAAAGTGCTGGCAATACTCAGCAGCTTCAGCTGCATTAGTGGAGAAGAGGTTTCAGATTGAATACCAGTTGTCATTGTTCTCTGTGTCTAGCTGATCAAACTTCTTTATATCATTTGAAAGACCTCCATTCGGGAACCCCTCAACATCCCTTTCTGCAGAAAAGCGAATCAATCAGTTCAGATTTTTAGGGAGATAAAGCCTATGGTTCCAGTATGATTCACGTTAATGCTTTTGCATCTCTCCAGTACCTCTCTGTCCTTTTCATAACGTAGGGATTGGAGGGTTTTGCTATATTGCTAGGGTTGTCTGACCAAGCGTTTGATAATGCTTTAACACTTTCCTGCTGTTCAAATCTATTCACTTAGAAATGACTCTCAGTTTGCTTTAACCACCTCATAAACATGTCTGGCTTTTGTTTCTCTGTTTCTGCATTCCTGCAGCTGATGTTTAAATTAGACTTTGTCCCTTAGTCAGAGGCTGTTTCCTCCTTATGATCAGAGCCTGTTCTTCATGGGCTGTAAACTCCCAGCTCCCAGTACAGCACAGTAAACAGCTGCTAATCCTGGGGGGATATGTTCTCAGAGAACAATTCTTTCAGGAATTTTTTTTCAAATAGTAAAGGAGGCATTCTGTGTATATACGGTATGCAAAGATATGTAGTGTACACTTTTTCTCCATGTCTACATTTTTTTCTTTAATTATTTCAGCGATGACTAAAATTTGCAGTTGGCAGAAAGGTGTCTGGTGAGTATTGTATGGAGAAGTACATTTATGAAGAGCGAATAAGCAAACAGTGGGATAATGTAAAATGAAGAACTGTGGATGCTGGAAATCTGAAACAGAAACTAATTGCTGGAGAAACTCAGCAGGTCTGGCAGCATCAATGGAGAGAAAACAGAGTTAACATTTCAAGTCTGATATCGCTCCTTCAGAATTTTACAGGCTGCTTAGTGGAAATAGTTTGTTAGTGGGAAATGTTAATGCTAGTTTCAGCAGTCAACTTTTAAATGGCCGCCAAGTTAAAACACCACCAGTGCTCTCTCTCTCTCTTTCTCTCTCTCTCTCTCTGCACCCCCCTGTGTGCCTCTCTCTCTCTGTCCCTCTCTCTGTGCCTCTCTGTCTCTCTATGTCTCTCTCTCTCTCTGTGCCTCTCTGTCTGTCTCTCTCTGCGTCTCTCTCAATCTCTGTGCCTCTCTCTCTCTCTGACAACTGAGCAGCCCTCTGGTGACTTTATCCTTTAACATTCACCTTGAACCATTTGCTTAACGAGAGAATGGAGCTGCTTTCTGAGGATTCTGCAATTTTTAAGCCTCTCCCCCTCTCACTTGATTTCATCGTGTTAGTGGGGAACTGGTAGTTTTGAAACAGTTTCAGTTCCTTACCCAGAAACATTAAATGCTAAATTTAAAAAATAATTCCAGTTCTTGAAATTGATGTCAGGGGGATCTAGAATTTGCAAAATCAGCCACAGCTTCCTGTGTATATTCCCTTTGCCAGTTTCCTCTTTCCATCAACAAAATTGAGTTTGTTCAAAATCTCAACCCAGTTCTTTGAGGAAGAGCCCAGACATTGAGACGAAATCATCTCTGACAAGGTAAGGAAAAGATTTGATAGTCACTCTCATCCATAGGCAGTCCGCTAACTCTTTGCAATAGTTATTTCAACATTTATGTATTTGTCAGTTTCCCTTTCTTCACATCTGGTTACTGTGTACATTTTTGAAATCCTAATTTGAAAAATGACATAATTACTGCAGAAGCAGTCCAGATAAAGTTCACTCAACTCAATCCTGGGACAAAGGGCTTTTCTTAAGGTTGAGCAGGTTGATATTGTATCCTTTGGAGTTTTTAAGAATGAGAGGGGAACTTATTGAAATGTAGAAGATCTTGATGGGACTGGATAGACTGGATACCTGGAGGATGTTTCCTGTTCTGTGGAGACTAAAACTAGGTAATATAGTTTGAGAATTAGAGGATTCCCTTTGAAGAGAGAGATGAGGGAAAAATTTTCTCTGAAAGGGCCGTTCAAGTGTGGAATTCTCATCCCCAGAAAGCAGGGGAGGTTAAGTCCTTAATTTTATTCGGGCTCTGTTGGTGATATTTTGGATAGACTGAGGTGCAGACGGAAAAGTTGAGATGACACCACGACCAGACCATCAATGATCTTATTGAATATGGGCTGCAAGCACGGGTTTGAGGGGCAAATCCTGCTACTTGGTTCACGAAAATCCAACCTACAGGTGCACACCTTTCTTTATCACTGTGTCTTTCCCAGCCTCTGACAGCAGCTCAGTGAGAGCAACAGAGCTAATCGCAACACTTGGCAGAGCTTGCTTCCCACCCTATAATCTCAGTGAATATAACGGGTGACCAAAATACTGTTAGACTGTTATTGAATCCTGTTGTTCATGCTAAAGCCAGGACTCAGCTGGGCATTCTCAAACTTTTCAGACCAAATATCACATTAAAAGTGTAGAACAAATGTTACAGGTTGACACTCCTCATGGCAGTACTGAGGGAACGGAGGGTCAGTGCTGAGGAAGTGCCGCACTGTCAGAGGGTCAGTACTGAGGGAGTGGGCACTGTCGGAGGGCCAGTACTGAGGGAGTGCCGCACTGTCGGAGGATCAGTACTGAGGGAGTGGGCACTGTCGGAGGGTCAGTACTGAGGGAGTGCTGCACTGTCAGAGGGTCAGTACTGAGGGAGTGGGCACTGTCAGAGGGTCAGTACTGAAGGAGTGTCACACTGTTGGAAGGTCAGTGCTGATGGAGCACTGCACTGTTGGAAGATCAGTACTGATGGAGTGCCGCACTGTCGGAGGGTCAGTACTGAGGAAGTGCCGCACTGTCAGAGGGTCAGTACTGATGGAGTGCCGCACTGTCGGAGGGTCAGTACTGAGGGAGCGCCGCACTGTCGGAGGGTCAGTACTGAGGGAGTGCTGCATTGTCGGAGGGTCAGTACTGATGGAGCGCCGCACTGTCAGAGGGTCAGTACTGAGGGAGTGGGCACTGTCAGAGGGTCAGTACTGAGGGAGTGTCACACTGTTGGAAGGTCAGTGCTGATGGAGTGCCGCACTGTCGGAGGGTCAGTACTGAGGGAGTGCTGCACTGTCGGAGGGTCAGTACTGAGGGAGTGCCGCACTGTCGGAGGGTCAATACTGAGGGAGTGCTGCACTGTCGGAGGGTCAGTACTGAGGGAGTGCCGCACTGTCGGAGGGTCAATACTGAGGGAGTGCTGCACTATCGGAGGGTCAGTGCCGAGGGAATGCCGCACTGTCGGAGGGTCAGTACTGATGGAGTGCCGCACTGTCGGAGGGTCAGTACTGAGGGAGCGCTGCAATGCTGGAGGTTGAATACCTAGGGCTGGGTCTCGCTGTTTGCAATATTTATCAATAAGTTTGAGAAAGAGATAGAGAATAATCTGTGCAAATTTGTTAACAATGGTAAACTTGGGATTTGAATGGGCGGACACACGTTGCAATGCGTTGTGAGCAGTTTAAGCGTTTGGGCAAGAAATCTAAGTCTAATTTGTTTTAAAGGACATTCTAGATTCTGAAGGGGCTTGTCAGGGTTGACACTGAAAGATTGTTTCCGTGTCTGAGAAATCAAGAAAGCTGGGGCACTGTCTCAGGATAAGGGAGTGATTATTTCGGATTAGTTTGGTATGAGGAGAAATTTCTGCAGTAGAAAGGTTGTGTACCTTTGGAATTCTCCACCCCCAAGGGTTGCAGAGTTTCTATTGTTGGGTCTATTTCAGGATAGGATCAGCAGATTTCTCAGGGAATTGAGGATATGGAGAGTTGGCAGGAAAGTGGGAATTGAATGGGAAATGGGTAAGAGGGCCAATCCATGGTTTACAAAGGAAATTAGAGATAGTATCCGATCCAAGGAAGAAGCATTCAGATTGGCCAAGAGAAATAATATGTCTGTGGATTGGGAGCAGTTTAGAATTCAGGAAAGAAGGACCAAGGGATTGATTAAGAAGAAGAAAATACAGTGCGACAGAAAGCTTGCTGGGAATACAAAGACTGACACTAAGTGTTTCTATAGGTAAGTGAAGATAAAGAGATTGGCGAAGATAAATGTAGGTCCCCCACAGACAGACACAGGGGAACATATAATAGAGGATAAAGAAATGGCTGAGCAACTGAATACATACTTTGGTTCTGTCTTTACAAAAGAGACACAAATCAAATGCCAGAAATGTTGGAGAATGCAAGATTTAGAGAGATGGAAGAATTAAAGGAGGTCAACATTAGTAGAGAAATGGTGCTGGGAAAATTGATGGGATTGAAGGTGGATAAATCCCCAGGGCCTGATAATCTACATCCAATGGTACTTAAGGAAGTGGCTCTAGAAATAGTGGATGCATTGGTGGTCATCTCCCAGGATTCTATAGACTCTGGAACGTCCCTGCTGATTGGACAGTTGCTAATGGAGGTAGAGAGAAAACCGGGAATGGCATACCAGTAAGCCTAACAACGGTAGTGGGGAAAATTCTCTAATCCATTATCAAGGACTTTATAGCACAGCATTTAGAAAGTGGCAGCAGGATCAACAGAGTCAGCATGGATTTATGAAGGGGAAATCATGCTTAACAAATTTGTTAGAATTCTATGAGGATGTAACTCATAGAGTTGACAAGTGTTTGACAAATTACCGCATCAGAGATTATTGTGCAAGATTAAAGCACATGGGATTGGTCCAGGTGTATTGAGATGGATAGAAAACTGGTTGGCAGAGAGGAAGCAAGAGTAGGAATTAATGGATCTTTTTCAAATTGGCAGGCAGTAACTAGTGGGGTATCACAGGGATCGGTGTCGGGACCCCAGCTATTCACAATATATATTAATGATTTAAATGAGGGAACAAAATGTAACATCTCCAAGTTTGTAGATGATACCAAGTTGGGTGGGAGTGTGAACTGTGATGAAGATGCAGAGATCTTTCAGCATGGTCTGGACAGATTGGGTGAGTGAGCAAATCAACGGCAGATGCAGTATTATTTGGATAAATGTGAGGTTATTCACTTTGGAAGCAAAAACAAGAAGACAGCTTACTAGCTGAATGGCTGGAAATCGGCAGAGGGGAGTGTGCAGTGGGACCTGGGTGTCCTTGTGCACCAGTTGCTGAAGGCAAGCAAGCAGGTGCAGCAGGTGTTAAAGATGGTAAGTGGTACGTTGGCCTTCATTGCGAGAGGTTTCGAGTACAGGAGCAGGGATGTGTTGTTGCAGTTATACAGGGCCTTGGTGAGGTCACACCTAGAATATTGTGTGCGGTTTTGGTCACCTTTTCTGAGGAAGGATGTGCCTGCTCTAGAGGAAGTGCAGCGAAGGTTTACCAGGCTGATTCCAGGGATGGCGTATGAGGAGAGATTGGCTAGGTTGGAATTGTTTTCTCTGGAACTCAGATGAATGAGGGAGCATCTCATGGAGACTTATAAAATTCTAACAGGGCTGGGCAAGGTAGATGCAGGGAGAATGTTCCCAATGGTGGGGAGTCTCGACACCAGGAGTCACAGTCTAAGGATTCGGGGTAGACAATTGAGGACAGAGATGAGGAGATATTTCTTCACCCAATGAGTAGTGAACCTGTGGAATTCATTACCATGGGAAGTAGTTGAGGCCAAAACATTGAATGTATTCAAGAGGTGGGTAGATATAGCACTTGGAGCGAATGGTGTCAAAGGTTATGGGGAGAAAGCAGGATTAGGCTATTGAGTTGGACAATCAGCCACGATTGTGATGAATGGGGGAAGCAGGTTTGAAGGGCTGAATGGCCTCCTCCTGCTCCTATCTTCTATGTTTCTATGACTATATTGAGAAGGCTTAATGTGCCGTATGGTTGACTCCTTGTCTTATCTCGAGTTCTTGTTTGCCCTTGAGAGAGTGCTGCGCTGTCAAAGGTGCCACCTTTCAGGTGGAATGTTGAACTGAGACTCTGCCCCTTTTTTAGTTTAGTGATATACAAATGCACAGCGTTGTAGTCACTTTCACTGAGGTGCATCTCAGTCCACCGGCTAAAGATGGAAAATTTGTGAGTTTTGTGTGATGTTGGAGTGTCGTATTGTCAGTTCCTAAGCCGTGCAATTATTTGACAAGCCACAGAGCATTAAAGAAGATCTTCTTGCTTGTAAGGGTGAGATGAGGTGGGGAACCATTTGGTGTAGAATTGAAGTTTCTAACTGGATGTATGTCCTTGATTCACACAGGATGAAGATATTGACAGTGGTTCTCAGTTTGCTTCATATCCAGTGGACAATGGGTTCACACTGTACAGAGACACCAATAGTCAGGGAAGGGTTCGAAGCTACTGCTCCTAACTGTTCCCTCAGCTGCCTGGATTGGAGAAAATTAAACATAAACGGTGTGACAAAGCTCTCACTGGAAAGCTGCAGAATCTCCCAAATTATTAACATTTCTCAGAATTCCGAGCTGATCGAACTGAATCTCATGAACAATGAATTCGAACAGCTTCCGAAAAATCTCCTCCTAAACTTTGAAAACTTAAAAGTACTGAATGTAAATGGAAACCCTCTAAAATCCATTCCTCTCAGCATCATTCAGGGAGTACAAGTTATCTTCCAATGTTCTTGCAGTGTTTTGAAAGATTTGACAGAGAATTGCAATAAGGCAGAAAACTGTACGCAGAATTTCATGGAGAATCTGAATTGCAATGGAGCAAACAATTTCAGTGTGTTCAATGTGAGCAGTTTTTACAGTGCTGAATGCAACAGGACAAATCGCATTTCCGTCTATGTCCTCGTTCCATTGCTCATTCTTGGCATTGGAATCGCTATTTGTGTCGTGATTAAATATTCCTCCAAATGCAACACCAACAATTCCCACTCCCCAAACAAGCGTCATTCTGTTTCTTCCTTGGATCATGGTCAGCAAAGATACGTCAGCAGAACAAACTGGAAAGATCCAGCAGCAGTGTCAGAGAACGCAGAATGTTCTAGAGGGGTCAGGCAGCAACAGATGGTGCACAAGGATTACGAGAACATGCTGATTGGTGAATCTGATGGGGCACGGGAAAGATGTGACAGGTAAAGTGGAGTGAAAATGTGAACAAGTAACTGTGTAAATGCACCAACACACGAGTAACTACAAGTCAGTACATCTCTTTGTGAAAGAAACAGTATCATTGCAGTTGGAACTGTAATGTTGTAAGTATATACACATCAGTGATTGTGACAGTGCAAACTCATTCTTACAGCAGCAGCTTTGAGTGTGTACGTCTATGGACACATCAGAAATTATGGGCAGAATCTTCTCTCTCTGGTGGTGAACTAGGAGATAGGAAGAGTATTGTATTTGGTTAGAATGGCACCAGGCCTGAACCTATGCTGCCATTCTGTTGCCAGCACATAGCTCACGATTGACCTTCCCATGCTGCCACCAATTGAGGCCCTTAAGTAACCAATTAATGACTACATAAGGGCCTCATCCTACCACTAATGGGATTAACCCAACTACATCAACCCAACTGCATAGTATGATTGCAGATAGCTCACGGAGTTGGTGGTGAGGGATTCTCCGTGAAACAAAGGCACTCAGTCTGTGACATATTGAAGGGTAACGGAATCCCCACTATGAACCACCCACTGCTCTGGCTTCCTACCCCTTTGTCTCCTGCCCTTGTGATCTCCCGCTTGCCTGAGCATCAGGTTTCTCTGGCTTAGATCCTCTCTGAGCCTGGGGCTACTGGCACTGTCCCTCCTCCTCAGGGGTACAGCTGTGGACAAGAGCTTCCAGCCTCTGATTGGCCAGCAGCTCTTGCTAGACAGGACTCAGCCCCAGCATCTCATTCCTATTGGTGGTTTGGCCATTGCTCCATTTGTGTGGGCTGTGGCAGGGCAATTGAGTAAGAAGGCAGGCGACAGGTGAGATGCCAACACTTCAACAAGGCTGTGCTCAGCCAGTTGGTAAATACATTCACAGACCAGAATCTGTGGGTTAGGAGGTAGAGCACTTCCTCATACCCCTCAAAAAGCTGACCTAGGTTACACCTTCAGGCCCTGTAACTTGGTTTGAGTTGCTAACTGGTCCAACTGGAGAACATCCGCTTTCATCAATACTGCTGACCACAATAGTCAGGGAAAAGGATGAAGGCACTGCTCCTAACTATTCCGTCAGCTTCCTGGGTTGGAGAAGTTAAAACTTGCGGGTGTGATGAAGCTGTCACTGGCAAGCTGCAGAATCTCCCACTGACCACAGTGATAGCACCATGATGTCCAAGCATAGCCCTGGGATGATCAGTGAAGTGTCTGATTGCACAGGGTGCAGCTGAGGACAAGGGCTTCTGGATCCCAATTAGGGATGGACAATAAATGCTGCGTAGCCAGCGATGCCTATGTCCCATGAACGAAGTAAGGAAAAAAAAATCTTTGGCAGTAATGGAGGAACCTGATTTGCTGACCCTTCAGCTCAGACTTCAGCTTCAGAGGCCTGTGCTGACTTGATGAACATTTTTACTGTAATGCATTTGAATTTTTTTAAGCAACTCCCAGAGAGAGTGAGGCCAGAGCAGCTATCGACCTGAAAGGAGCTATCAGGAGAATGGTCCAGTTACAAACCAGCCAGGGTGACAGAACTGCTCATCCTGGAAGAGGTGTCAGTGTCAGAATCTCTTCTGAGGCATCTCAGGTAGAGCAAAGAACAAAGAACAAAGAAAATTACAGCACAGAAACAGGCCCTTCAGCCCTCTAAGCCTGTGCCAATCCAGATCCTTTATCCAAACCTGTTACCTATTTTCCAAGGATCTGTATCCCTCTGCTCCCTGCCCATTCACGTATCTGTCTAGATACATCTTAAATGACGCTATCGTGCCCGCCTCTACCACCTCCGCTGGCAATGCGTTCCAGGCAGCCACCACCCTCTGCCTAAAGAACTTTCCACACATATCTCCCTTAAACTTTTCCTCTCTCACCTTGAAATCGTGACCCCTAGTAATTGAGTCCCCCACTCTGGGAAAAAGCTTCTTGCTATCCACCCTGGCTCTGCCTCTCATGATTTTGTAGACCTTAATCAGGTCCCCCCCTCAACCTCTGTCTTTCTAATGTAAATAATCCTAATCTACTCAACCTCTCTTCATAGCTAGCACCCTCCATACCAGGCAACATCCTGGTGAACCTCCTCTGCACCCTCTCCAAAGCATCCACATCCTTTTGGTAATGTGACGACCAGGACTATACGCAGTATTCCAAATGTGGCCATTCCAAAGTCCTATACAACTGCAACGCGACCTGTCAACTCTTGTACTCAACACCCTGTCCGATGAATGAAAGCATGCCGTATGCCTTCTTGACCACTCTATTGACCTGCATTGCCACCTTCAGAGTACAATGGATCTGAACACCCAGATCTCTCTGTGCATCAATTTTCCCCAGGGCTTTTCCATTTACTGTACAGTTCGCTCTTGAATTGGATCTTCCAAAATGCATCACTTCGCATTTGCGTGGACTGAACTCCATCTGCCATTTCTCTGCCCAACTCTCCAATCTATCTATATTCTGCTGCATTCTCTGACAGTCCCCTTCACTATCTGCTACTCCACCAATCTTAGTGTCATTGGCAAACTTGCTAATCAGACCATCTATACCTTCCTCCAGATCATTTATGTATATCACAAACAACAGTGGTCCCAACACGGATCCCTGTGGAACACCACTGGTCACAGTTCTCCATTTTGAGAAACTCCCTTCCACTACAACTCTCTGTCTCCTGTTGCCCAGCCAGTTCTCTATCCATTCAGCTAGTACACCCTGTACACCATGCAACTTCACTTTCTCCATCAGCCTACCACGGAGAACCTTATCAAACGCCTTACTGAAGTCCATGTATATGACATCTACAGCCCTTCCCTCATCTATCAACTTTGTCACTTCCTCAAAGAATTCTATCAAGTTGGTAAGACATGACCTTCACTGCACAAAACCATGCTGCCTATCACTAATAAGCCCATTTTCTTCCAAATGTAAATAGATCCTATCCCTCAGTATCTTCTCCAGCAGCTTCCCCACCACTGACGTCAGGCTCACCGGTCTATAATTACCTGGATTATCCTTGCTACCCTTCTTAAACAAGGGGACAACATTAGCAATTCTACAGTCCTCCGGGACCTCACCCGTGCACAAAGATGCTGCAAAGATATCTGTTAAGGCCCCAGCTATTTCCTCTCTCGCTTCCCTCAGTAACCTGGGATAGATCCCATCCGGACCTGGGGACTTGTCCATCCTAATGCCTTTTAGAATACCCAACATTTCGCCCCTCCTTATGCCGACTTGATTTATAGTAATCAAACATCTATCCCTAACCTCAACATCCATCATGTCCCTCTCCTTGGTGAATACCAACGCAAAGTACTCATTAAGAATCTCACGCATTTTCTCTGACTCCTCACATAACTTCCGTCCTTTGTCCTTGAGTGCGCCAACCCTTTCTCTAGTTACCCTCTTGCTCCTTATGTATGAATAAAAGGCTTTAGGATGGTCATCTAAACCCCTAACACTAAGTGAATCCCAGTCAATGTTGAGAAAATTAAAATCTCCCATCATCACCACGCTGTTGCTCCTACGTCTTCCCATAATCTGTCTACATATTTGTACCTCTGTCTCACGCTCGCTGTTGGGAGGCCTGTAGTACAGCCCCAACATTGTTACTGCACCCTTCCTATTTCTGAGCTCTGCACATATTGTCTCACTGCTCGAGTTCTCCATAGTGCCCTCCTTCAGCACAACTGTGATATCCTCTTTGACCAGTAATGCAACTCCTCCACCCCTTTTACCTCCCTCTCTATCCCGTCTGAAGCATCTATATCCTGTGATATTTAGTTGCCAATCTTGTCCTTCCCTCAACCAAGTCTCAGTAATAGCAATAACATCATATTCCCAGGTACTAATCCAAGCCCTAGGTTCATCTGCCTTATTTACTACACTTCTCGCATTAAAACAAATGCGCCTCAGACCACCTGTCCCTTTGCGTTCATTATCTGCTCTCTGCCTACTCTTCCCTTTCGTTACACTGACTTCATTATCTAGTTCCTTACAGGCTTTAGTTACTATCTCCTTACTGTCCACTGACCTCCTCATTTGGTTCCCATCGCCCTGCCACATTAGTTTGAACCCTCCCCAACAGCGACAGCTCCCCAACAGGTAGTTGGGATTCTGGGGAGAACTCCTTGAGGAACGAGTGAAATCGGAACCCTCTGTTCTGTTTTTAATGGGATATTCCTTTCTTTCTAGGAATCCGAAGAGTGTGGATGACACGTATTACCTGGAAAGTGACCCAGCTTGTGATATTTATTTAAACGAGCAGCCTGTTTATTGTAATTACACAGGGTCTGTTGCTAACCCAGAGGATGATGTGTATATCATACCAGACAAGTAAATAAAACATTGTAACCCCGTTTGTTTGTAAAATATCTTGCCAACTGTGGATCTTTAACTCAATTTCTTATAATATTGAGTGTGAATCTGGAATTATGCAGGAATCCACATTGGGACTGCACTGAGATACGTTGAATCCACAGGCAGATCTGTTTCTCTGTAGTGAAGCAGTTTTGGACCTTACAGATATAAACATCAATTGCCTAATACAATTTACAGGCACTGAGCAGCAACTTGAAGCTGAGATACAGTGTGGAGCTCTCATGAAAATCTTACCCTGAATAAACACTAACTCTGGACAGATACAGTGATTGGGAATAGTAAAGCTGCCATAGTTCCACTGTCTCATTAGAGGAAGAAGACTGGCAGTCAGTTTAACCTGAAATCACAAAACCTTAGGCTTGGGGCAAGATTGGGGAGAAAGGACCTGCATGGAAACATCTTGCTGCTGGTATCACACTGCATTACAAACAAGCTGTCCAGCCAACTGAGCTAACCCTAACCCACACCCTGAGCAGATGGCTGGTCTATGATGCAGAAATGACACCAACCGCAGAGGTTCAAATCCTACATTAGCTGAGGTTACCATAAAGGACTGTCCTCCTCAACCCTTCCTTTGCCTGAGGCACAGTGACCCTCAGGATAAAACAACACTAATTGATAGAGATAAGCTTTTTCCCAGGGTGAGGGATTCAATAACGAGGGGTCACGCGTTCAAGGTGAGAGGAGAAAAGTTTAAGGGGGATACACGCGGAAAGTACTTTACACAGAGGGTGGTAGGTGCCTGGAACGCGTTGCCAGCAGAGGTAGTAGAGGCAGGCACGGTAGATTCATTTAAGGTGCGTCTGGACAGATGCATGAGTAGGTGGGGAGCAGAGGGATACAGATCCTTAGGAATTGGGCGATAGGTTTAGACAGTGGATTTGGATCGGCACAGGCTTGGAGGGCCGAAGGGCCTGTTCCTGGGTTGTAAGTTTTCTTTGTTCTTTGTTCTTTGTCTCTCTTTAATTAGAGAGCCTATGGTGACTTTACCTTTACAATGAGTAACCCTTACCCTGCAAAGACACTGACGCTGGGCAGTTACAGAGTACTTTGTAAATAATGAACAGGTATGAACTGTGGAAGAGCAGATAAGAGTGGTACAAGTACTGAAAGCTGGTGGGAAGGTATAATAGATGGAGAGAATGAGGAGTGGCAATATATATTAAATAGTACAATTTTAATGGGTGCACAGGAACAGAGTCCTGAGTTTCACTGCCTTTGGCACACTCCTGCTATGAATCTGCTACAAAGGGGAGAAAGTTGCTCCCTGCTACTGCGTCCTGTTTCCTTTCTGCAGAAATTGGCATGGAGCCCTGAAGCTCAGCCTGCCAGCAGTCAGCTGTGAGATCAAGCCAGTTCAATGTGGGTCAGACTGTGACTCTCTATTTCCCACTTGGAGCCAGTGGTTGTGCAGAATGAAGAAGTTAGAGAGGTTTGTGAGCTGCAGCTGGCTGCATCTTGCTTGCTTCAGGAAGTTAAGTTGCAAACTTCAGTTTTTCCTCCCTGTTTTCACAATCAACTTCCCCTCAGATAAACCTATTTAGCAACAGATTTTGCATTTCAATTTTTTTTCTCTGCAGGCTGGTGCTGGTTTGTTTAAATTTTATTTAAATCAGTCTAAATAAGTCCATAAGCCCCAATTCTTCTCCAACTCTTATGCCCACTCATACCCCCGGACACAAACTCTCCCACTTACGACCCTCACCCCAACTCCTTCGCAACTCTCTTCACTGTCTCCCACAGACACCCCTTTGAACCAAACCCTTCCCTCCACACTGTCCCACACATACACCCCCATCCTAGTCAGCACTTGCCCCATCCCTCCCACAGATACTGCTCCACCCCTTGGGTACGAGTTTGTGATGAGCTTCACGTAGCTTCCACCAGAGGACAGCAGAGACATAGTGAAAGCCTGATCTCTGAAATTCTTGATGTCTCAGAACCACTCTGACATTGCTGTAGCCCCACACTCCAGTTCCACACTGTTGTATTCCTGTGCTGTTATCCTCATCATGCCTGCTGGAATGACCAGTAGTGTAAGGTTCAACTTACTTGAAAATTGCAAACAGGTTATTTAAAATCAAAGATAATAGGTACTGCAGATGCTGGAGAATCCGAGATAACAAGGTGTGGAGCTGGATGAACACAGCAGGCCAAGCAGCATCATAGGAGCAGGAAAGCTTGACGTTTCGGGCCTAGACCCTTCATCAGAAATGGGGGAGGGGAAGAGGGTTCTGAAATAAATAGGGATAGAGGGGGAGGTGGATAGAGGATGGATAGAGGAGAGGATAGGTGGAGAGGAGGCAGACAAGTCAAAGAGGCGGGGATGGAGCCAGTAAAGGTGAGTGTAGGTGGGGGGGGGGAGTAGGGAGGAGACAGGTCAGTTTTTGCGCCCGGCCCGGCCCCGGGGGCGGGTTGAGGTTAGTAGATAGGAGATGGGGGTGGGGCTTGAGGTGGGAGGAGGGGATAGGTGAGAGGAAGAACAGGTTAGGGAGGCGGGGACGAGCTGGGCTGGTTTTGGGATGCGGTTGGGGGAGGGGAGATTTTGAAGCTTGTGAAATCCACATTGATACCATTGGGCTGCAGGGTTCCCAGGCTGAATATGATTTGCTGTTCCTGCAGCCTTCGGGTGGCATCACTGTGGCATTGCAGGAGGCCCAGGATGGACATGTCATCTGAGGAATGGGAGGGGGAGTTGAAATGGTTCGCGACTGGGAGGTGCAGTTGTTTGTTGCGAACTGAGCGTAGGTGTTCTGCAAAGCGGTCCCCAAGCCTCCACTTGGTTTCCCCAATGTAGAGGAAGCCACAACGGGTACAGCGGATGCAGTATACCACATTGGCAGATGTGCAGGTGAACATCTGCTTGATGTGGAAAGTCTTCTTGGGGCCTGAGATTGGGGTGAGGGAGGAGGTGTGGGGGCAGGTGTAGCACTTCCTGTGGTAGCAGGGAAAAGTGCCAGGTGTGGTGGGGCTGGAGAGGTTCATCCAGCTCCACACCTTGTTATTTAAAATCAAACTGACTTGCAGTTACAGAGCAACTTCTGGATAAATACTGAGTCTCTATCTACTGCATGGACTCCTTGTGGCCCCTGTTCATCTGTATTAGCTTGCTCCTTGGTTTATTAGCAAACTCAGCTCTCAAAGTTGTAACAGAAAATATATATATGTTAGGTAGTTACAAAATTATTTACACATAAACAAGAATTTTAAAAATGAGTTAGTCTATGGTCCTCAATAATGTACAGGTGATTGGACAATCCTTTGGATCTCACGATGTTACGACCTTCTGGAGATCTAGATTTTACCTTTGTGTTCTTTGTGTGTGTGTGTGTGTCTGCGCATGTGTGTGTCAGTGCATATGCGGGTGTGTGTGTCTGTGTGTGGACATGTGTGTATGTGTGCATGTGCATGCCTGTGTGTCTGTGTGAGTGAGAGAGCGTGTGCGTGTGCGTGTGCGAGTGTCTGTGTGTGTGCGTGTTCATTTGTGTGTGTGTGTGTGTGTGTGTGTCCGAGCGAGTGTGTATATGTATTGGTCTCTTGAGCCTTGTAGAATGTTGGTTGTTGTCCTGCTGATGCTCTTCCACACCTTCATTATCCCAGTCTATGATTCTGTGTGTTCTGTGCAGAGATGGAGTACTGTACACTTCCCTGAGCTAGCTTCGCTCCCTCTTCAATGTTATTCCAATGGATGTTGTAATTTTGCAGGCTCTGGGTTCACTGCGCACTTTGGATACCGCTGCGGGAAACCAAGTTTCTTGGGTGAGCTGCATGATTCTGACGGGAGCAGGAAAGATTAATCAGGTCATTAAGAAGGCTATGGGATGCTTGCCTTTATCAATTGAGGCATAGATTATAAGAGTGGGGAGGTCATGTTGGAGCTGCACTATAGGAAGGATGTGATTGCACTGGAGGGGATTCACCAGGATGTTGCCTGCGATGGAGCAGTTTACCTCTGAAAAGAGGCTGGATAAGCTCGAGTTTGTTTTCTTTGGACCAGAGAAGGCTGAGAGGAGCCTTGATGGAGGGGTATAAGATTTTGAGGTGTATGGGACAGTGTGAATAGAAAACTCGTCCCCTTAGTTGAAGGGTCAATAAAAAGGGGCAGAATTATAAGGTAGAAGGCAGCAGGTTTAGAGGGGATTTGAGAAAAAAAATTTACCCAGAGGGCAGTGGGGATCTGGAACTCACTGCCTGTGAGGGTGGTGTAGGTGGGAACCCTCAAGAGATTGAAGAAGTTTTTGAAATGCCACAACACACAAGGCTATGGGCCGAGCTGGTGAAAGAACGGGATTCGAATAGAGGGATGGATGTCTGGCATGGATACCATATGATGAAGGATCTTTTTCCACGCTGCAAAACTCTATGATTTATTACCTTTGCCTTTACTTTTGTAAGAAATCTGCCAGACATGCCGTTAACTGAAGTTTGACACAAACTTCCAACAAAAATCACATATTCCCAAAATTAGCATAATTTCTCCTTTAAGTTTAAGAATGTGGAATTCTGTCAAAGCCTTTATTTTCACAGTCCTTGGCAATTTGTCCTGGCCCTATGTTGTGTCCTGGAAAATTTACTTGAGCTTCTGCAAACTAATTCCTGGTAAGATTTATCATTAGACTGTGGCTGCTTCAATAAGGCTTCCGACTGTGTTGTATATTCTTCACAGGTATTGCAGTAAATTAAAATATCATCCAAATAGACCACACATTCAGGAACTCTAGTGAGGACTTGGTTCAAAAGTCTTTGGAAATTGGTTGGCGCATTCTTAAACTTGAGTGGGTGTCACGGTGGCTCAGTGGTTAGCACTGCTGCCTCACAGCAACAGGGACCTGGGTTCAATTCTAGTCTTGGGCAACTGTCTGTGTGGAGTTTGCATATTGTTCCTGTGCCTGTGTGGGTTTCCTCCCACAGTCCAAAGATGTGCAGGTTAGGTAGATTGGCTATGCTTAAAAAAAAATGTCCCTGCAGTGCCCAGGGATGTGAAGTTTAGGTGAGTTAGCCATAGGGAATACCCTCTGCAGCGATGGGGTGGGTGATGCTCTTTGGACGGTTGGTGCAGATTTGATGGGCTGAATGACCTCCTTTGGCAATGTGAAGATTCTATGTCTTGACATTGATATAACCCATTTGGTGTAATAAAAGCAGGTAGCTCCTTAGCTTTTCATGTCAGCTGTACTTACCAGAACCCCTTCAATAGATCCACCTTAGGAAGGAATAAGACACTGCCAATCCCATCAGTGCAACCTGGTAACCAAGGAATTCTATGCACATCTATGCCATTAACCTCCCTGTAATCAATGCAGAATCCACTCAATGCATCAGGTTTAAGAACCATTACTAGTGGAGAAATCTAACTGTTCTGACTAGATTCAATCACGCAATTTTCAAGATATTTTCAAAGCTGTTGAGGTTGGTTGACTCGGCGAGCCGGTTTGTTGTTCCACAGACGTTTCGTTACCGTGCTTGGTAGCATCCTCAGTACAGCCTCTGATGAAGCGTCGGTGTGTTTTCCGCCTGGCTTTTAAACTTTGGGGTCCGTTGCGATGGATTGCCTCACTTCCAGGTTTCCTCCGTAGGTACAGAAACCTGAACACACTCACCAGCAGGTTCAGGAACAACTTCTTCCCGGCCGTTGTTAGACTGATGAATGGACTCTAGCCTCAAATAATGTAACCTGCAATGTGACCTGTATGCCTGTAAGGCTTTTTGATCTATACATCCTTTGCTTGCTGTGATCTGTCTGTACCACTCGTAAACAAAGTTTTTCACTGTGTTTTGGTACATGTGACAATAAATCAATCAATCAAAGCCTTTCTTTTTAGCTTTGCTTGTTACATTCTCTATCACCATGTCATTTTTCCCCTCCCCCTACCCTAGTGGGACTGTCTGTCCTTTCCAGTCTGGCAGTTAGACACTTTCTCACATTCCGAACACTTAATCTGAACGATCAATATCCTTTCTTGTCCAGTACTTCAACCCCACCCCCTACTATAACATAAATGTTGTGTCCTCCACACTTCGCTTCAGCTCTGAGGAAGTCACCTAGACTCAAAACGTTTGCTTGCTTTCTCTCCATGGATGCTGCCTGACCTGCTGTGATCTACAGCATTTTTTTGTTCTCAGCATGGAAACTGCAAGGTGTGGAGCTGGATGAACACAGCAGGCCAAGCAGCATCATAGGAGCAGGAAAGCTTGACGTTTCGGGCCAGGGTCTAGGCCCA
>JAHRHZ010000043.1:232610-301508 GCA_024137785.1 Ginglymostoma cirratum | reverse complement strand
TGGGCCTAGACCCTGGCCCGAAACGTCAAGCTTTCCTGCTCCTATGATGCTGCTTGGCCTGCTGTGTTCATCCAGCTCCACACCTTGTTATCTCGGATTCTCCAGCATCTGCAGTTCCTATTATCTCTCATGGAAACTGCAAGATCTGTTCACTGACCAGCTTTGTTTTCAGAGCAGACAGCTGGACATTGACTGGTCAGAGTGTTGCCATGGGAATGCAGCAGTGATCAGCAGTCTCCTGGACCATTTTTCTTCCATGAGAATGGTGTGATGTATTTATAAATTCATTTTGACAACATAAAATAGGTGCTTGTGTGTTAATAAATGGAGCTTCAAATCTGTGCAGACTCATCACACCATGAGCCCAACTGTTACACCATGTAAAACAATTTAAGATCATCATGTTGACACTCAGCAATATACCACGGACAGAAATAGAAGCATTGAATGAAGGAGCAGGAGTGGGTCATTTGGCACTTTGAGCCTGTCCTGCCATTTACTATGACCATGACTGATCATCCAACTCAGTCCCCTACTTCCACATTCTCCCTATGACTCCTCTTGTCTTGGGACCTGTATCAATCTCCTCCTTGAAAATGTTTAATGTTTTGGACTCCACAGTTTTCTGTTGCAGAGAATTCCACAGGGTCACCACTTTCTGCGCAAAGATATTGCTTCACATCACTGTCTTAAAAGGCCCAGCCTGTATCCTTAGACTAGAGAACCTGGTTCTGCACTCAGCTACTTACAAGGCACTCATCCACATATTGTGATTTATTGATTGCTTTATTTATTATCACGTGTACTGAAATACAGTGAAAAGCTTTTATGAGTGGCACAGGTAGATCATAGTAAGCAAGGATGTACAGATCAAAAAGACTTAGACGGAGGCATACAGATTATATTGCAGAGATTGTACACTAGGCAAGATCAATGTTATTTGAGGATAGAGAGTCCATTCATCAGTCTAATAACAGCCGGGAAGAAGCTGTTCCTGAACGTGCTGGTGTGTGTGTGTTCAGGTTTCTGTACCTTCTGCCTGTTGGAAGAGGTTGTAGGAGATCATTACCTGGGTGAGATGGGTCTTTGGTGATGTTGGCAGCCTTTTCACGGCAGCGAGCAGTGTAAATAGAATCCATGGATGGGAATTTGGCTTCTATGATGGCCTGGGCTGTGCTCTCCACTTTCATAGAAGATTATAGAATCCCTACAGTGCGGAAACAGGCCATTTGGCCCAACGAGTCCACACTGCCCCTCCGAAGTGCATCCCACCCAGACCCATTCCCCTACCCCTGCATTTCCCATGTCTAACCCACCTAACCTAAACATCCCTGGTCACTAAGGGCAATCTAGCATGGCCAATCCACCTAGCCTGTACATCTTTGGGCTGTGGGAGGAAACCGGAGCGCCCAGAGGAAAGCGATGCAGACACGGGGAGAATATGCAAACTCCACACAGACAGTCACCTAAGGCTAGAATCGAACCTGGGTCCCTGGCGCTATGAGGCAGCAGTGCTAACCACTGAGTCACCATGCCACCTGGACAGTCCTGGGCAGAGCAGTTGCCATACCAGGCTGTCACGTACCCGGACAGTATGCTTTCAATGGTGCATCTGTAGAGGTTGATGAACGATCTTATGGACATGCCAAATTTCCTGAGCCTCCTGAGGAAGAAGAGGCGTTGTTGTGCCTTCCTGACTGTCACATCTATGTGGGAAGTCCAGGATAGGTCATCGGTTGTCGTCACTCCGAGGAAATTATGTCCTTCCACCTCTCAATCTCAGTTTTTATTGCTCAGCAATATACTGCACAGTAAAATATTACACTTATAAAAATACCATGTTCTGCAGCGTACTCTGTTGAGCATTCATTACACTCAGCAATGTACCACACTCAGCAATAAACATCTCACCCAATATACTACAGTAAGGAATACTCTGCACTCAGCAATACATTACATTTAGCAATATGTTAGGATCATGGTTTTTATTGCTTTGGTTTTGGACAACCAAGCAAACTGTATGAAGAAATGTCAGCAATTTAAAATCTTCACTAAGCATTTTGTGAGTTGCGTACCAAATGTTGCAATTTCCGAGAACAGAGTGAGCGAAAGTAGACACCATGGAGACAATGGGTTCTGAACAAAGGGAAAACAGCTTGACAACAACGTTCTGACCATGATGCCATGGTTTGTGCAGAGACAAAGCAGCAGAGAACCACCAGCCTGCAAAGAGAATGTACTAAGAATTGCCCTCTGGGCAGAATCTGACACAGGTCTGAGTGATGTGGGCTATGGTGAGACATACGGCAGAATTGGCTAACACATCCAGTTCAGTCTAGTTTGATGTCAGGAGCAACCTGCTCCATCTCATATGCTTTTCACAAGTAGCATGATGAGATTCTCGCTAGGCAGTGGTCAGTTACTAACTGAGATTGTCTACGCCTTGTTATCTCAGACTCCAGCATCAGCAGTTCCTACTATCTCTGAGCTTATTAGTGTTTGTTCGATGCTTTGTTAACAACCCAACTTGCCTCATTAATATTCAGCCTCCCACTGGCAAAACTTGCCAAACAAGCTTGATGTTGTGGAAAATCAATAATGAAACATGAGTGAGTGGAAAGATATCATTTCACTGGGGGGCAGTTGAGAAAAGGTCACTGGGATGATCCCTGATATGGAGGGATTGTCGTATGAGCAAAGGCTAAACAGGTTGGGACTCTCCTCACTGGAGTTAGGAAAATGAGCAGTGAGCTCATTGAAACACCAAGGATTCTAACGGGGCTTGACAGGATAAATGCTGAGAGGATGGTTCCCCTCATGGGGGAGTCTAGGCGCAGAGGGCATGGTCTCAGAATAAAGGGGTGTCAATTTAAGACTGAGATGAGGACGGTTTTCTTCTCTCAGAGGGTTGTGAGTCTTTGGAACTCCTTGCCACAGAGAGCTGTGGGGGCAGAGTCCTTGTGTATATTTGAGGATGAGATTGATAGATTCTTGATCATTAGGGAATCAAGGGTAATGGCGAACTGGCGGGAAAGTGGATATAAGGAATGCTGGGATCAGCCATGATCTTATTGAATGGCGGAGCCCTACTCTCTAATTCCAATTTGTTATGGATTCAGCTCCAAGCTACCTCCATGCTGGAATCCAGGAACAAAAGTCTCAGGGCATGGTCAATGTACACTGCAACATAAAACCCCACATCCATGTACATTGGCTCCAACATGAGTCAGCCTCTGAGAGCCTGGAGTGCAGGCTACTCCTTCAATACTTAGGAACTGTGTAAACAATGAGGCATTTAAAACAATGTAGAAATATTACCGAACAATGACACGTGTGCATTTGGTAAGTCCTAACCAGTATCCTTTGAGAATTTGTATTAGCGCTAGTAATGTGTATTGAGTACTAACAGGCTTTATAAATATAATTTATGTGTTCTGAGGATAGGTCACCAGACCCAAAACGTTAACTCTGATATTTTTCTTCACAGATGCTGCCAGACCTGCAGAGCTTTTCCAGCAACTTCTGTTTTTGCTCCTGAATTACAGAATCCGCAGTTCTTTCAGTTTTTATTCATAAATATAATAACGATTTATTGGTAACAAAGTCTGTTGGTACTGGTGAAGCTTATTTTGATATTAGCAAGGTTCATTAATACTAGCAAGGTTATTAATTACTAAACCATAAACTTACAGGGCACATCCTGTGTTGTGTGGGAACTCAGGAATGTTCCTTGTGTCCTGGGTAAACATCTACGTGAGAAGGATCATAATTTGCAATAGCTTCAGCTAAAGGGATTAGGATAGGTCAATGAGGTAGTTTCAAAAACAAGGGCACGGATGGTGTCCTGGAACAGTATAAGCCATTAGTTAGCCATCACTACACTGTGTGTAGTTCTGGTCCCCTCATAACAGAAAGGATGTAATTACACTTGGGAAGGACAGAAGAGATTTACCAGAGTGTTTCCTGGATTAGGAAATGTAACAAAGAAGTGTCACTCTGATTCTCTGTCCACAGATGCTGCCAGACCTACTGATTTTCTCCAGCAATTTCTGTTTCTGTTCCGAACAATGCAGTGATGACGGAAAATTGGATTGGCTGGGGCTGTTCCTGTGGAGACTGAGGGGAGATTAGATCGTCTGGGGCTGTTCCCATTGGAGACTGAGGAGAGATTGGATCGTCTGGGGCTATTCCCATTGGAGACTGAGGAGAGATTGGATCATCTGGGGCTATTCCCATTGGAGACTGAGGGGAGATTGGATTGTCTGGGGCTATTCCCATTGGTGACTGAGGGGAGACTGGATCTTCTGGGGCTATTCCCATTGGAGACTGAGGTGAGATTAGATGGAGATGTACAAGGTTGTGAAGGGTCTGGATAAACTGGATGGTAAGGACCTATTTTCATTTGCAGAGGGAGTCAATGACGGCGGGGCATAAATTTTAAGTAATTGGGAGGAAAATTTGAGGACGATGAGGATGAGTTTCTTATTTAGTGCTTGGTCAGTGTCTGGGTCTCACTGTGTGCAAGGGGAGTAGAGGCAGAACCCCTCAATTCATTGAAAAGGATATACACCTCAAAGGGCATAACCTGTAGGGAGATGGGACAAATACTGGAAAATGGGATTAGGCTCTGTGACTTGTTTTTTGCAGTGGAGATACAATGGGTAGAGTGGACTATTTTAAATATCTATTTTCAAAATGAAAGGGTTTAAAAGATAATAATTTAGTAAAATAACTTGCAGCAAATATTTAATGACACACTGTTGTGAACAAAACTGCTAATGAACAATACACAGGACCATTTGTTCGAGAAACTAATATTTCTGCAAGATAGCATAAGGGAATAATAATAGTAATGCTCAAAGGTCCTCAAAGAGGTCATTTATTCAATGAACCTCTGAGCCTTGAAAAAAAAGCAGTAGCACCAGGGGTATCAGACAGGAGATTTACACAAGTCAGACTTAAACTGTTACTTTAAGGACAAATTGTAACCTATAGTGCAATCATGCCTGATAGTGTGTACATGCCTTCAAACTAACCATATATTACAATTAGCCTGGTGTACCTATGTAGTGATTGGTTAATGGTACTCATGCTCTATGATGTGAACCTAATCATAGCAATGATTGGATTAAGAGAACTTTAAATCTTTTAATTCATTTCTTGTGACTGGATCCGAGAGCATAACTGCTTCTTTCTGCAATCTTTTGATCAGGGTCTCCAGCGTGTCATTTTTAGATTCTCTGGAGACCCTTGCTATAGCTAAGCAACAAAGTCCATTTGATCACTCCGCAGATCTCTGCCTGTCACTCTCTCTGGATAAATTTCAGAGGATAGTCAGGCTACTATTAAATGCTGGAAATTCCTGTAACAACTTTGGTAGCAGAAGGTGGTCACTGCCGGCCCTCCATGAAGACAGGATTAATGATTTGGGGAGTTGTTCCACTTGAAAAAGTACTCACCCAGACGGTGTGTCAGACTAGAACAGAGGTCCAACAGAGCAGATGTTTTAAAGATATTATCAGAGTATTTCATTGGACTGTAATAGGCTCAGGAAAGCAATAAGCTGGTAATGAGTTGAATTGCAAAATTGGATGAGAGGAAATGATTAAGGGTGGAGAGTGATAGGAGGAGAATCTTGGCAGCAAACACAATTAGAATAATGTGAATTTCTGAAGAAGGGTCTAGATCTGAAACGTTAGCTTTCCTGCTCCTCTGATGCTGCTTGGCCTGCTGTGTTCATCCAGCTCTACACCTTGTTATCTCAGATTCTCCAGCACCTGCAGTTCCTACTATCTCTAGAATAATGTGTCCTAGTGTCAATTGTGGCTTACGTGCACTCTAGTGAATGGGGAGTTTGGATGAGAGCTCTAAAACTGGTAGCTTTCTCTTGGTGACGTTTGTGACCTTGTCTTTCCTTTAAAGAGAATTGAATTTGATAATTGAGCCACTACCCAAAGCAGCAGGAACATGTGTGGAGAGATAAGGAAAAGCCTCACAGATCTGTTGATAAGACCATGTGAGAGTCAAGAATTAGTGTCCTGTTATTACTACGCAGCAGAAGTGTGTGAGAATTTGCTGAAATCAGTTCAAATTGGATTGGTGCAAATGACTGAAAAAAATTACACTGAAGAATGGTTCTCAATCAAGCACCCACTTGACAAAAGCGCAACATGAAATGGTTAATGTAACCAGGAAAGCGAGAGAATATCTTTAAAATCAGCAAGGCAATGACACTTACTCCTTAGAGAAACTGACCTTAAAACAATTCAGAGAGCGTTCAGCACGTTAATACCTGCTAAAGTGTGCAGAATTGGAAAAAAATCATAGAATCATAGAATCTCTGCAGTGTGGAAGCAAGCCATTCCCATTATCCCTCCACAGAGCATCCCACCCAGACCCACACCCCCCATCGAATCCCTGTAACATTGCATTTCCCATCGCTAATCCTCCTAGCCTGGGGATAATCAAGATGTCACAAGAGGTAAAAGCTGAAAGAACTGCGGATGCTGTTAATCAGAAACAAAAACAGAAGTTGCTGGAAAAGCTCAGCAGGTCTGGCAGCATCTGTGAAGAGAAATCAGAGTTAACGTTTCGGGTCGGGTGAGGTAGAGTCACCAGATCTGAAAAGTTAACTCTGATTTTCTCTTCACAGATGCTGCCAGACCTACTGAGCTTTTCCAGCAACTTCTGGTTATGTTACAAGAAGTGCTGCCTGGTAACAATGGATCAGTTTACACAGTGAGTGGAGGCATTCAACCAAAGACTGTTCTGCCTCATTTCTAGCAAAAATATTAGAGGAGGAAATCATACCTGAATGGGGAGCCCCAGCCGAATGGATTTAGAACAAGAGGCCCATTTTATAGATAAATTTATTAAGGAAGTATGCAGCAAATAGGAATTAAACAAAAATTTCACATGCCATATTATCCATAAAGCTCTGGCATGACTAAAAGAATTAATCACACATTAAATAAATCTCAAGAGCAAAGGGCAGACAGGGAAATTTTGGTGACCATCCTGCGGTAGGCTAATGCACCAAATAAGAATGTACAGGATTCACAGCTTTCGAATTAATCACCAACTGAGTCATACAATTGCTAGAAGGAGTAATTCTCACTTAGGCTGGTGTGGGACCATTTAGTGGTGGAATCTATAAATATGTCAGGGAACTAAGTAAACAGTTACACATGATTCAGAAGGAAGTCAAGGACAGGCAAACAGTTCAGGACATAGAGATAAAAGGTACTGCAGATGCTGGAGAATCCGCGATAACAAGCATGGGGCTGGATGAACACAGCAGGTCAAGCAGTATCATAGGAGCAGGAAAACTTGACGTTTCGGTTTCTGATGAAGGGTTTAAGCCCAAAACGTCAAGTTTTCCTGCTCCTACGATGCTGCTTGACCTGCTGTGTTCATCCAGCCCCATGCTTGTTAGTTAAGGACATAGAACAAGGGTTGGAGAAAGAGTGGAGCAGATGCCAGCTACAGTATCACGAACTTTGTGAGACAAATAATGACAGGTCATATGTGTGTGTGCTGATAGGTATGAAAATAGGGAGTAGATGGAAACACTAAACATAATTAAAACAGCTGGAGGATTCTAAGGAGCTTAACAATTACTTAACTGCCAGGGGTCAGTTTTAATATTGTTACAGGTATCAGCCGGTGCTCACGATGCTTGCAAGGGAATGGGAGGTGCTGATAGTGAACATGGAACATTACACTTGGCTCTACCCTGGATAACACATTCAGCTACCCACAGCAGGATCGAGAGAATGAATTGAGCAGTAACATCTGCTAGTCACTATATTCTGACTAGAGTGCCATTGTGAATGGATTACACTATCATCATCAGCAAAGAAAGACTGGGAATTCCTATTCGACTTACAAACAAAACATTGGGTGTGCGTGGGTAACAGACAAACCCTATAGTAGCTACGCCAGTAGGTGGGTGGTATGAAACTGGTAATTATACTGATAATTGGGAGTTTTGTACACCAGATGGACTGGCTCTTAAATCCTGGTATGATTCTGAAGAGAGACGAGACACCAGAGGGGTATATGATCTCACCATATGGTTAGCTATTTGATATTATGTGTGTGAAGTCAGTGTAACGTATACTAGTCATTCCACATTCACCACAAATACAAGTAATGTAGGCCCGTTGTTCCAACTGGTCATGGGTTGGACTCAGCTCCCTGTGTTCGTGAGGGAACTGGCCTCAATGGTCAGTATTGTGAAAAACTGTACATACATTTGGATATTGTATTTTGGTAAATCAAACAAAGGCAAGGCTTATATAGTTAATAGTAGGTCCTGGGTAGTGTTGTAGTACAGAGAGATCTAGGGGTTCAAGGACATAATTCTATAAATTTGTGACACAGGTAGACAGGGTGGTCAAAAATACCTTAGATTATAGGATGTCATATTGAGGTTGTACTGGATGTTGTTGAGGCCTCTTCTGCAGGACTGTGTACAGTTCTGGTCGTCCTGTTTCAGGAAGGATATTATTAAATTGGACAGGGTTCAGAAAAGATTTACCAGGGCTTGAGTTATAGGCTGGATAGTCTGGGACCTTGTCTGGACCATAGGAATGTCAAGGAATGACCTTATAGAGGTTTATAATATCATGAGGGGTATAGAAAGGGTGAATAGCAAAGGTCTTTTACCGAAGGCAGTGGCCTTCAAAGCGAGGGGCCATATTTTTAGGGTGAGAGGAAAAAGGTTTAAAAAGGACATGAAGGGCAATCTTTTTACACACAGAATGGTTCATGTGTGGATGAACTGCCAGAGGAAGTGATGGATGCAGGTACAATTACAACATTTAAAAGACATTTCGATCAGTAGATGAATAGGAAAGGTTTGGAGGGACACGGGCCAAGAGCAGGCAGGTGGGACTAGTTTAGTTTAGGAGTAAATAAAACAAAGTTGCTGGAAAAGCTCAGCAGGTCTGGCAGCATCTGTGGAGGAGAAAACAGAGTTAACGTTTCGGGTCCGGTGACCCTTCCTCAGTTCCTCAGTTTTCCAGCAACTTTGTTTTTGTTCCTGATTTACAGCATCCGCAGTTCTTTTGGTTTTTAGTTTAGGAGTATGGTTGGCATGGACTGTTTCCATGCTGTATGAGTCTGTGATTCTGTGACACATGTAAGTGATAGATTGGGGGTGTTGGTGTTAGGTTGGAAAGGCTAAGACTTTGCTCCACGATGTGATGATGGTGCATTTAGGGGGCAACCTACAATATATCTGTCTTGTCAGAGCTATTACATTCCATTTGTTCTGGTCATCCCAGTGCTATTCAGGAGGCCTTTTTTGTACAAGGGCATAATACTTGCAATTGTCTAGTGCTCTGACACTAGTTTTGAATTGTGGAACAAATGAACATTTATATTCAGTGGCTTTGTAATTTGCTTTCTCATTTCCCACAGAACCTTCAGATGCCTCTGATCTGGTGCTGGTGATCTATTACCTTTCAGCACAGACAGCTCATTTCATATGTCCTCTTTAATCCTGTTGATATTGGCCCGTGTGCCACCAACTCCTTCTTTTAAAAACAAACATAGCTTTGGTAGAGTCTTTCTCTTTGATCAAACCCAATGCAATGCGTTTCTCTAATATCTCCATCCTGCCTCCTGATGCAATGATTGACTTTCCTTCAGTCCAAAAGGTTCCTCTGAGAAATCGTTCACTGCTACACACTGTAAATAAAATGTTTGGATTTTGTTTCATGGTTTCTCTAATATGGAAATAAGTCATGGAATTAATACTATTAATTTACTTAAACTTTATTGTAAAATTGTATAAAATACTTACAAAATATGCATAATTTTCAAACAATTCCCATCACAAAATGCTTGATTGATCAACCAAGAAGACAGTTCAATAAATTAAAGATGAATAATAAATAATGTTTTCAAAATAAATATCAAATACAATGACATTGCAGGACTGAACCCCTTCAAACCTCCTGACACTGTGGGGATAACCCTGAGGGCTGGGCATCCACCAACACACCCCTTTTGGACAGTTCCCTGCTGACCCACAGGGACAGACCCCAGTGGAAATGACCTGCTTCTGCAGCCCACCCCATCCACAGGCTGAACCGTCAGGAGACAGGAAATAAGGAATTTGTGCTCCCTGGAAAGATGTAAATCATTGTTATGTCATTTGAGCAGGGAACTATTAAGTGGCCTAGAAAAGAAGGCCCTCCACAAACACCTCTCAATTGCTATGCGTTACACCAATGGTCCATTTCAACATGTGGTTTTGGGATCTGGGCTGCATTTGGATCAGGTGATTGGTCAGTGGGGGTGGGGTTGTACACCAGCATGTACACTGATAGGTGATTGATAATGCGGACACTGTTGGCTGAACATACCAATGTGAACTTTGATAGTTGGTTGGTCAGTGTGGACACTAATAGATGATTGATCCATGTGGATACTGATAGGCAACTGGATATGTGAACACTGATAGATGATTGGAGAGTATGGACACTGAAAGGTGGTTGGATAGTGTGGACACTGATAGGCAATTGGATAACGTGAACACTCATTGGTGATTGGTCAGTATGAATACCAACAGGTCAATATAATGTGGAGTTGGAGGCTGACAGCAGGTCAGGTTGTGTCAGAGGAGTAGGAGAGTTGACATTTTGGGTTGGGACCTGTCATCAGGATGCTAATAGGTGATTGGTCAGTATGGACATCTTTATGTGGTAGTATAGACAGTATAGTGAAAGGAATTGAAACTATTGTCTTCAGCTAAAAGGAAGATTCCAGATGCCTGTATTGTCTGATATGGATTATGGACTTCTGGTGAGAAAGCAAGTTACAGTGGGAATTGGAGGAACCAGTGGTCATGATAACTGACACAACCACAACTAGGTAAGTGGTTCTGTTGAGGGGAGATGAGAAGTTAGAAGTTAAATTAAGAAAGTAAAATCACAAAAAGTAATAATCTCTGCAAACTGGTACAAGGCAAATAAGATTAGAGAGATGAAGGTATGTCTCAGACTGTTGGTTCTGGTTCACGGGGGACTGGTGGTTAAACTGAGGAAAATGGGATCTATATAGTTGGGACAGTTTACACCTGAACTGTGCTGAGGCTGGTGATTTTGTAAACTGCAAATCTAAGAAAGCAGAGAAGGTGTTTTAAACTAAACAATGGGGTTGAGGGTCAAGCTTGGGTAAATATAACAAAACAGGATGGACTTGAGGCAGGGAACAAAAATGCTAATCTGGAAATAAAGGTCAGAAATTAGTAGGAAAGGACAGAAATAAAAGCCCTAAGAATAGAACAGCATTCAAAATGTGATGCTACAAAATAATATAGGAATATGAGTAGGCCATTGAGCCTACTCCATCATCTAATACAATCCTGCCATATCAATGGCTTTCACTCATACTAGTCCTGTAACCTTTTAGGCCATCAATAATCAAATCTATTGATCTCTACATAGAACATTACAGTGTAGTATAGGCCCTTTGGCCTTTGCTGTTGTGCTGACCTGTGAAACCAATCTACCTTAAACATACTCCTAGACTGAACTTCCAAAGTCCTCTGTGTTAGAAAACTCCAAAGATTCACCATCCTGTCTGTTAAAAATTCTCCTCATTTCAGTCCTAAGTGGCATCTCCCTTATTTTTATATTGTGCTTCCTGGTTCTATACTCCCCAACCAGGGAAACATATCACCTGCATTTACACTGTCTATCCCTTTCAGTATTTTGTACATTTCAATGGGATCACTTTGCATTCTTTGAAACTTGAGGAATACAGACCCAGTTTGTCAAATTTCTCTTCATAGGACAGTCCCACCATCCCAGGAACAAGTCCGAAGAGCCTTCACTGTGTTCCCTCTGTGGCAATAATATTTTTCCTGAGAGGAGACCAAAACTGCGCACAGTACTTCAGTGCAGTCTAACCAAGTTCCTGTACAATTGAAACAAGACTTCACAATTCTCATACTCAAATCCTCTTACAATAAAAGCTAACATTCATTAACCCTTCTAATAGTTTGCTGCACCTGTATGTTAGCCTTCAGTGAGTTACTGAAAAGGATACCCCTAGGCTTCCTTGTACATCTACAGTTTCCAGCTTTTTACCATTTAAGAAATACACTGCACATCTGTTATTCCTTTCAGAACGGATAACCTTACATTCTTGATTCGCTTCGTATCATGCACAAATTTGGAAATACCACATTTGGTCTCACCTCCAAATCTTTGATTATATACATTGTGAACAGCTGAGTCCCAAGTCCAGCTCCATGTGGTAGCTCACTAGTCACAGCCTGACGATGTGAGAGTGATATAACTATTCCTTCTCTCTGCTTTCTATCTGTCAGCCAATCATTAATCTGTGCTAGTACATCGCCTCTGAGCCCATGCGCTTTAATTTTTGCTGTCAAACCTCATGTTGGGATTTCTTCAAAACCTTTTTGAAAATCAAAATATACTCCATCAATTGACTCCCCTTTATCTATTCTGTTAGTTACATTCTCCAAAAGCTCTAACGCATTTGTTAAACATGATTTTCCATTTGCAATTTCATGCTGACTATGCTCAGATTTGTTTTTATCCAAATATCCATTTATCCTTTATAACAAATTCTGGCATTATCTCTGCTTCTGTTGTGAGAGTGTATAGTTCCCTGTTTCCTCTCTTGCTTCCCTCTTAAATCATGGGGTGACATTTGATACCTTATCCTGAATCTATACAGTTCACGGAGTCTAACACCAAAGCAACAACTATCTCTGTAGCTACTCCGTAACACTCTTGGATGTACACCATTAGATCCCAGAAACTTATCATTTTCAGTCCCATTAATTTTTCCAGTACAATTCTCTTACTTGTACCAATTTCCTTCAACTCTTTATTTTCCCTAGCTACTAGGATCTCTAGTTGTGAGATATTTCTTATATCTTCCTCAGTGAGCACAAACAAACTAATGATTTAGCTACACTGCCATTTCTCTATTCCCCCTTATAAATTCTTCTGACTCTGCCTTTAATGACCCCACATTCGTTTTACCCAAATGTTCCCTTTCTACGTACCAAAATATAAAAAAATGAAGTCTGTTTATCTGAATGTCTGTAATGTTCGTAACAAAGTAAATGGATTGATAATGCACATTGAAGTTAATGAATGAATACAATCTGATAGCCAATACAGAGACATGACTGCAGGATACATGGTTTGAATTCTGAAAATTGAAGGCTTTATGATATTCAAGAAGAATAGGAAGCTTGGTAAAGATGGAGGGGTAGCATTGTTAATCAAGGAAGGCATTTGTCCAATACATAGACCTGACCTTGGATCGGAAGGTCGGGATGTAGAATTGGTTTGGTGGGGCTTGAAGAATATTAAGGGAAAGCTGTCACTATTGGGAGTCTTCTACAGGCACGATAGTAACCATGATGTAAGATGAAATATTGGGTGCTTGTGATAAATGGGTGGCAATAATCACAGGTCATTTTAATTGACAAACTGGAAGAATCCTATAGGTAACGATTGCCTCATAGTAGCAGTAACAGTTTATAGAATGTTTTCAAGATGGTTTCTTAGAGCAAAATTACTGAGTTTAAAGGCACCTCTAGACAGCAACAATTAGAATGTGATTGAATTTTAATCCAGTTTGGAAAAAGGGGAAAGTGAGTCTAAGGCAAACATTTTAAACTTAAACAAAGGCCACTATGTAGCTGTGAGCTACCTGAAATGAACTGGGACATTAGAATAGGATCAGTGGAGAAGTACTGGCAGATAATTAAGTGATATTTCAGAAAAATCAGAATAAGTTCATTCCTGCTGCAAAGGAAAATTCCAAGGAAGAAGCCAATAGCCATGATTAACTAAAGAAGTGAGGGAAAGCATCAAAACATAAAGACAACATGTACAACTATGTAAAGATGAGTGGTAGGTAAAAAGATTGGTCAGAATGTTAAGAATGACAGAGACTGAATAAAAATTTTAATCAAGTCAAATAAATTAGGGCATGAAAGGAAGCTAGAAATTGAAAACAGACAGCAAGAGTTTCTATAGGTGTCTAAAAAGAAGTAAGCACCGTGAGTGTTGACGCTCTGAAGGGTGAGGATTTGGAGTTAATGGTAGAGAAAAGGTGTGCATAATGAATAAAATGTTGCTCCTGTCTTCACAATTTAAGATGCAAACAATGTCCCAGTAATACTGTAAAGCTGGAGGGTGAAGCAAGAGAGGAACGTTGTGAAATGATCATCAGGGAAGGTATACAAAACAAACTGCTGGAACTACAGTTTAATGCGTCTCTGAGGCCTGATGGACTGCACCATAGAATCTTCAAAGACATTGTTAATGAGGTAGTAGAGATGTCAATCTTAGTTTTAAAAAATCCTCTTGATTCAGGAAAGGCTCCGCCAGACTGGAAAGTAGCAAATATAACTCCTCTATTCAAGAAGGAAGGCAGAAAACAGGAGCCTGTGGACCAGTAAGCATGATGTCTGTCATGCGTAAGGTATTAGAATTGATCAATAGCAGGTTATAACTGTACATTTGGAAAGTCTTAAGATTATTGAGAAGATTCAGTATGGTTTTGTCAAATGGCAATTGTGTTTAGCTGATTCTTGGAATTATTCGAAGGAGTAACATGTGCAACGGACAGAAAGGAACCCATTGATACATTGTACTTGGATTTTCAGAAAGCATTGGACAAAGTGCCACATAAAAGGTTATTGTGCAAATTAGGAGCTCATGGTGTAGGGAGTAACAAACCAGCATGGCGTGAAGATTGACCAGTTGGCAGAAAAAAATGGATGTTGTGATAAACCCTACAAAGTCCATGGAGAATCATTAATTAATCTCCCCTTGGTGCTCATTGAGTTTGAGTGATGAGTGGGATCCCACAGGTGTCTATGCTGGACCCTCAATGTTAAGTGGGCAAAGCCCTGGTAGCTGAAGTATAACTTGGGAAATTAAGTTGTTCACTTTGGCATCGTTAAGTAATACTTGACAATTTTACCCTTTCTGCAAAGTAAATGACTTTACAAGTTTGCACAGTATATTCCATTCGCCAGAGTTTTGCCCAATTGCTCAATGTATCTGCATCAGTCTCCATCCTTGTTATATCCCCTTCACAACAGATTTTCCCAACTATTGTCATTTGAAAACTCAGCCACCAAGCCTTCATTCCCCTCAATTAAAACAGCTACAAAAAACACTGAGGGACCAGCACATTCCCCTGTGGTATTCCACTTGGCAAGTCCTGCCAACCTGAAAAAGATTCATTCAGATATCGTCTCTGTAATCTACCAGCCATCCAATCTTCTATCCATGCTGACAGATTACCAGTAATAATCTTAAATGGAAAATATAAACACTGATAAGTGACTGGGCAGTGTGGATCACGACGCGTGACTGGGCAGTGATATCAGGAGCAGTGACAATTGGTGACAATCATGTCATCAAAGGCTGTGAGTGTGAGCTTGCCCTCGCTGCTATAGTGTAGCAGTGTCATCGGTTCATAGGCAGCCGGATTGCAGCACAGTGCTGGTCTGGCTCCACCAGAGAGCTTGTGCATGGCAGATTTAATCATGGCATGCATGTTGGCTGGTTTGTAATTGGCATGGCAGGATCCAACACAGTTATACATGTTGTAGGACTCTGGTGCTCTGATCCAATCATTCCACCCAATCTCTTTAAACGACACCAGCAAAGACTTTCTGCAGCAGTTCTTCTGTCTCCTGAGACAATCCTCAGTTGAACTTGTTGCTCGTCGTGCTCTCCTTATACTTTGTACTTCCTCAGTCTCAATTTCCAATCTCAGATCCTTGTTCAAATCTGTGGTTAAGCTCAGCAGCAGTATGTCAGGCTGAGGTGGGTATAGTTCGAGCTGCATTCGGATTTGATGCTGTCCGCTGTCTACCCAGAGCTGAATAAGTGGTTGAACATTGAGGGTGAACGTAGTGATAGGCCCAGAGTGTATGACACCAGAATCAATCAGCTGTAACTGTTCTCCACCTGGATTCCTGCTCTCTAATATCCTGTAAACATTCACCTGCGTTCGAAAACTGCAATTTAACTTTTCAAGATGCTGGGTAGTTTGGAGACGTTTGTGAAATTTTAATTCAGCACGAGCCACCTTTAAACCCGGGTGAAGGAGCTTAGTCCTGGCAATACCAAGGGTGAACTTCCCAGCAAACTGTCCCTCTTGTGTAGTCACTCTGCTGTACTTGGGTGTTTCGACTGTGGGAAGAATAATTAAGTGTAAAAGTAACTCAAGGGAATACAGACAAACAGTAGCCAGAGTCAAGTTCACTAACAGCAGGATAACATCCCAGCTTTTACAGGGAATACTGGCATCAGATGATACTCAGGCTATGAGCATTGTTAGCAGTAAACATGCTGCTGCCCTCAGCATTCTATGGCCAACAGTATAACTCCATAGGACAGGGGGAGATTCTGTAACAACTAGCTCGTTTCCTGACTCTGCAAAACACCTCCAACGTTGATAAGGCACCAGATCAGGTCATTCTCAACAATGTACTCCGTCCAGGACAGGGGAGTGAGGGGACACAGAAAATTTCAGCAAGCCTGAGGAGACAGTATTAATGAAGTCAATAACCTGCACATTTATCATTGCGAGGTTTCTACGATGGCAGCTCCAGCTTCAACTGAGCGGCACTCACTCACTCATTCATTCTCCCTCTCACTAACTCACTCACGTCACTCTGTCATTAATTCACTCATTCTTCACTTACTCTCAATTATTCACTCGCTCCCTCATTCACTCTCTCACTCACTCACCTAGACATTCACATGGTGAGTCACATTCCCTTTTCCACTCACTCAGTGAGTTATCGTTTTCACTCTGGCTCACAAGCTCACATTTAGTGTTTCAGTTTCACACAGTCACTCAGAGAATGTATTCACTATCTCTCAGATTCACACAAACCTATCTGTTATCTCATTCACTCTCATACTCATTGACTCTTACACACTCCTGCACACATTTTTTTTTAAAAAAACTCATTCATGGAATGCGAGTGTTGCTAGTTGGACCAGCATTTACTTCCCATCCCTAGTTGTCCCTGGAGAAGGTGGGGGTGAGCTGCCTATGTGAACCGCTGCAGTCCATGTGTTGTGGGTTGCCCACAATGCCCTGTGGGAGGGAATTCCAGGATTTTGACCCAGCGACAGTGAAGGAATGGCAACGTATTTCCAAGTCAGGATGATAAGTGGCTTGGAGGGGAACTTGCTGGGGGTGGTGTTCCCATGTATCTGCTGCTGGGTTGGTTTCAATCAGTTGCCTGCACAGCTGGTTAGTAATACCAATACTGGCTGTTCAATTCCTGCATTGGCTGAGGTTATCATGAAGAATTCTCCTCCTCAGCCTGTCCCCTCACCTGAGGTGTGATGACAATGGCAATGTTACTTTTTAGATGGAAGTGGTTGTGGGTTTGGAAGGTGCTGTCTAAGGACAGGTGCTGTCCTTTGGTGAATTAGTGTAGATACTGCACACTGCTGCTACTGAGCATCGGTGGTGGAGGGAGTGAATGATTGTGGATGTGGCGCCAATCAAGTGGGGGCTGCTTTGTCCTGGACGGCATCACGCTTCTTGAGTGATTTTGGTGCTGCACTCATCCAGGCACTCATCTTTCCAACTGCATCACCTGAAAGTTCCCATCCAAGCCACTCACCATCCTGACTTGCAAATATATCACTGTTCCTTCACTGTCGCTCTATCAAAATCCTCAAATTCCCTCCCTAATGACATTGTGGATTTACCTACAGCATACTGACTGCAGCAATTCAGGAAGGCAGCTCACCACCACCTTCTCAAGGGTAACTAGGGATGGGAAATAAGTGCTGGACCCAGCCAATGATGCCCACATCCCACAAGTGAATGATAAAAAGAGAGAAAAGGACAAAGTGCCATTGCAGAAAGTGTTTCCTTGCAGTTCATGACCCCAAATCTTCAGCTCATGATCCCAGTAGAGATCCCGGCCCCCATTCGGGAAACCCTGTACAACTCTGTTACACTCACATTCATTTTCTCTCACTACCTCATGTCTTGTCACACTCAACTTTCACAAAACTGAACAAAAAACAAAGAACAAAACAGCACAGGAACAGACCCTTCAGCCCTCCAAGCCTGCACTGACACATTTTGCTTTCTATACTAAATCTGTCTTTACTTACAGGATCCGTATCCCTCTATTCCCTTCCTATTCATGTATCCATCCAGATGCTTCTTGAATGTTGCTATTATGTCTGCTTCCACCACCTCCTCTGCTCACCACCCTTTGTGAGACAAATTTGCTTTGCACATCTCTTTTAAACATCTCCCCATCGCACCTTGAACCTGTGTCCCCTAGTAATTGACCCTTCCACCCTAGGGAAAAAGCCTCATACTTTCCACTCTATCCATGCCTTTCAAGTTCTTAAACTTCTGTCAGGTTGCCCCTCAACCTCCAGCGTTCCAGTGAAAATAAACCAAATGTATCGAACCTTTCTTCAGAGCTAAATTCCCCCATACCAGGCAATATCCTGGTAAACCTTTTCTGTACCGTCTCCAAAATATCCAAATCCATCTGGTAGTGTGGTGACCAGAACTGATTGCAATATTCCAACAGTGGCCTCACTAAAGTTCAATAAACTTGTTTATCCTTATACTCAATGGCCCTTCCAATGAAGGCAAGCATGCCCTAGGCCTTTTTTATTACCTTATGTACCTGCACTGACACTTTCAGTGATCTGTGAGCCTGCACACCCAGATCCCTCTGCACATCAATACTTCTAAGGGTTCTGCCATTCACTGTATAATTTTCATTTGCACTAGACCTTCCAAAATGCATCACCTCTCATTTGTCTGGTTCAAACTCCATCCGCCACTTTTCTGCCCATGCCTCCAACTGATACATGTCTTGCTGTATCCTCTGACAATCCTCCTCACTATCTGCAACTCCTCCAATCTTTGTATCATCCACAAACTTACTAATTAGACCAGCTACGTTTTCCTCCAGATCATTTATATAGATCATGAACAAGAGGTAGTCACAACCCTCCATTCTGAAGAGCATCCTTCCACCACTACCCTCTGTCTCCTGTGACTAAGACAGTTCTGCACCCATTTTGCCAGCTCACCCCGATACCATGTGACTTCACCTTTTGTACAGTCTGCCACGAGCGACCTTGTCAAAGGCTTTACTGAAGTCCATGTAGATAACATCCTCCACTTGTCCCTCAATCATCTTTGTTATCTTCTCAAAAAACTCAGTTAAGTTAGTAAGGCTTGACCCCCCCCCACACAAAATCATGCTGTCACTAACAAGTCAATTTGCTTCCAAATGCCTATAGATCTTGTCCTGGAGAATCTTTTCCAACAATGTCCCTGCCACCGACGTGAGACTGACAGGCCTGTAATTTCCTGGATTATCCCTGCTACCCTTCTTAAACAGTGGGACAGCATTGGCTATGCTCTAGTCCTCTGGGACCTTCACTTTCTCACTCTCTTGTACATTAGTTTATCAACATCATTCTCACACACACACACTGCCCCTCACACTCAGGTCTCTCACTGACACAAACTGTCTGTGAACACAGTCTCTCTCATACAGCCTTGGTTATGCGCGCTCTCTCTCTCTCTCTCTCACACACACACACACACACACACCCTAGCTCACACTTCATTGCCCCCCCCCCCCCCCAAGGTCAGGGTAACTTTCTGACGCCTAGATCCTGTCGGTCGGGGTCGGGGCCGGGGGACTCACCCGTGACAGGGAGCCGCCGCTGGACGGAGCTCCGGGAGCCGGCGGAGCGGTTTAGGTGGCTGTATATGTAGCTGCGCTGGCGGAGGAAGAGCCGGAGCATGTGCTGTTCCTCCTCTTTGCTCGCTCGGTGGCGGATGAGCGGCGGCTGCGCCAGTCCCAGGGAATCCAGAATGCTCCTTTTCACAGCTTCCAGCTGCTCCCATTTCCTGAGCTTTCCCTGGGCTCCGGGAGCTAGCCCCGGGCTGACCAGCAGCAGCAGCACCGGCAACCAGACCCGGGCCATCACTGCTGGGCTAGGCTGCAGCCTGTGGCCGGAATGGTCTTGGCCCCTTGCATGGGGCTGGGAGACAGAAAGCTGTCTCTCGCGGAGCCAGGCACCGGGACTCACTCCGGATCGGGATCGGGATCAGGAAGTTTCCTGCCGCCAGGATGCTGCAGGCTTGCACTGGGTTTGCTCCGAATGTTTCCTGTTCCTTCCGTTTGTTAGTGTTGCTCCATTCCTGCTGTTATTGGCCAGGAATCTCCCAGCTCCCAAACACCCTCACTGATACCAGAATGGGCGAGTTCCCTCTGATCGGAAATCCAATCCAAATAATTTCATCCAAATAATTGCCTCAGAAGCAAAAATGTATCAGTTCAACAGTCTCCACGTGTCTGAGTGTGTGTGTCTCCGACTGATTGACAATGTGTGTGTCTGAATGTGAGTAAGAGTGTGTCTCTAAGTGCGGGAGTGTCTGAGTGTGGCAGAGTGTCTGTGTATCTGACTGAGAGAGTGTCTGAGTGTGTGTCTGTGTGTTTGTGAGTCAGTGAGAATGTGTCTTGGGTGTGTGCGTGTGATAAAGTGTGTGTCTGAGAGTGTCTCACACACACACTCAGACAATGTGTCTGTGAATCAGTGAGAATGTGTTTGTGTGTGTGTGATAAAGTGTGTCTTTAAGAGTGAATGAGTGTGTCTGCGAGAATGTGTGTCTGCATGTAAGTAAGTCTGTAGAAAAGACATTTGGAAAGGTCCATGAATGGGAAGGTTTTGGATGGATATAGCCCAAATGCATGCAAATGGAACTAGTTTAATTTGGGAACATAGCATGGATGAGTTGTGCATGCATGCGTGTCAGTCAGAGAGTGAGTGAGTGCAAATTAGCATTGTGGGGGGCGGTACATGAGATTTACCAACATATCTGTCCTGGATATTTTAGTTCTGAAGAGAGATTGGACACTGAGGTTGCTTTCTTTGGACCACAGGAGATTGAAGGGGACATGTCTGTCCCCTGTAAAAATGGGGGGCATGGATAGGGTAGTCGGGAAGGACCCTTTCCCCTTGGTGGAGGGATGGATGATTGGGGATTTTACAGATTTACAGTAAGCAGAAGGTTTAGAGGAGATGTGAAGAATTTTTTTCCCCCGACCAGAGGGTGGTGGAATGTGGAACTCGGTGCCTGTAAGGGTGGGAGAGATGGAAACCCTCAGCACATTGTAGTTGTACGTCTAAATCTTTCTTCAATGCCAAGGCAGGTGAGGCCAAGTTCTGGAAAATGGGATTAGAATAGTTTTGTAGTTTTTGACTGGTGCATAATTGATGGACTGAAAGGACTCTTTCTGTGCTCTAGATCTGTGTGTGTCTGTAAGTCTGTGAGTGTGTGTGGGATTGTTTGCCTGTGAACATGGTTTGACAGCTATTAATATTTTTCCCCTCCCTGACATTCCTTTGATCACTCCATCCCTCATTCCCGTCCCATTTTGTAGCTCTCTTGTATTTATTTAGCTTTCTTGCTGAGAGAATGAGGATCAGTCTTTTTCCCTTTAACTTTGTGAAATTCTCAACAACACTAAAATATGTTTTCCTGAGAAGAACATTCTTTAGTGACAATAAGCAGGAGGTGGGAACCCCTGGAGCTGCAGATCCACCCAGTACCAGATAATCTCCACAAACAAAACACTGAATAACAGCAGCAATATAGCATGTCGAAGAAGGAATCCAGCTCGCAGCAGTTCAGTGTTACTCATTCATCTGTAGCAGGAGTATCTGAGGGGCGCATGTTGAAGCAAGATAATAAGAAAGAATTTGCAATGGTAACATTGAAATGCCAATGTGAAGTTATGCACTATAAACATTAATAAACCTACCTTTTGGAGCTGAGCCTTAAGCTGTGTCATCATCCTCACTTAAGGGGAGCCTTGTTAGGAGTTTACATATGGATCAGTAATTTGTAAAACAACTCTAGATACTGCAGCCCAGGAGCTGAGCATTACAGAGGGTGCAGTAAACGTTTGAGAATTTTCTTTTCTTTCAGGTGATGTAGGTATCACTGGCTGTTCTAGAATTTATTGCCCATTTCTAATTGCCCCTTGAGAAGGTGGTGGTGAGTTGGCCTCTTGAACAGCTGCAGACCACCTGCTGTGGATTGATTCAATGCCATTAGGGAGGGAATTCTAGGATTTTGACCCATTAATATTAAGGAACAGTGATATATTTCCGAATCAGGATGGTGAGTGGCTTAGAGGGGAACTTGTATATGGTGGTGTTTCCAGGTATCTGCTGCCCTTATCCATATAGATGGAAGTGGTCATGGGTTTGGAAGGTGCTGTCAGGATCTTTGGTGAATTTCTGCAGTGCATCTTGTAGATAGTACACACTGCTGCTACTGAGCATCACCGGGGGAGGGAGTGGATGTTTGTTGATGTGGTGAGAGTTAAATGGGCTGCTTCATCCTGGATGATCGAGCTTTCTTGGAGCGTTGTTAGAGCTGCTGCAAAAGAGCAGGCACTGAAACTGGGCAACTCTGAATCCATTAGCTCCTCCCAAGATCAGTCTACTATATCCTGATGGGCAGAGTTTATCTAATGATGATCATTAACACTTTCATGTACTCCTCCCTTATACAGTATCTCCCACAAGATTTATTTTGGTCATGACATTTTCTATACAATCATTACAAAAATGGGAAGTAGGTTTATGACTAACTCCGTTTCCCCTCAATTTCCTAATTTTATAAATTCAGTGAACCCTGTTTGGTTCCTTCCAAGATTTCCTTCCTGATCAAGTAGTTTTTTGATTGGAAGGATTGTGATGTATATCAAATGATAACACTGTTCCCATGGAGATTGTTGATCTATAAAACCTTTGATTGTGTTCAAGAGACTCCAAAGTTCTACTGCAAAGAAAAAACTGTTAGTTTTAGTTAGTTACTTAGAATCATAGCGCTGTTTAGCATGGAAACAGACCTCTCGGTCCAACTCATCCATGCCAACTAGATATTCTAAATTAATCTAGTTCCGTTCGCCAGCATTTGACCCATATGCCTCTAAACCCTTCCTATTCATGAACCCATCCGGATGCCTTTTAAATGTTGTAGTCATACCAGCCTCCATCCCTTTGTCTGACAGCTCATTCCATACCACACCACCCCCTCTGCATGAAAAGTTTGCCCCTTTAAATCCTTCCCCTCTCACCTTAAAACTATGCCCTCTAGTTTTGGACTCCCTCACCCCAGGGAAAATATCTTGTCTATTTACCCTATCCATACCCCTCATGATATAAACCTCCATAAGGTCACCCCTCAGCCTCCGATGCTCCAGGGAAAACAGCCTCAGCCTTTTCAGCCTCTCCCTATAGCTCAAACCCTCCAACCCTGGCAACAGCCTCAAATGTCTTCTGAACCTTTTCAGGTTTCACAACATCCTACCTGTAGCAGAACTGTATGCAGTATTGTAAATGTGGCCTAACCACTGTTTTGTACAGCTGCAACATGACCTCTCAACTCCTAATGTACTGATTAATAAAGGCAAGCATGCCAAGTGGCTTCTTCACTATCCTGGGGCTCCACTTTGAAGGAACTATGAACCAGCACTCCAAGGACTCCTCTCTATCCAAATGGCTAGTTCTCTGTATTCCACGTGACACAATCTTGCTAACCAGTTCCGTGGGGAACTTTGAACACCTTATTGAAGTCCATATATATCAGATCCACTGCTCTGCCCTCAATCATCTTTGTTACTTCAAAAAAAAACTGAAGTTCATGAGACATCATTTCTCACACACAAAGCTATGCTGACTATCTCTAATTAGTCTTTGCCTTTCCAAATACATGTCAATCCTGTTCATCAGGATCTCCAAGAACTTTCCCACCACTGATTTATGGTTCACCAGTCTATAGTTCCCTTGTTTTTTCCTTACCATCTTTCTTAAATTGTGCCTCCACATTATAACACATTGCAGAAATTTGGTCAGCATCAAGTGTTTCTTTTTCAAATCATTGTGGCTCATTTGGTGAAAATACAATCCCATTAGTCCCCTATTCATTACTTACACTTGAGAGCAGTTCCTTCTTAATTTAGTTTAACCCGGGATTCAGTTCCCTGCCTTGAGACTCTTAGCTTCTTTCTGAAGCCTTCATACAACTGAGCATAGACTTTCTGATTCTAATAAGCCCTTTAGAATTGTCACCAAGTACTTCTGGTCTGAAACTTAAGCTAAGCTGCTTATGCTTAGGTATCTTTTTTTTAGGAAAAAAAGACAGATCTAAACCATGTTTTGTCAGGAGCAACTGTTTTAGGAACACAACTTCTCAAACTGCCAAACTGATGATATTTCCCTGCCAACCTATAGGTGCTTCTCAATCAAAAAAAAGGGAAAAAAACCCAACAACTTCTGACTGTCTAAAGTAAGAATGTGCAATTGTTTACTCTTCAATTCTCTCAATGAATTTAAAACCCCATTCTCTCCAGAATTTCTGTCTAAAACTGTGTTCTAAGAAAAGTGACAGCTACAGAAATACTTGCTGAAATAACTACAGAGCAACCAAGTCACCCCTTATTAATATGTAGAGAATCCTTGACACTGATCCAGCTCCCTCAGAGTGAGGGGAACCTCTGACACTCCTGTTTATATCTGTCAGCCAGGGGTGCCTGATTGGGGCTAGTAACCTGGTCCAATCAGGAAACTTAGACTGAGGTCCACTTGGCTGACCTTGTGACAGTCACTACATCCCTCCCCCTGAGTCTGGGGACATAGGCCCATTTTTTTTTTATTGTAGCTCCTCCTGGGATGGATTAGCACTGCGTCAGGTTCCTCCAACTCTGCCTCTGATATGGTTGGTGTGTGACGGGCAGTAACTCACCTCTTACACTGGGAGCAAATTCATTCTCCTCTCTAGGCAGCAAAGAGCAATGACATCCCACTGCGTCCATCTCAGATTCCGGGGTCTCTACAATGCTTGAAAGAGAATCAGAACCCACAAGTTCCAGAACAGTCAGAAGGCAGTTGAGGAACTGGGCATGTTTGTTTGCTCCTGCACCGTTTTCAAGTTTGCAGCTTTTATATGGTCTATGTGCTTGTTCAGGACTGTCACACCTACCTGAACATTATACTTCACAGGACCTGACCTCACATTGACCACATCTCTTACCCATGCAGGACCATTCCTGAGGTTCCTACACCAAACTTCCTCCCCTGAAGTAAACTGCCTCTCATGCAGAGTGGAGTCTTGTAGGCAGTTTTTTTGAGCTGGATGAACACAGCAGGCCAAGCAGCATCATAGGAGCAGGAAAGCTTGACGTTTCGGGCCTAGACCCTTCATCAGAAATGGGGGAGGGGAAGAGGGTTCTTGTATCTGGCATTGGCATTCCTGATGCTATTTCTCTGCAACCACACCACACACCCCCACTCCCCCTCCTCCCAGGTCCAGAAAAATCAGATTTAAGCTGGTGCTGAGTCTTCTGCCCATCAGCAACTCTGCTGGAGCTATCCCTGTAGTTGCATGAAGGGTGATCCGATAATCAAACAGGAACTGGGACAGTTTAGTATCAAGTGAAGCTGTAGGCTTAACTTTGAATAGGACTGCTAAACCTTCCTTCTCTATCTGGGCATATTCATGCTCTGCATTAGCCAAAGTCCTGGATGCATACCTAGTGAGTCTTCCTCTCCATTGGACCACCTATGAGCTAATACTACTCCAATGCTGTACGGGGAGGTATGACAATGTCAGCACCAGATCACACTTGGGATCAGAGTGTACCAACACCTTACAGGATGATAGCTGTTACTTCACTTCCCTAAAGGCTACGTCTTGGCTACGAGACCATTTCCAAGGATGACCCTTGTTTTAAGAATGGATGCAAAAAGGTGCCAGGAGGGAGACCAGGTTATTTATGAATTTCTGTAATAATTCAACAGCCCGAGGAAAGACTTAAGCTCTGGTACAGATGTAGAAGCCAGAGCACCATTGATTGCCTTCACTTTATCTTCCAATGTGTAGTCAATTCTGTAGCCGACGTAAATCAATTGGGGTGCCTGGAACACAAATTTTTCCCTTCTAAAGCATATGCCTGTCTGGGAGAAACATCTAAGGACTACATTTAAATTCTCTAAGTGTTTCTTTTTGGTCTTCTCTGTTATCAACATGTCATTCAGATAAAAGGCGACCTGGGCACCTTATACAATATTCTCCCACCATCACTGAAAAATAGCACAGACTGGTGATACCCCAAAAGGCAGCCTTGTCTATTAGTACAAACCCTTATGGGTTTTAATTGTAGCATACTTCTGGGAATCCTCAAACTGCAATTGGAGGTACGCATTGCTCATGTCCAGCTTTGTTTAGGACAGTGTCCTCCACCATCTTTGTGTTTAAATCCTCTATGTGAGTGTTTGGGTGTTTATCCAGCTGTGAGAAGCAGTTTATTACAAATCCCCATGAACGTGAACCGACCCATTGTGTTTCACAATCAATACGATCCTGTGCTGCCCATCCCACAAACTGCATTGGTTTGATGAGTCCTTTGCTTTCCAACCCTCTTGATTTCTGCCTCTACTTTTGCCCATAATACAAATGGGACTGGGCAGGCCTTGCAAAATCATGGAATTACTTCCTGGTCAACAAGCAAGGTAACCTTGGCTCCTTTAATTGTCCCTAAACTTTCCTGATAAAACTTCTGGGTATTTACTTAGGACTTCATTAAGGTAGTGATTTTCTAATCAAAAATTGTTGAGCCAATCAAGGTGTATCTTTGTCAAGAAATTTCATTCCATCAGGCTTCAGCCCAAGCCTTTTACTACAAAAAGTGGTAAGTGAACCAGTTGCTTTTCATAAGAGACTGGAACTGAAGTTGTACCCTTAATCTGTAAGGGTTCCCTGGTATAAGTGCTCAGTCTGGCCAAGGTCTTGTGCAATCCTAAGAGGCAACTCTTACCCTCCACTTGCTGCATTTTCCAATGACAAAGCGAGTTGTCGTGCCTGTTTGAAGTCGCGTTGGCCTTCAGCTAGTAGATGCTTTTGCTTGGTCACGTCATTGATCCTACATACCAAACAGTCTCTCAATCTTAAGGGTTAAACCAAAGCTACATGTCTCTGCCAGTCATCTTAACCTCGTCAAAAACCCCAGTACAGATTCCCATGGTTCTCAAACAGCTGAGTAATACTGATCGCTTCTCAGAATTAGAGGAAGCTTGGGATCATAATATTCCTTAACTAAACCCATCACCTCTTGAAAGGTTTTAGTATCTGGTACCTCAGAGAAAGTTAGGCTCCTAATAACCAAAAAAAAAGCTGCAGCTCCACAAGCTGTCAGGAGAATTACTTGTTGCTTTTCATCTGCCCCAGCATCATTTGCCTGAAAAAATAAGGCATTCTTTCCACATACTGGGTCTCTGGTGTGACTAATGGTTTAATCGACTTGTGAGTCCTAATAATACGAAGACCCATGAATACTGGCAGACCAATTATATCTAGAACATAGAACATAGAACAATACAGCGCAGAACAGGCCCTTCGGCCCGCGATGTTGTGCCGAGCTGTGAACTAATCTAAGCCCACCCCCTACACTATCCCATCATCATCTGGAATAGCTATTTCAATGATGTAAAAGGTTTCAGGTGTCCATCTTGAAGATGAACATTGTCAATGTCTGCTTCAAGGGAAGAATGGAGTTTATCAGGTGTGGCCAGCATCCCACCATGCCAATTGCCTGAGAACATCACATGTATGCTGCATACAGAGATGATATGTTCATGTTCACCAGCCTCAGTTTTGATCTTTAGTTCATATTGTTCATTTCTTTTCAGATAACACTCAAATGGAGCACAAGGCTTTTGCAGTTTTGATGTTATCTGTGTGGTTTGTCATGTTGACCATGTGTCCTGTCTGACCGTGTTCTATAAACTATGACACTTCAGATCCCTTCTGGATTTTGTTCACATGTTTGTGTGCCATGGATAGAACTTTGGCAACATCTTTGGCATTGCTCCTAGGTTGACTCTTCAAGTGCTGCCATGGAACATTGTATTGAATGTTGAGTTTCTCTGGGCAAAGACTTCAAATGCCCAAAGTCCTGTTGTGGAATTTTGCTTGGATCAGATACTATTTTGGAGGGTAAGGTGAGCCACACCTGCCGATGTTTTACTGAATGTGTTGATGGCTACAGTAGTTGTTGCAGAGTCAAGCATCTGAAGATGCTGCTAACCCAGGACAGTGGCTTTGAACCTGCACACAACATCAAACAGTACATTGATGTTATGTCCTCCAGGTTTGCCTAGAAGTACTTTTCTGAAGGAGTTAATGGATATAAAGGCAATGACCAGTCCCATAAACGCTTCAGGTAATTTAGCTTCAGTGAAATTCCATTGCATACCTTTGTATCAACACCTGCTGTAGGATGATGTTTTCGCAGTGTTGCTGTTGGTACAACATGAACTCAATCCTGTGCTTCCTGAAATTGATTCAAACTTAAGCTGGTCTTCTAAAAGTTGGAAGATTTTTGTTACGGTCTCCATAATTATAGAATTTTACAGTACTGAAGGAAAGAAATCAGCCCATCATGTTTGCACAGGCTCCTGAAAGAGCTACCCACTCTCCAGCCCCATGTCTGCAGCCCTCTAACTACATCTCTTTCAAATATACATCCAGCTCTTTTTTGAAACCTCCTATGGAATCTGTCTCACCACTCTCCCAGGCAGCGCATTCCAAATCCTAACAACTCTCTGAGTAAAGAAGTTTCTCCTCATCTCACTCCTCGCTCTCTTGCTGACAATGTCAACATTGTGACCCTGAGTTACTGACATACCAACTAGGGGAATAGAATATTCTTCTTTATCCTGTTAAAATTGTTTATAATTTTGCACACCTCAATGAGGTCAGCTCTTAATCTTCCTTGGTCGAAGGAGAATAAGCCCAATTTCTCTAACCATTCCTTGTACCTAAAATCACTCATTCCTGGGATCATTCTAGTGAATCTCCTTTGAACTCTCTCCAGGTCTTTAACATCCTTCCTTAAATATGGTGCCCAGAACTGAACACAATACTCCGATTGTGGCCTGCTCAATGATTTTCAGAGGTGAAGCATCACTTCCTTTCTTTTATATGCTATGTCTCTATTTGTAAACCCAAGGATCTTGTAAGTTTGCTTTACAACTGTTTCAAACTGTCTGGGCACCTTCAGAGAATTATACACTTGAACACCGAGGTCCCTCTGCTCCTGTACTCACAGAGTTGTACCATTGAGAAAGATCCAAGGACATAACTCATCTTATTCTATTACTTCCAAAAGCAATAAGGAGATTGACTGCCTTTCCTTCTTATCAGTAATTTGTTGACTCATGAAGTAAAGATCTCTCATTTGTTTAAATAACTGAAATTCTGACAGGATATCAGTGGATAGTCAATCCATGTTTCAGGGATTATTTTTTCCACTGCTACTTGGGAGTTGTGTGTGGATTCTATTGTCACTGTATTGCTTAAGGATAGTAGCTGAACTGTTGCTGAATAGAGAGATTGAGGTCAGATGTACAGCTTAAATTTACCTCTATAGGGTAGACTACTGCTTCTATGCCTCATACAGTGCAGGAAGAGTAAGTGCAGTAATGGGGTACAGAGTAACACTCATCTGCTGTTGCCACTTTACAAGTTGCAGAGTAATCTGTGCATTCAGTCCTCACATCAAAAGTAGGAAAGCAGACATAGTCTTGTATGTTTTTCATACTTTTCCTGAGAAGTAAATTGTTGGAATCGATCGATGTCTGGATGGAAGGCAGACCTTTCCCAGATGGAGAATGTGTTGCTTCAAACATGGTCTGCCTGTGCTTTGCCTGGGGATTGCTGCCAGAGTGGACCTCTCTTGAATTTCATACAATGCCTTGGTGGTGTGGTATTGAACCAAATTGTTAATCTGTTGGTGAGGCTCTGCTTTTCAACAACAAATCAACAGATAGACTGTGGCCTCCATTTTTTTGGAATAGAGAGAGTACTTGCAAGTGTTCCTTCCCCATTGGAATTCCTGTGCTTCAGAACAGGTTGGAGTACTTTGGGTCTGGTTGTTATTTACTTGCAAATCTCTGCACTGAACTCAGCAAAAACAAAAAAAAATACTTATGGGTGATTGTTAAGATTATTTCTAACTGTTCTCACCTTTTATTACTACCCAGCTGCCACCATGAGGTGGTTTCTGGGTAAAACACCAGAGCCAATATCGGGTGGTCTGAGTGCTCTCAACAGGTTTCTCCTTTATAACATTGGTCAGAGGTGGGGATGGTCATTGATAATTATACAACCCTTAGCACCACTCTCAACTCCTCAGACACCGTTCAAATGCAACAAGACCGGAACAATATCCAGGTTTGGTCTGAAACGTGAGAATTAATATTTGTGTCACACAAATGCCAGGCAATGACCATCTCCAACAAAAATACAACTCAATCACTGCCCCTTGACATTCAATGGTGTTATCATGATTGAAACCTCCACTATCAACAATCCTGAGGATTACCATTGAATAGTTCCAGTAGGCAGTGTATAAGCTCCTGTGTCCAGGCTTGTCCTCTTTGTCTGCATGATTTTGTTTTCCTTCTTCCCCCTTTACATCTGATAAAGGGAACTCTTCAGCAGGAAACAGCTTCGATGGGCTCTGGAGCAGCAGCATTTACAGAGGTAGCATGGCTGCAAAGTCGGTTGACCTATGAAGCCTGGAGTGGGACTCTTGCTTCCCCGTGGTGTGGGCCACTGACCACTGGGAAGCCTGGAATGGGACAGGCTCAGCAGCATGACGTGAGGCTAGTGAAACTGGGAGCAGGACTCTGGTGGTAGCATGCTGGAGCAGCTGAAAAGGAAATGTTGGACTCTCTAAGTTTTTAAAATTTTATTGTATGTTAGTGTAAATGGCACTTACATATGGTGACAGTACACACTTTACACTGTATTTTGTGTTGAATACACATGACAATAAAAAGGATATTCTAGATAATCTGAACTAAAGTTAACTCACCACGTAAACACAGTGGCTCAAAGAGCAGGTCAGAGGCTAGGAAAATTGTGGTGAATAACTCACCTCTTGATTCCCCTGTCCACTATCTACCAGGCACAAGTCAGGAATGTGATGGAATACTCCCCACTTGCCTGGATGGCTGCAGCTCTGACACATTTGAACACCACACAGCATAAAACAGCAGGTTTGTTTGGCACCACATCTACAAGCATCCACTCCCTCCATCACTGATACTCAGCAGCAGCAGTGTGTATTATCTACAAGATGCACTGCAGAAATCCACCAATGATCCTCAGACAGCACCTTCCAAACCCACCACCACTTCTATCTAGAAGGACAAGGGCAGCAGAAACATGGGAGCATCATCCCCTGCAAATCCCCCTCCAAGCCACTCCCCATTCTGACTCGAAGTGTATCATCATTCCTTGGCTGTCGCTGCGTCAACATCCTGGAATTCCTTCCCTAATAGCATTATGGGTCAACCTACAGCACATGGACTGCAGTGGTTCAGAAGACAGCTCACCCCCACCTTCTCAAAGGCAACTAGGGATGGGGAATACATACTGGCCCAGGTTGAGTTACACACATCCCACAAGTAACTAAACAAAAAGACAGCATCTCAGACACGACACGTCAGGACAATGGAGCTCAGGGCTATGGCCTGGATCATTCCTTTATCCTGGGCATCCAGCTGTTGTTGTTTCTGCTGCAGTCATTACCTGTCAAATAACACTTTGAAGGAAATGTTCTGTGGCCTCTGATTGGCCAGCAGAGCTTGGTGTGAGGGATTTCCTTCCCCTGGGGTCTTTGGTTCTAGAGAAGTCTACAGGTGGCTGCATAAATGCCTGTGAGGTGCTTCATTCCAACAGGATCTCCTAGAGGAAGTAAGGCTCCTGTCTATCCTGATGAAAGGTGATACATCCACACCTTCATAAATCTCCCTTTTTATCAGTTAATCAATCTCCTAACCAGGTCAATAAATTATCTTCAATTCCACAAGGTTTCGTTGAGCTCACAGTCTCTTATGTGGAGTCTTATCAAGTACCTTTCTGAATTTCAAACTAATAAATGCTCCTACCACTTTACTTACTCCTTCAAAAGGTTCAATTAATTCATCAGTAATGCCCAATCCTTTACGAGTCCTTATTAACTCTCTCTCTCTCTAATCAGATCAAGTTCCATTTGATGCCTAGTCACTTTTTCCTGAATTATAAATTTCAAGGGCTTTCTCATGACAGATGTTGGACCATAACAGGTTTCTAATTCGAGATAACAAGCATGGGGCTGGATGAACACAGCAGGTCAAGCAGCATCATAGGAGCAGGAAAACTTGACGTTTCGGGCCTAAACCCTTCATCAGAAGGTTTCTAATTCCCTGGTTTGTCTCTCACACTTTTCTTTAGGAGAGATAAAGATAGAGATACTGGGACAGAGATATGCTGATCAGCTCAAATTATTAACTAGGTCAAACCACAATTCTCAACCACAGTGCTGATTCCACTTTCTGAAATAAATATGGTTTTCAAGTTTTTTTATTTTAGCTTTTATTTGCGTCTAAACTTTGAACCACTGGAAATGATTCACACTTTCCGAGAATTGTAACATTTCTTGCAAATCAGTGATAACCCTTAAGCCCTACAGAGATGGCAATAACTCATTTCAAGCAATCCCAAAAGCTACCAAATAGGGTGTGTGTGAATTTCTTGTTGATAAGGGGGCTCATAGTAAAGGTCCTGAGAGAAGCAAAGTTTTGGGATCAGGGAAGATGGCTCCCTGACAGACTTGGGAAGATCCATGGACCTTTCAGAACGATTGCTGGGTAGGACTAAATGCAGAGGTCTGGGCCATATCTATGACTGATCTGACTCAAATTGGTGGGGAAAGTTGGGGTTTGGGTGAAGGGAATCAGAAGTCAGCTGGGAAATCAAATATAATGCTCAGTTCAGACCTTATTTTGGCAAAGTCTTAAGTTGCAAATATCTCAACCCACTATATGGGAGTCATGAATCGATGGAGTAGAGGTAAATCACTTGGAGGGAGCATAAGGTCCATTTAACTGCCATGATTTTAAGTTATTTAAATTCTCAGTCCTTAAAAAACAGAAAAGAAAATCAGTTGCAAATGTCAGTGAGAGATTAAAAAAGACGTATATCATTGCCAATAGCTGTTTGTTAACATTTCCCTTAGGGCCTTTTATGAATGCTTGGCTGATTTCAGAAAGTTATAATTTTCTCAGCAGAGTGGTTCTAAGTTCACAGTTTAATAGCCAGTATTAAAATCCTATCAAAGGATTAGCTATTTTTCTGAGGCAAGGTATGAATAAAAGGTGTAGAACTGGATGAACAACAGCAGGCCAAGCAGCATCAGAGGAGCAGGCAAGCTGACATTTCGGGTCTGGACCCTTCTTCAGAAAGTCTTCAGATTCTCCAGCATCGGCAGTTCCCACTATCTCTGTATGAATAAAAGGTTGTTTTTATGCAGTTGATTAACTCAGTTGACTGGACGGGTAGAGGGACGCTAACAGCACAGGTTCAATTCCTGTACCAGCTAAGGTTACTGTGAAGGACTTGTCTTCTCAACCTTTCCCTTGTCTGAGGTGTGGTGATCCTCAGATTAAACCAAAACCAGTTATCTCTCTCTAATGGAAGCTGTCTGTGTCTATGGCTACTTTACCTTTGGACCTTCATGTGGCGCTGAGGTAGCGTCCCTGTCCCTGTCCCTGAACTGAGAGACCTGGGTTCAAGAACCATATGATCCAGAGGTGTGTAACAGCATCACTGAACAGGTTAATTGGAAGAATAGGTAAAATAAAAAAAAGTTTGTTTTTCTCGGGGACAAAGCACTAGAAATGTAAACTAGCAAAATTTTCGGTGGACTTTCAAGAAATGGAATTAGTCTTACAATCAACTCTGTACAGTGAAATCTATATAAAATCTTAGAACTTTAAATTATTCTGTCTTCGTATGGTTACTGAGCTCTGCCCAAGGTGAAACTGGGTGAACTGGCACACGAAAGTGAGTAGGGTACTGAGTTGCCATGGAGGGTATACAGGATATGGGGTGAGGGTTTGGGTAGGGTGTGAGGGGTATGCACTGGAAAATCTTATAACACAACTGGGAGGAAGTGTACAAAGAGGAGCGTTCTCAATACCTGGCTTCAGCACCCGCCTGCCTCTTTGGAATGAGTCTGTTCCACACACCCCACCTCACAATGGAGATCTGCTGCAGAATCTCCTGTCAGTGCAATACCTTTCCTCCTGTAATGTCACTGGCCTCTTTTCATGAAAACAGACTGCTGGGAGAGGGCTTGTATGGAACATCAAGATCAGCACAGAGCAGATGAGCTGAATGGCCCACTTTTGTGGCAAATGTATAATAAATTTACCTAAATGTATCAATTAAATAATAATAGCTGGAATAGCAATTTAAAACTAATGTGGATAGAACTCAACAACTGATTCCAAACATGCCACGCTCTCAGTTTATACAGTGAGCTGAGGGGCTGTTGTGGCGCTGTGATAGTGCCCCTACCTCTGAGCCAGGAATCCCTCCTGCTCCACAGGGATGTGATAACATCTCTTAACTGGGAGATTAGACAATATCTACAACGTGAGTTGTCTCTCCTCTGGCAGTGGTGAATATTTCAGGGGTGAACAGCCTTCGCTTGGAGCAATGGAGCGATTTCTGTCCATTTCCAGAAGAGAGTGAGGAATTCCCTCATTGATAACTCCAGCCTCTCGTGGTGGTCAGTACATTTAGCACACGTCCCTCAGCAATTACATGATGATCAGAGATAAGGCTGGCATCCAGATGTGGGAGGAGAATGGGTTCAGTCCTGCTGCACTCTGGAGCCTCACTCAGCATTGCCTTCCTCTGCCTGCTCCTTGCTCACATTCTGATCATACATTGCTAACAGTGAAATCACATTTGGGTGAAGGTTTGGAGCAGACGTTGTGTATGATGGTAGACAGGGATGTGGGAAGTCACTGCTTATTAGCTCACTGGCTTCTGTCTCAAGGTTCTGCTTGAAATTTTTCTCGCTACATAGATCATCATCCATTCCCAGGGTGGTTCCCATCTGCCTCCGATACTGGAAAGGAGTATCACTACCCGAACTGCAACGCGGGCTAATCTCTCCTTCCCTGAGGGATATCAGCTCATCCTCATCATTCTCATTGGCAGAAGCTGTGGCAGTATCACTGTGCAGTGTAACCATGACAACAAGGACATCTGCAACATCTTGATCATCAGAAGAAGTCGCCCAATGCTGTAGAATCAAACATAGAGAGATTACCAAAAGCTTCATCTACACTGTCCCCCATCAAACACTCCCAGGATAGGGACAGCACGAGGTTAGATACAGAGTACAGCTTCCTCTACATTGTATCCCATCAAACAGTCTCAGGGACAGGGACTGCACGGGGTTAGATATAGGGTAAAGCTCCCTCTACATTGTCCCCATCAAACAGTTCCAGGACAAGGACAGCTTGGGGTTAGATACAGAGTAAAGCTGCCTGTACACTGTCCCCCATCAAACACTCCCAGGACAGGGACAGCACAGTGTTACATACAGAGTAAAGCCCCCTGCACACTTGTTGTGGTATTGTCATTGAGGGCAGGCACTGATCTGCCAAACACACAAACTCTTCTGACTTCTTTGGAAACAGTTCATAATCTTTTCTGTAACTTACACTGATATTAGCATGACTGTGAATAGATTTGACTGCCAGACTGTTTACTGGATCTGGGATCCTTGGAAAGATGATATGTTTTGATCTGAGAAAAGAAACATAATAAAAGTTATGTATACATTAGAGTTAGAATAACCAGTGTGCCTATGTGTGGAATGGGAGTATTGACTGCTTGTGCATGTTCAAATGTTTTATTTTCTTTATTCATTCACCGGATGAGGGTGTCCCTGGCGAGGCAGCATTTATTGCCCATCTCTAATTGTCCAGAGGGCAGTTAAGAGTCAACCACATTGCTATGGGTCTGGAGTGACATGTAGGCCAGACCGGGTAAGGATGGCAGTTTCCTTCCCTACAGGACATTAGTGAACCAGATGGGTTTTTCTGACAATCGACAATGGATTCATGGTCATCATTAGATTCTTAATTCCAGATTATTATTGAATTCAAATTCCAGCATCTGCTGTGGCAGATATTCGAACCTGGGTCCCCAGGATGTTATCTGGCTTTCTGGATTAACGGTCCAGCAATAATACCACTAGGCCATGGCCTCCCCTTAACACATGTGCATGTTGAAATGGGAATAATGAGTGAGTGTACATGTGCATATTGGAATGGGAATGTCTGATGTACCTTTTGATGCTGCAGTGACAGACAGCAGCAATGACGAAAACACTGAACATGACGAAGATAGCTGTTGCCACAACGATTAGAGTCAGCTCGTTCTCATCTGAAATTCACCAAAATATTCTGTTTAATGAAATTTTCCAACTCAGCAATATTCTGATATCAATCTGTGTGCTCTGCTAGATTCTGGTAGAAAATTTAGAGTCAGATTGAGTGGGGCATGTTGCACATGGTAAAAATCAGGGACACCCTGCTGGATCAGAATGAACAGCCCAGATCCTTGACAGGCCCAGGGGTCTCAACAGGTCTGGGCCCAAGGGCTATGGGCAGCTTATTATCAGTAATAATGTAGTCATAAACTCATAAAGCCATACAGCATGGAAACAGACCCTTCGATCCAAACAGGCCATGCTGACCATGTTCCCAAACTAAACCAGTCCCACCTGCCTGCTCATGGCCCATCTCCCTCCAAACCTTTCCTATACATGTACTTATCCAAATCTCTTCTAAATGTTGTAACTGTACTTGCATCCACCACTTCCTCTGGCAGTTCATTCCACTCTCTGTGTGAAAAAGTTGCATCCCAGGTGCCTTTTAAATCTTTTCCCCCCTCATCTTAAAACGATGCCCTCTCGATTTGAACTCCCCTAACCTGGGGAAAAGACTTCGAAACATAGAAACATGGAACAGTACAACATAGTACAGGCCCTTCGGCCCATGATGTTGTGCTGACCTATTGTCCTACTAAGATCAATCTACCCTGCATACCCTACGTTTTACTATCCTCCATGTGCCTATCCAAGAGTCGCTTAAAAGTCTCCAAAGCAGCACATTCCACACACCCACCACTCTCCGTGTGAAGAACCTACCTCTGACATCTCCTCTATACCTTCCTCCAATCACCTTAAAATTATGCCCCCTCGTAATAGTCATTTCTGCCCTGGGAAAAAGTCTCTGGTTCTCCACTCTATCTGTGCCTCTCATCATCTTGTACCCCTCTATCAAGTCGCCTCTCATCCTTCTTCGCTCCAATGAAAAAAGCCCTAGCTCCCTCAACCTTTCCTCATAAACCTGCCCTCCAGTCCAGGCAGCATCCTGGTAAATCTCCTCTGCACCCTCTCTAAAGCTTCCACATCCTTCCTGTAATAAGGTGACCAGAATTGAATACAATATGAACACAAGACCTTTGTTATTCACTTTATCTATGCCCCTCATGATTTTATAAACGTTTATAGGATCACCCTTCAACCTCCTACGCTCCAGGGAAAAAGTCCGAGCCTATCCAGCCTCTCCCTATAAGTCAAATCCTCCAGTAGCGGCAACATAGTTGTAAATCTTTTCTGAACCCTCTCCAATTTATGCTTCCTTTAGTAGGATGGCCTGAACTGTACTTAGTACTCCAAAAGTGGCCTCACCAACATACTGTACGACCACAACCTGATGTCTCAACTCGTATACTCAATGGTCTGAGCAATGAAGGCCAAGCTACCAAATGCCTTCTTCACTGCACTTACACTGGGCAGAATCCAGGAAATGCCCTGCATTCAGGGATTCCCTCTGAAGGGATTCATTTGGGTGATGAAAGGATTGGGTGAGGGTCAGGTGGTGGAATAGGGACAAGACATAGGGAAAAAGGCAAGAGGTGGAATAGGGAGAAGGGGTAGGTAGAGATGGAAGGGGTAATGAGGTGAGAAATTAATGGAGTGTGGAGTTAATGGGTGAAGGGTTATGGGGTGAGAGAGAATCAGGGTGAGTTGGATAAAGGACTGAAACTTTGATTACATGAGGCATAACTGGCTGAAGGACTATGTTTCCAGTTTCCTCTAAAGGACCATTATCTGAGGGATGTTTATCAGATCATTGAGGCTGACACTGGAAACTGACATTTGTCTGAGAAAATACCCTGATTGAGGGGATCTGATGGGAAACAGGGTAGCGGAGGTGAGGATAGAAGAGGAACCAAGGTAAGGGGCTCTTCAGTAAATGCCACTTGGGGTTCCAGTGTGTTAGTAACTGGACATGAAGCATGAAGTGAATGGAACCCCCTTACAAGGAACAGGTGACTTCAGGCTCCTGGTTCCCAAAATCCTCCCCCATTGTGGCTTTTCTTCACCTTGTTTCAGGGTCTATTGGAGACTTCTCGATACTGATTGATTACTGTGATTGGCTAAAATCAGGCAAGGAAGAGTCAACTGAGAAACCGGTCACATTTAAACTCTCAGACTCCACCAAGATAAATCTGTTTTATACAGGTGTATGTGCAGAGAAAGTGCAAAAGACCAGGGTTGATTTGATTGGGTGATCAGACTGGGTAGGTCACAGGCACCAGCTTGTAGCTGACATTACCGTAATCTTTGGTTTGGAAGTTCCGGAGAGTCTTGGCTCCAGTTCCAGCAGTTGTGACAGCGCAAATCTCCACTGTGTACAGGCTCGAGGCATTCAGACTTAACAGAGTGAAACTTAAAGTCGAGGTGTTAACAGAAGCAGCTGAAGACAAATCAGAATCAGATGATGATCACTGAGGAGATACACAACCAAATACACTCACTCATACAAGACACACATTTGATGCAATCACTCACATCTGACACACTCACTCACACGTTCAACACAATCACTGACAACCTGAAATGTTTTGGGGATAACAAGGTGTAGAGCTGGATGAACACAGCAGGCCAAGCAGCATCAGAGGAGCAAGAAGGCTGACGTTTCGGGCCTAGACCCTTCTTTAGAAACGATCGGTGAAATGATTCAGAAATCGGTCTAGGCCTGAAATGTCAGCTTTCCTGCTCCTCTGATGCTGCTTGGCCTGCTGTGTTCATCCAGCTCCACACCTTGTTATCTCAGATTCTCCAGCATCGGCAGTTCCTACTATCTCTGAAATGTTTTGGGGATAGCTTTTTTAGAACAGTGGAGATAACCAAAGAGCAGCCAATCCCAGCTCTGTTACTGTGCAATGAGAAAGGATTAATTAATGATCTCATAGTGGAGGCATTCCATGGCAGCAATGGTTATAAGACACTACTTTTGGGAATTAAAGTTTTGGCTTCAAACAAATTCAAACAAATTTGGAGTTTATTACATTTTAAAGGTTAACAGTTGAGAAGAGCTAATTCGCCAAAACAATTGGAGACATGATATCTACTATAATTCTAACAAAAGCATGAGTTATACAAGTAGTTTCCCTGAATTAAAAAAGAGCTTTGCAATTAAAGGTAGTTAATTTGTATTTCTACCTGGGAAGAAGTGGTTTTTTCAGATTGCCTTGGAGTGTAGTCAGGTCCTGAGAATAATTGTGAATTCAGCAAGGACATAATCAGTAAGCAGGACTGCTTGAGATAAAGTGAAGATTGTGTCAGCTTTGGGTTTCATTGGAAGATGAGAAACAAAACCAGACTGAATCCTGGTGTAGACGTGGGTCTAAGTGGAGTGGGAGGAGGTGTAGTGGCACAGTTACTGCACAAGCAACCCAGACTCCTGGGGTAATTCACTGGGATTGTGTTCAAATCCCATCATGGCAGCTTTCCGGTATATATTTCAAGAAATCTGCTCCCTCTAAACACTTTATTCTATGGCTATCCCAGTTAATATTGGGTTAGTTGAAATCCCCTAATATAATTACCCCCTTGTTGTTTTGCTGAATGCAGCAATGCGCTTCACTTTGAAATGACTGAGCAAAACACTCAAGCGGCAATTGATAATGGGAAGCGAATGCTGGTCTTTCTAGAGATACACTCATCCCATGAAAAAGCAAAGAGAAAGTTCTAGAAATATTATCCATGTTGTAGCCTTAAGTTCAGAGCTGGAATTCAGCACAAGACAATGTTGGAAAAGGGAAAATGACCTGAAGATTTATTTAGTTGGAAGCGAAAGGCCTCCCCTTACCGCATCCCAAAACCAGCCCAGCTTGTCCCTGCCTCCCTAACCTGTCCTTCCTCCCACCTATCCACGCCTCCCACCTCAAGCCCCACCCCCATCTCCTACCTACTAACCTCTTCCCGCCCCCTTGACCTGTCCATCCTCCCTGGACTGACCTATCTCCTCCCTAACTCCCCACCTACACTCACCTTTACTGGCTCCATCCCCGCCTCTTTGATCTGTCTGTCTCCTCTCCACCTATCTTCTCCTCTATCCATCTTCTATCCGCCTCCCCCTCTCTCCCTATTTATTTCAGAATCCCCTTCCCTTCCCCCATTTCTGAAGAAGGGTTGAGACCGGAAAGGTCAGTCTTCCTGTTCCTCTGATGCTGCTTGGCCTGCTGTGTTCATCCAGCTTTACACCTTGGTATCTCAGATTCTCCAGCATCGGCAGTTCCTACTATCTCTGGAGAAATAAACAGTTGTGACCGAAGCTTGCACTATTGCTCTAGTCCCATGTTTCCATGGGTCACAACATAAAATAAAATTACACTTTTCAACTGACAAGATGACCAATTAAATATCTTATCTATTTCAGGTTTTAAACATAATCTATCAATCAGGTTTCTCAATTAACACAATTATGGGTTTATTATCAAAATAATTTTTTTCAATAAAGGTGAAGTAATATGTATGGGAAATACAATCTTGAGATGGTTGTTCATCATTCAAAAGAGCAACAGTTCACGGAAAGCTTTCCTCTAAACTATTTTAGCAGATTTCCGTCCACTTGAACAAAAACAATAATCTCTTTCAGCCAATCACTGCTCAAAAACAGAAATCCCCACAGACAGCCTACTGTAGTTATCGCCAGCTGTATGATTTCTAAGAAGTTTCATTAAAATATCTAAAACAGCCATAGTGAACTTTCAATGACCTCTTTTAAAGAAACCACTCCAGGTATGTCCACAAAACTCAAAATAAATTATTTTTCGTTGAGAGTCCTTCAAAATTTAAGTTCTTCAAGTAATATTAAATATAGTGTCTTTATAACTCAGTAATTGTCCTGACACAATGTACTTTATTTACAACCTGGATTCACATGCTGAATATTGCCAAGATTGGTGGCTAATTAGAATGCCAGTAAATAAGGCTGGCATTTTAAGCACTGAAGATGGTAACTCCATCATTCACCATGTGGAATAGATTGATCTTAATCGTTTGGATTTCATAAAGAAACCAAAATTAGAAATTTTCTTCAAGTTTGTGTCTAGTGGAAAAATTGACAATGATCCTAACAGATTACTGTAGCAAAATAAAACAACAACAAATTAGCATGGAAGTACTGGGAAAGCAACTAGGACAAGGGACTGAGGTGTTCATTGTCAAAAGATGAGAAATTAATCTTTAATTTTGAGCAGATCTTGAGCAGATTTAATATAGTCTTTAGGGACTGTGGGATACTCAGTGGTTCCTACAGAATTAACTAACTCCAAGCTTGATACTCTTATCAGGAAAAGGCTTGGGAAAAAGGATGGAGCAAAACTGAGTGTTCAAAACACCTAGTTATACCGATAGCATTAAGACATCTTTGTTTTCTTAATTCTTTCAAACATAGAAAGTTTGTATGGTGAGCAGGCGGGTAAGTGAAGCTGAGTCCATGAAAAGATCGGCCATGATCCTATTGAGTAGCGGGCAGGCTCAATGGGCCAGATGGCCTGTTCCTGCTCCTGGTTCTTATCTTCATATGTATTTTTAAAATAAGATTTGGAGAATTGTGTAGCGCTTCTGCTGATTATATTGCTGGCTTTTTAAATTTCTCTTCAAATGTATTGGCCCCAAATAGATTGTCAAATCTTCCACAGATACGGAGACAAAAAGAAGAACAGTATTCCGCAGTATTCTCTCCAAAATCCCACACAATTTGAGCAAGATTCTTTCATTTTGTTCCCCAACTCACTTGTAATAAAGGCCAACGTGCTATTTGAATTTTTAGTTACTTGCAATACTTACTTTCCATGGTTCTTTTTATTTCTCTGAAATTCTCAATTTCAATTCTCTGAACATCAGCGTTTTAATATTTCATGCCTTTTAAAAATATTCTACTTCTCTATGTATGACCAAAGTGGATAAACTCTCACATCCCTACATTATATTCCACCTACCACTTGCTTAACATATCTGTATCTCTGTGCGTTCTCTTTATGCCTTCCACACATCTTACATTTTCACCTTGTATCACCAGCAAATATAGAGACATTACTCTCTGTACCTTTGTCTGAGTCATTGTCATTGATTGTAACAAGATGAGGCCCCAGATCCTTGAGGCACTCTGTTAGTTACAACTTGCCAACCTGAAAGTATCCCACCAATTCCTAGTGCTACAATCATTAAACAATTCCTTAGCCATGCCAATAAGTCACCCCAACACCTCTCCTTTCAGTGTTTCCCATTTAAGTCAAGGGTCATTGGCTGATCGCCATTTTCCATCTCCCCCCCTCAGTCCGCCATCTTTCTAGCTCCACTGTGTTTGGATTTATTATGGATGCATCCTTTCATTTAGTCTTCTTCCTTCTTTTGATTCTTCATCTTGGCCATCCCGTATCTGTTGCTCACTTCATCACATTTCCTCTTTTGCTGTGTATCAGGTGACCAGAGCATCTCAACCTCCTGCACAAGCCTTAAAGGATAGGCAAGGTAGATGTTGGTAAAATGTTACTTCTGGTTGTGAGTCCAGAACTAGAGGTCACAATTTAAAAACAAGAGGGATGCTATTTAGAACCGAGACGAGGAGAACTGTTTTTTTACTTGGGGATTGTGAATGTTTGCAATTCTCTACCATACAGGAATGTGAAAGCTCAGTCTTTGAGTATGATTAAGGTAGAGGTTTATTGATTACCAATGGGCCCACAATCTTCACTGAGTCCTTGATGTGCAGGCTCCTCATTTTGTCTGTTCTGTTACTCCACTATCCATCTTGGCATCTGCAGCCCACAAGATTCCTTTCTTTGTTCCTGTCTTCTTGATGTTGCCTAAGATTCTGCACCATGTAACAGGGTCACTTTCACTGGAGACAGTAAGGACTGCAGATGCTGGAGGGTGGAGTCTATGGGCGTGAGGCTGGAAAAGCACAGCAGGTCAGACAGCATCCGAAGATCAGGAAATTCAACGTTTTGGGCCAAAACTCTTCGATAGGGAGGGGAAGGGGAGCCCAGAAATAAATAGAGGGAAGGGGTGGGGCTGAGGGAAGGGTAGGAGAGACAGTGATAGGTGGATGCAGATCAGGGATTGTTGTGATTGGTCCGTGGAAAGGCTGGAGTGGATAGGTGAGTCGGAAGCTGGACAGGTTGGGTCAGTTCAGGAAGGGGAGGACTAGATGTGGGATAAGGCTGGGGGTGGAGGGATTTTGAAGCTGGTGAAGTCAATATTGAGGCCATTGGGCTGTAAGCTCCCACGGTGAAATATGAGGTGTTGTTCCTCCAGTTTACATTTGGCCTCGCTCTGATAGTGGAGGAGGCCAATGGTGGACGTGTCACCCGGGGAATGGGAGGGGGAATCTTCCTGTTGGCTTGTAGATTATTCCTGTGAGTCACATGATCCTGGTCTTCAAAGCCCTGTCACCTGTGTTTATATTATCACTAGAGTGATGAGCTCTTCTGCATTTCATGTGGCACCTTGTGAAATGCCTTTTGGAAATCAAGGTACATTATATTCACTGCTTTCTCTTTATCTCTCCTGCTAGTTAGATTTTCAAAAGAAACTGATCAATTTGTTGAAGATTATTTCCTTGCTATAAAACCATGGCAACTCTATCTGATTCATTTTCTTGATGACTCATGAGAATTGACCTGTTGTTAGTTTCTTGTTTTGTATCTCCTTCCTTTCTTGAATTATGATGTTACATTTGACACTTCTATTCCAATCAGATCTTCCTACAACCTTGTCAGGAGTATCTCTTTCAAACCCTAGGATATAGACCATCAGGTTTTGTAGTTTTAGTCACTGAAGATTATCCAGTACTTGTTCTTTTCTGATTGTACACACTCTCAAACTCACACTCACACAGACTAATTCACACACGTGTGACACAGTCCTGCACTCAAAAACAACAGAAGGGAATATATACTGGGGAACTGGAGCTGTATTCTGGTATTGTTGCTGTGAGCTGTGCATTGGTATTAGGCCTATGTTAATCTGGCCATCACTTTGAGACAGGTTTTGGAAATGCTCTTTTCTTACTGTGTGTATGGTTCCAGTAGTCCCTGTAGACGATGAGGTATTTCAGCATGTTTCCCTGACACTGTCCCAGAGGCATCTCCTTCCATTCAAGGAGTGCTGAGTGTTTCCTGATGTTGGTCACGTTGACCTTGCTGGGTCCATGCGTTGGTGCTAAATATAAACAACATCATTGAGTCAGAGAGTGCGCAAGGAGCCATTCAGCCCATTTCCCCCGTGGTGGATCTTTGAAAGAATTATTCAATTAGACCCAAGAAATTAGACCCAATGAAAAGCCTGAAGAAACAGACTACAATAGTTTTGGTGCTGACACTGGGGTCAGGTTTTGCAACAGACAGAAATGATTCCTTTGAACCTTACATAAAGTTGATCAAACATAGGAGTCTCCAGGGTTCCATCATGCCTGAATCCCAAATCCTGTGACCCAGCAATAAGCACATGGCCAGAGGTGAGATTCTGACAGCTCTGCCCTGTTTATAGGTATCTGAGCTATGTTTGTCAGCAAGTAACTGTAGTGATTGTAATGAGGACAACCAGGGGCACTTCATAGAATATGAGTTTCCTGATTGGTTAATCTGGTCCAATCAGGGAGCCCAGGCTGACAGGTATAAACCGGAATGTCAGAGGTTCTGTTCACTCTGAGAACTGGCTCTGAGGAAGCCGGACCAGGGTCAGGGGCTCTCCACATGTAAATAAAGGCTGACTTGGTAATGGAATACCAGCCTCTGTGGAGTTATATCAGTAACAGTGAGAAACTTCTTTCTGATCCCAGGGTTTATGATTGCACTGAACGTGTTAACCCTGGTCTCTTATGCAATCAATTCTCAAGATTCTCCTCCCATTGGTTGATATTCCATACCCTGTGTTAGTTGGGGCCTGATCCCGACACTGATTCTATGTCAACACATTGATATCCCAAAGTGAAAAACAGAAACTCAGCAAGACTGGCAGCATCATGAAGAGAGAAACAAGGTAACCAGTTCAAGTGCGATATGACACTTCTTCAGCATTTTATATCCTGGGCTGCTGGGAGCTACAGAGAACCAGACCCCTCTCCCCAACAGAGGTCCAGGAAGGGTCTTCACACTGGGCCATGAGAGAAACAGTCCCTGTTTTCTCAGCACCTTTGCCCAATTGATCTTGGAGGCAGCGATCTTCATCATTGGGAAGACTTTGGGCCAACGACTTAAGTTACAACTTACGTTGTTGCTGAGTACAAGCACTGCCAGATCCAATGGTGTAGCCCGTCATGCTTTGGCAACCACTTCTCTCCTTAAAACCATTGGTGTGAACGGTGACCCGGTAAAGCTTTAGTGGCTGCAGCCCCTCAAACACCTTCTGGAGCATTCCTGTAAACAGCTCAACATTAGGTACACGAGACAATTGTCCCAGAATCATACATAAGATCCATTCGCAATAAGATCACATCAGTCAAGCACTTGAAGGTAATTTAGATAAACATGAGTGGGAGAGGCCTGGAAGGATATGATCAAAAGGCGAGATGGTCAACAACACGAAGTGGCTCATGTCAAGCAAGACACTAAAATACACAAGGTATGTAGAATGCCCGTGGAAGGCTGGATGTTCAGAATATTTGTATTTATGAACAATATATACTTTCCCTCCACACTGTCCAATCAAATACTCCCAGGACACGGACAGCATGGGGTTAGATACAGAGTAAAGGCCCCTCTACACTGTCCCCCAACAAACATTCCCAGGAAATGACAGCATAGTGTTAGATTTTGTTTTCTTTTGTTTTAGATTTGTTTGCTTGCTGCCCATAAGTGAATAAAAACGGTGAGTTGAGAGCTATGTCACAATGCTGGAATGGAAAGAGGGAGACTGGGAGGGTATAAGATGTGTGGGTAATGCCAGTCGAAAGGGGAATATTGACTGTTGCTGTTCACTGACCTGCTTCGCTCTTAACCTTCAGATCCTTTCTGTGTTGGCAGGTGTTACCGAGAATTCCCACTGACACCAGCTCCAGGACAATGCAGTAGAACTTGGCATCGTGATGAATCCATGAGGCTTTTAAGGTCTGGTTGTTGATGACTGTGACATTCAGGAACGGTGTTTCTGTGCAAACAGGAGGTAGTGAAGCTAGTGAGCAGTAATAATAGACAGTCTGAGCTGATCAAAAACTTTCAAATCTTTTGGGGAGTCCCTAAGAAGTTTCACCAATCTGCCCTCGTCTCTTGGTGGGTGAACAGAATCTCTCTGATATTATGGCCTCTTGGAGCTTCCTGGGCATATTGGATAAACATCTGTTTTCTGACAGACAAACTAATACACTTTGGGAGATTTTTACAGCATCTTTTGAGTTTTAATTTGATATTGAAGTAGATGTTTAAACAAATGTGTCTAATTTGATTCAGAAGTGGAATTTTCAAGTGTGTGTGGCCATGTCATTCATACCCATCCAAGTCACCCACAAGAAACTGTGTTTGTGTTGCTTGGGTAACAGATCGCCATTCAGCCAATAGCATCCCCCGACAGCCCCCCCCCCCCCCCCCCCCCCCCTCCAAGTTTAATTTGCATCAGTTCCTGAAGAGAAAGTAGCATCTAGGAGCAGAAGAGGACATTCAGCCCACTGAGCGTGTTGTGCCATTTGAAATGAACCTGGCTGATCATTGGTATTGTCTCCATTCTCCCACTGCTCTCCATATTCCTTGATTCCCTGAAGCCAAAAATCTGTTTCAACCTTGATCAGATTGGACACTAGGAGTTTGGATTTTTTGAGATAGGTTTTAATGGGACGAGGCAGAGACTGTTCACAGTGAACTGGGAAAACTCTGCTAGTAGTTGAAACAAGCAAGGAATAGTGGAGGGTGTTCAAAGAAACATTTAATGCTACTCAGAAGCAGTTTGTACCCATGAGAAGGAAAAGCTCCACCTCACAAAAAAAAACATGGACATCTAAGGAGGTAAGTGATGGCATAAAACTACAAGAAAGAGCTTATGAAAACACAAAGAACATTACAGATCCCAAAGAACGGGTCAAATACAAAGACCGACGAATGGCGACAAAGTAGCTGATAAGAGCACCTAAAAAAGATAATGAAAGGAAACTTACAAGGGACATAAAAGATAATAAGAAGAGATTTGATAGTTTTATGAAGGGAGAGGAGTTGGTCAGGAGTATTATTGACCCACTGAAGCCTGAGATTTGGGATATTGTCAATGACCATGGGGAGTTGTGAGACATGCCAAACAATTATTTAACTTCAGTATTCTCAGCAGAAAAGGAGGATAGCTTGCTGGAAGCCTCAAACAAATTAACAGAGGATCAAGGACAGGGTGTAAATAAAATTAGCTGAACTAAATCATCAATAATAGGGAAATTAATGGAACTGAAGAGTGGTGAAACCCCAGGACCTGATGGTTTCCATCCATGGGTGTTAAAGGAGGTATAATAGTATATTACAGATGCACTAACCACAACTTTTCACAGTTCCCTGGATTCAGGAGCTGTACCTCTGGATGTAAATTTATTCATATTACTCCTTCCTTTGAGAAGGGTGACTGAAGGAAGCCAGGGAGTTACAGACCAGTTAGCCTGACATCTCCAGTGGGAAAGTTGTTGGAGTTTAGAATCAAGGATAGGGTAACTGATCATGCTGAAAAATGTCAGTTAATCAGGGAGAGTCAGCATGGATTTATGATGGTAGGTCATGCCTGACAAACCTCAGAAGTTTTTGTAGAGATTACTAAGGTAATCAGAGCTATGTTGATGGATGTTGTTTGTATGGGCTTCCTGAAGGTTTTCGATAAAGTCCCACATGTGGGGCTGATAGCTAAGGTGGAAGCCCATGGAATTGAGGGAAAATAACTGACATCAATTGAAAATTAGTTGAGTGACAGGAAAGACAGACTTGGAATAATGGTTAAATACTCAAATTGGCAGGATGTCACCAGTGGTATCCCCCAAGGATCTGTGTTTGGGCCTCAAGCATTCACAATATTCATTAATAACTTGGATAATGGCACAAAAAGTCAAAGAACCAAATTTCCTGATGACACAAAATTGGGCCAAAATTGTATACAGTATTGACAACAACAGAAATTGATAGATTAGATGATTGGGCGAAGCTGTGGAGATGGATTTTACTATAAGCAAGTGTGAGGTTATCGAATTGGGCTGGAAAAGGATAAGGTAAGTCTTTTTTTAAGAAGGCACAAATTTAAGTACAGTGGGTGTCTCCAAATTTTGGGGGTTCAGGTTCATAGCTCTTTAAAATGCCATGAACAGGTGCAGTAAATAGTCAAAAAGGCTAATACAATGCTGGTTTTCATATCTAAAGGACTGCAGTATAAAGATGCAGACATTGTGTTGCAGTTATACAAACCCTAGTTAGACCTCACTTGAAGTACTGTGAGGCAATCTAGGCACCACATCTCAAGAAGGATGTGTTGGTCCTGGAGGGAGTTCAACACAGGTTTACAAGGATGAAACCTGGACTTTAAGGGTTAGGCTACGAGGAGGGATTGGGCAAATAGGGCCTTTATTCTCTAGAATTAGAAAGTCAGAAGTCACACAACACCAGGTTATAGTCCAACAGATTTATTTGAAACCACAACCTTTCGGAGTGTTGCCCCTTTATCAGGTGGTGAAGAGAGCACCCAAGTACGGACTTTATAGTCAAAGATGTCAAAAGATCATGCAAATGGTGCGAGTAGAGTGTTGACGGGCTGAATAATAGATCATAATTAATAAAAATAATAATAATAATAGTGATAGCAGGTGATCAAGAGAGTCAGATGGTGTGTGACTAATAAGTGAAAGGATGACCTATAATCTGATTAAATGAGGCAGAGAGGTAATTAGAAAGAATAAAAAATAAGGTGCTGCTGAAGACAAACCAAATGACTGGAATAACATAATAATAACACACAGTAACCCTGAAAGAGGCTAGAAAAGAAATTGCGGGAGCCGTGGCTAATATGTTTGCATCATTGTTAGCCATGAGTGAGGTCCTAGAAGTCTGGAGGGTAGCGAATGTTGTGCCCTTATTCAAGAAGGGCTGCAAAGAAAAACTTGGGAATTACTGACCACTAAGTCTGATATCTATGGTTAGTTACTTGAGAAGATTCTGAGGGATAAGATATATAGGAATTTGGAAAGACAGGGTTTGATTAGGACCAGTCAGCATGGCTTTATGCATGGTTAGAGTTCTTCGATGAAGAAGTGATTGTTATTGCTGTTTGTTATCTATGTTCTTTTTTTATTCATTCACTGGATGAAGGTGTCACTGGCCAGATAGCATTTATTGCCTGTCCCTAATTGCCCATGGGGCAGTTCAATGTCAACCACATTGCTGTGGGTCTGGAGTCACATATAGGTCAGACCAGGTAAGAATGGCAGTTTCTTTCCCTGAAGGGCATTAGTGAACCAGTTGGTTCACTAATTTTTCTGACGATCGATAATGGATTCATGGTCATCAGAAGACTCTTAATTCCAGATTTTTTTAAAAATTCAAAATTCCATTATCTGCCACAGCAGAATTCTATCTGCAATGGTGGGATTTGAACCCAGGGTTCCAGAATATTATCTGAGTCTCTGGGCTAACAGTCCAGCAACAATGCCACCAGGCTAGGATGAGAATGTAAAATAAATTGGCAGATGACACTAAAATAGGCAGTATTACAGACAGTGAGGAAGGCTAACGCAAGTTGCAGCAGGATCTTTGTCAGCTGGGGAAGTGGGCTGAGAAATGGCAAATGGAGTTTAATATAGACAAGTGTGAGGTGTTGCATTTTGGAAAGTCAAATCAAGATAAGAGTTTCATGGTAGGGCCGTAAGAAGTACAATGGAACAGAGGGACCTTGGAGTTCAGATGCACAGTTCTTTGAAGGTGGAGTCACAGGTAGACAGGGCAGTGAAGAAGCGCAGTGGCCCACTGGCCTTCATCAGTCAGGGTACTGAGTACAGAAGTTGGGAAGTTAAGTTGCAGCTGTGCAGGATGTTGGTGAGTCTGTACTTGGAGTATTGAGTTCAGTTTTTGGCCGCCTTGCCATAGGAAGGATGTTATTGAACTGGAAAGGACGTTGCCAGGACTCAAGGGTCTGAGTTATAAGGAGAGGTTGGACAAGTTTTTTTCTTTAGCGTGTAGGAGACTGAGTGGGGGATATCTTATAGAAGCGTATCTGATCATGAGAGGCATGGACAGGTTGAATGCACTCAGTCTTTTTCCCAGGGTATTGAGGGACTCAAGGGCATCAGTTTAAGGTAAAAGAGGAAAGAATAATGGGAATGGACTACTGCAAAGAGGCATACTGACAAGTGAACAACCAAGAGCATATGATATGCATATGGAATGAGCTGCCAGCCGAAGTGGTTGAGGCGGGTACATTAACCACATTTAAAAGGCATTTAGATGAATACATGGATAGGAAAAGTTTAGAAGAATATGGGCCAAGTGCAAGGAAATGGGGTTAGTGTGGATGGACATGTTGGGCTGAAGGGCCTGTCTCCATACTGTAGGACTCGATGACTCTGTGACTCTGTGAGGTATAAGAGTCACACACTGAGGGTCTAACCAAAGTAATTAGTAATCCAAAACTGTATGAACTAGTTAAACTGGAGAGATTATAACAATTTATCAAGGTGATGGTGTCAGAACAGGAAGGAAGATTTTACAGAATTGCATGGTGGGGTCACATGTAGCACGACATGAACCCAAGATGGGGTTGAGGTGTCTTTGTGGGTACGGAACTTGGCTATCAGTTTCTGCTCGGCCATTCTGCGTTGTTGTGTATCACGAAGGCTGTCTTGGAGGATGCTTACTCGAAGATCAGAGGCTGAATGTCCTTGACCGCTGATGTATTCCCCGACTGGGAGGGAGAATTCCTGTCTGGTTATTGTTGGGCACTGTCCATTTTTTTGTTGTCTTAGTGTCTGCATGGTATCACCAATGTATCACGCCTCAGGGCATTCTTGCCTGCAGCGTATGAGATAGACAACGTTGGCCGAGTCACATGAGTATCTGCCATGTACGTGGTGAGTGATGTTTCCACGTGTGATGGTAGTGTCCGTGTTGATGTTCTGACATGTCTTGCAGAGGTTGCCGTGACAGGGTTGTGTGATGTTGTGGCCGATGTTGTCCTGACGGCTAGGTAGTTTGCTGCGAATGATGATCTGTTTAAGGTTTGGTGGTGGTTCGAAGGCGAGAAGTGAAGAGGTAGGGATGATCTTAGTGAGATGTTTGCAGTCATTGATGACATGTTGAAGGCTGTGAAGAATATGGCGTGGCTTCTCTGCTCCAGGGAAGTACTCCACAATGAAGGATACTCTATCGGTCATATCCTGTGTGTGTCTTCTGAGAAGGTCATTGCGGTTTTTCGCTGTGGCACGCTGAAACTGGCGATTGATAAGTTGAGCATCGTATCCCATTCCTATGTGGGTATCCTTCAATACCTTCAGGTGTCCATCACGTTTCTCCTCATCTGGGCATATCCTGTGTATGCGTAAGGCTTGTCCAGAAGGATTGGCCTCTTTAATATGTTTAGGGTGGAAGCTAGAGAAGTGCAGCATCATGAGGTTATCCATGGGCTTGCAGTAGAGTGAGGTACTGAGGCGTCCGTCTCTGATGAAGATACGTGTGTCCAAGAATGAGGCTGATTCTAAAGAGCAGTCCATGGTAAGTCTGATGGTGGGATGATACTTGTTGATATCATTATGTAGTCGTTTCAATGATTCTTTGCCATGAGTCCAAAGGAAGAAAATGTTGCCAATGTATCTGGTGTATAGGATTGATCAGAGGTCCTGCGCAGCAAAGAAGTCTTGCTCAAACTTGTATATAAAAATGTTGACATGTTGGGGAGCAATACTGGTTCCCATGGCTGTTCTGCATGTCTAGATAAAGATGTTATGGTCAAGGATGAAGTGGATGAGGTGTAGGATGGCATCTGGAAATTGGCAGTTGGTGGTATTGAGTATTGTAGATTTTGCATCGATGCCGTCATCGTGGGGTATGGTGGTGTAGATTGCCAAAATTGTGACGAGGAATGTTCTTGGTTTGACTGGTCCGTGAGAGCTGAGTTTCTGTAAGAAATCTGTAGTGTTGCGAAAGAAACTGGGGATTCCTTGTACAATGGGTTTCAAGATGCCCTCAACTGGCCAGAGAGGTTCTGACACTGACTCCCATTGCTTAATACGATAGGATGTCCAGGTGTGTGGGCTTTGTGTATCTTCCAAAGGCGGTGGAAGTCTCCTATGTGAGAATTACGGGGGATGAGAGTGTATAGGCTACTCTGAAAGTCTGGGTCAAAGGTTTTGATCAGTCTGTTGAGTTGGCGATGTGCTCTTTGGTTGGATCGGCGGTAGTTGTCTGTAATGCTCCTGGTTTATCAGTTGTCAGTATGCCTCTTTGCAGTAGTTGGTTCTATTCTGTGTGAATGGACTGACACCTCAGTACCCCACTCTACCGCAAGCCCATGGCTAACATGACAATACTGCACTTCTCTGGATTCCACCCTAACCATTTTAAAGAAGCCATTCTCTATGGACAAGGCTTACGCATACACGGGATCTGCTCAGATGAGGAGGAACGTGACGGACACCTGAAGGTTTTGAAGGATGCCTTCATAAGAACAGGATACGATGCTCAACTCATCGATCGCCAGTTCCAAAATGCCATGTGTCATCGATAATCACAAACATCTCGCTAAGATCATCCCTATGCCTCCAATGCTCGCCTTCAAACAACCACCAAATCTTAAACAGACCATAAGAATTGGAATCCCTACAACATGGAAACGGGCCCTTTGGCCCAACAAGTCCATATTGACCCTTGGAGCATCCCACCCTATAACCCACACACCCCTGAACACTATGGACAATTTAGCATGGCCAATCCACGTAGCCTGCACATCTTTGGACTGTGGGACAAAACCCACACAGACACGGGGAGAATGTGCAAACTCCACACAGACAGTCACCTGGGGCTGGAATTGAACCCGGGTCCCTAGTGCTGTGAGGCTGCAGTGCTAACCACTGAGCCACCGTGCCACCTTAATAACTTCTAGCAAACTAGCCCAGCCTTCAGGACAACATCGACCACAACACTATACAACCCTGTCATGGCAACCTCTGTCATACCATCAACATGGACACTACCATCACATGTGGAAACATCACCCACCACATACCCGGCAGATACTCATGTGACTCGGCCAACATTGTCTATCTCATATGCTGCAGGCAAGAATGCCCCGAGGCATGATACATTGGTGATACCATGCAGACACTAAGAAAACAAAAGAATGGACAGTGCCCAACAATAACCAGACAGGAATGCTCCCTCCCAGTCGGGGAATACATCAGCGGTCAAGGACATTCAGCCTCCGATCTTTGAGTAAGCATCCTCCAAGACAGCCTTCGTGATACACAACAACGCAGAATGGCCGAGCAGAAACCGATAGCCAAGTTCCGTACCCACAAAGACACCTTAACCCCATCTTGGGTTCATGTCGTGCTACATGTTACCCCACCATGCAATTCTGTAAAATCTTCCTTCCTGTTCTGTTTTGACACCATGACCTTGATAAATTGTTATGATCTCTCTAGCTTAATTAGTTTGTACAGTTTTGGATTACTTACAACTTTGTTTAGACCTTCAGTGTGCGACTCTTATACCACGCATGTTATTCCAGCCTATTGGTTTGTCTCCAGCGCCAACTTATTTTTAATTTTTTGTAATTATCTCTGCCTCATTTAATCAGATTATTGGTGATCCCTTTCCTTGTTATTCAGGTGTTGACACTGCTCACACCATCTGACACTCTTGATCATTTGCAGAGACTTACTGTTCAACACTACACTCACACCATTTGTATGATCTTTTGATCTCTCTGCCCTTGATCTCTTTGCCTATAAATTTTGCATATGTGTGCTTCGCTCTCACTTTACCTTAAGAAGATGCTACGATCCGAAAGCTTGTGATTTCAAATAAACCTGTTGGACTACAACCTGGTGTCATCTGACTTCTGACCTTTCTCGCCCCAGCCCAAACCAGCACCTCCACATCATAGAATTTAGAAGATTAAGATGTGATCTAATTGAGGTCTTTGGGGTATTCACAGGGAAAGGCAGGGTAATGATAAATATTTCTACTGGTTAAAGATTGTAGTTCCAGGGGCATGCTCTGAGAAACAGGCCAGGCCATTCAGGAGAAATATCAGAAAGAACTTTCATACTCAAAGAGTAGTGGAGGTTTAGAACTTTCTTCCTCTCATGGCGATTGATGCTAATTCTTTTGTTCAATTTAAGTCTGAGATAGACTTTTTTTATAAAGCAAAGATATCAAAGGATACATGCTAATGGAATGAAGCCACAGATTAATCATGATCTTATTGAATGACAGAGCAGGTTCGATGGGCTGAATAGCCTACTCTTGGTTCCCATGTTCTAATATTCCTAAACAAATTCCTCTGTCCTAAATGATTAGGCCCTTTTCTTGCGACTGTTCCCTATGTTCTACATTTCCCAGCAAGGGGTAAAAATCTTTCAGTGTCAAACATATCAACCACCTTCAAAGTCTTGTATGTTGCAATGGGATCCTTTTTTTCTATCTTCTGAGTGTATAGACCTAATTCACACAGTCTGTGATCATAGGACAGCACTCTCATCCCTGGGCCCTTCACTCATCATAGACATGCAGACTAAGATTCCACACAGTATTCCAAGAATGTTGTCACCAAAACCCTCTACAATTGCAGCAAAACTTCTTTGTTCTTGTTTCCCAATCCCCAATTATTGTTGACAATAAAAGCCAGCATGCCAATTACTTTCTTAATTATTGGCTGTACCCAACTTTCACTGGTCACGGTTTAATATAGCCAATTCTCCCAGAAGATGAAAATATATAGAAATAGTTGACATTTCTAATTGTACTGTCATAAAGAATAGTTCACATTTCTTCACATTATATTTTCTGTCACCTTGCTGCCTACATGCTTAGGCTGCCTCAATCTCTATGTCACCTCTTTGCGTGCTCCTCACTGTTAAAATGCAACCAAGCTTTGAGACCAGTTGAGCAAGGGACAGCGTATTCCAGCTCCTGGAAGGTATCATTGAACAACAATATGTTCTCATGGCTGGATTTTATCCAGAGAGTCACTGAACAGTTAATAAACTGCCTGACTCCTGAGCCCCCGTGAGGTATTTATCACATCTCAGTCCCCAGACTGGTTGGTACCTTCAGGAGGTGCAGCAGCGATGAAGATAGATTCTGCGTGTGAGGTTCCCACTCTGTTAAAGGCGACTATGGAGATGATGTGCGGTGCCAGCGAGATGGCAGTCTGATAAGTGGATTTGTTGCGTAGTTTTTGAGTGCAGCTGGTTTGATTCAGTGCTGGTCGGAAGGTGAGGCTGTAACCGTTCACTTTGGTGTGAGGTGTGGTAGGGGGCTGAGGAAACAGTTTCATTGTTAGTAAAACAAAAGTAAAAAGAGAACATAGTTTTCAAATCTTTCTCCCTCATGTGGGGTTTACCCAGCTTCCCCTGAAGCATACCTTGGCTAAGTGCCACGTTCTCATTATCTTCAGTGTTAAAGTGTTTCTCTTGAATTCCCAATTGGATTTATTAATGACAGTCTCAGAATTAGTGAGTAGCAAGAAAAGCTTGAACTTTTGAGTCCTTCTTTTAGGGAATAACTTTGATGTGCATACAATGATGAGAGGATGAGCCAGACAGATAGATGCAGACAGTTTAACATTCTGGGATAAGGGGCCTGAGCTAGAAGAGTAAATATGTGAGATTTAGGTCAGTTAACATGAAACACTGTACACAGATCATCATCAAGCTGGAGTTTTACACTCACGGTTTGCAGCTGAGGCACAAATTCAACTGGAGAGATGGAGAGAGGAATAAGAACTGGACAAGGAATCATGAACTGCATCAATGAATGGAGGGAAACAGACACAGATGAGGACTGATTGAGTTAAATGGTCCACTTTTATAATGTACCATTTCCATAACTCAGACAGACGGTGCCTTCCTTTAGCTCCCTGGGCTGATTCCGGGGGGATTATTACTCCTTTAAAGTAATGTATTTTCATATCGTCAGATCAAGGAATTGTGATTAAAATCAATTGAAAAATATATTTAAACTAATAAGGGAGATTCAAAATATGGGATTTTATTTTGAACAGATCCACAGACAATGGGGAGGCTTTGAACATGTCAGGAATCTATCTGTGAAAGACACAGATTTAACTGGAGCCCTGTACCTCATTCATAGCTCAAACATTCCATTTCCCAAACTTTGCAAAAGGTCAGGCAGGATAAAACTTCAAACCTATCCATTAAACCATCAATAAAATGAAGAAACAGTCTAAAGCTGCAGCTTTGTCATTCTTTTCTTTGGCAATGTCTAATAACTGAAAATGTAAGCAATATTGTAGGAATTTCCAAAAGAAATTTCTACAGCCTTGCATACAATCTCCTGAATTCCATTATGCACTCTTTCATAGTCCTGCCATCAATCTATTTAAATTTGGCAAAATATGACCAGGCATAAGTAAGTCAATGGATTACCATACTGATAAATTTTATTCATGAAATCTGTCCAAGCCTTCAACTGTGTTCAAATTATCAGACTCCAATTTCAAACAAAAGCTTTGCTTCTTATCCTGCTTCTGAATGCCAACATTAGTGTTAAGGCCACACTGTGCTTCCTCTTTGGTAAAGAAGTAACCCAGATCCACATTGGAACCTCGTTCTCCCAATGGTCATAGAATCATTTTCAGAAAATGGTGGTTTGTAATTATTCTCAAAACTTTACCTTTCAATCCCACGATCCTTTGCTACCAATGTTCTACACTGGAAGATAACTATTTGAACAAACTCCACAGTTTTAATGAGAGATTTTTTTCAGTTAACTGCACTCCATAAAACTCACCCCTCATAGTTTACTAGCTCCCTATCTTTCTACAACTCATTCACACCCAATTAACTCTTCATTAATATATCGGTCACCTGTTTCCTCATTCCATTTTGTGTCAAACTACCCTTCAGATATTATTCAGACAGAAATATTGCCATCTTCAAGCATTTAGTGCCAAAGATAAGAGGAATTCGCAGCAATCTTCAGCCAGGAATGCCGAGTGGATGATCCATGTAGGTCTCCTCCAGTGGTTCCCAGCATCACAGATACCAGTCTTCAGCCAATTCGATTCACTCCACGTGATATCACGAAATGGTTGGAGGCACTGGATACTGCAAAGGCTGTAACTTACCTCCTGACTCCCAAAGCCTGTCCACCATCTACCAGGCACAAGTCAGGATTGTGATGGAATACTCCCCACTTGCCTGGATGAGTGCAGCCCAACAACACTCAAGAAGCTTGACACCATCCAGGGCAAAGCAGCTGCTTGATTAACACCATATCCACAAACATTCACTCCCTCCACCACTGACACTCAGTAACGACACTGTGTACCATCTACAAGATGCACTGCAGAAATTCACCAAAGATCCTCAGACAGCACCTTCCAAACCCAGGACCACTTCCATTTGGAAGGACAAGGGCAGCAGGTACATGGAAACACCACCCCCTGCCAGTTCCCCTCCAAGCCACTCACCATCCTGACTCGGAAGTGTATCACCATTACTGTCACTGGATCAAAATCCTGGAATTCCCTCCCTAAGGCCATTGTGGGTTAACCCACAGGAGGTATACAGCAGTTTGAGAAGGCAGCTCACTACCACCCATTCAAAGGCAACTAGGGATAGGCAGTAAATGCTGGCCCAGCCAGAGATGTCCTTGTCCCATGAATGAATAAATAAAAACAATTACATGATAACAGACAGCACACCAAGAGGCAGCAGGGGATGCCAGAGTAATTTCAGTTTCCAAGTCCCATCCTCTGGCTGTCTAAACATTCTCCTGGACAGAACATTTGAGAGCAACAAGCCTTGCAGTTGTAGTCATGTATGGGCATGGATAGGGCGAATAGCCATGGTTGTTTGCCAGGGTAAGGGAGTCTAAAACTAGAGGGCATAAGTTTCAGGTGTGAGGGGAAAGATTTATAAGGGACCTGAGGCAACTTTTTCATGCAAAGGGTGGTGCGTGTATGGAATGAGCTGCCAAAGGAAGTGGTGGAGGCTGGTACAATTACAACATTTAAAAGGCGTCTGCATAGGTATATGAATATGAAGGGTTTAGGGGGATATGGGCCAAATGCTGACAAATGGGACTAGGTCAGATTGGGATATCTGGTTGGTGTGAAGGGTTTGTTTCCGTGCTGTATGACTCTATGACTCTGTGTTGAGAGCACTAATCATTGGGCCGTACGTCCTGATGTATTTGAGGGAGGGGTCTCATTTCTTTAAGCTGGGACTCTCTCCTTCTGCCTGAACCCAGTCCATTGATGAGGAAGATCCTACTCATCCTCCTAACCAGAAGACAAACTGTGAAGGACAGAGAGAACAAGACAATGAGGGAGATGGACTGAGAAATGGAGAGTCAGAGAGGGAAAAGAGAGAGAGAGAGGGAGAGATGGAGAACACCAGATAGAGAACAGAGGGAGAGAAGAGAAAGGGAGAGATCCCTTTGCTAGCTGCACTTGCCTGCCATTGTAGTTTCACAATTCTCTGGCCAGGACAGTTGTGACTGAAACGATCAATTAAGGTCCAGCGCAGGCCCAGTTGTTCGATGATTTCTATTAAATAAAGACAATTGCTTTATTGCCCATCTTGCTGGAATGAAACCTGAATATTAACATCCAGGAGCAGCATCATTTTCCCAAGTCAGCGAACAGCCTGAGCCATCCTCACGCCCAACCCCTCACCCCCAGCCTCCTCATATGCTGACCCCTTGCAGCTTGACCACCCCTCACATCCAGCCTCTCACACCATGACCTCTCACACTCTGACGCTCCCACACTGTGACCTGTCACACACCTGACCTCATACTAGCCCTAAAGTCCCTTACTCTCTGCTCTTGGCCACCCTTAATGACGTACTGGGACCCCTGCTCCATCCCCCTGTCAGTGTCACACTCTCCCCTTGTGTTTTCTGTGAAGTTTTAAATTAATTTAATTTTCTTCACCTGCTGGGACCAAGATCGTTTTACTCCATGGGCTCCAGATGCTTCCAGGGGAAAGGAGGATCCTTCGGATCTGGAGCTGGTAGGCTGACGATGATGCCAGCTGGATGCTGCATGTTTCTGAAAACATTGAACACCACAGGAATGAAAAGCAACATCAGAGAATTGAAACTTGATCAAATCCCATCCCTCTAGCTGCCCTCTGACCCACCGACCCACCGACCCACCGACTGACTTTTTAAATCAGAGATTACTGCTGTTAAGCTTTCTGAGCTGGAATTTGTTGGTGATTTATCAGCATTGTGACATCAGGGCAGTCACTAAGAGACTTGCTCTCACCTTGTGTCTCCAGTTCACTGGAATTACAGGTTATCTGCAAAAAGAGATTAGAATGAGTGGATCTACTGTCAACAGTGAGTCTTAATTTTACTTTCAAATACTTGTGTTTGGAGAAACAGGTTTAATGATGAAATTCATCTTTCTAGAATTGTCTCTCACTTCTGACCAAAGGGAGGATATCATTGGTTAACAGGGTGTGTGATGAAAATCTGCTGGACTGATTCCTGGGTGAGAGGCTTGTGAAGAGGATGGTGTGGGCTGGACCCATCCTGGCTAGAGCTTACAAGAACGAGAGCTGAGTTCCTCACAACCTGACAGATTCTCAGAAAGCGTGATCAGGTCTTTGCTGAGAGATGGGATGCTCAAGAACATGGATCACAGTCTCAGGATCAAGCATCAAACATTGGAATTGCTATGGAGAAATTTCACCAATCAGAAGATTGGGAATCTTTGGACTTTTCCATCACAGAGAGTTCTCAATACTCAGTCACAGAGAATAGCCTAGGCTGGGGCACAATCCCCAATTGCAGACTGTGGGAATTAATGCACTGGACAAAACTAGCCTTGAGCACACAACATTGCACCTTCTCCTCTGCAGCGCTGCTGAGGATTTTTGTGACCTCACTTTAAAAGCAATGACCATATTGGAGTGTTTACAGTACTGAGTAGAGGGAACTTTACGCTGTATTTAACTCCGTACTGTCCCTGTGCTGGGAATGTTTGATGGGGGACAGTATAGGGAGAGCTTTATTCTATATCTAACTCCGCGCTGTCCCTGTCCTGGGAGTGTTTGATGGGGGACAGTGTAGGGAGAGCTTTATTCTATATCTAACTCCGTGCTGTCTCTGTCCTGGGAGTGTTTGATGGGGGACAGTGTAGAGGAAGCTTCACTCTATATCTAACTCCCTGCCGTCTCTTCCCTGGGTGTGTTTGATGGAGGACAGTGTAGAGGGAGCTCTATTCTGTATTGAACTCTGTGCTGTCCCTGTCCTGGGAGTGTTTGATGGAGGACAGTGTAGAGGAAGCTCTATTCTATATCTAACCCCGTGCTGTCCCTGTCCTCGGAGTGATTGATTGGCACAGTGTAGAGGGAACTTTAATTTCTTTAGAAGAATGGAGAAAGCTCTCCTCTACACCTAACCCTGTTCTTAGGGAGTGATTAATATGGTTGCCTACGTACATATTTCTTCTGTAGAAAGTCTAAGAGACCGTGTCCTTGTACCTGCTTACACTTTGTGGTCTTTGGCCTCCAATACCGAATCTCATTCTTTATCTTTCGGACCTCTGGCTTCGTCCAGGTCAATGTGAGTATTCTTGCCGATCGCACCAGCTTTATGTCTTTGCCCTGGAGTGTTTCGTAACTGACTGAAAAGCAGGACGTTCATTAGAGAGAATGAAATATAATTCACATTTTACTACAGTTTACACTGCAACACCCCATTCCCAACTAATATAACATTATGAAGGAAATTGGTAAGGAGGGAGCAGGGACGTTGTTTTCACTGGTGGGTGAAACCAGAACCGGGGGCATAGCCTGAAGATAAGGGGAAGCAGATTTAGGGCTGAGTTGAAGAGGAACTTATTCACCCAATGGGTTGTGAATCTATGGAATTCCCTGCCCAGTGAAATAGTCGAGCTCACCTTTTTCAAAGTTTTTTAAGGCAAAAATAGATAGTTTCTTGAACAGTAAAGGAATTGAGGGTTATAGTAAGAGGGCGGGTAAGTGAAGCTTAGTCCATAAAATGATCAGCCATGATCGTATTGAAAGGTAGAGCAGGCTCAATGGACTAGATGGCCCACACCTGCTCGTGTTTCTTATTTTCACTGTACATTACATTGCTCAGGTCAGCGTGGCAGTGAGAATGCCCAGCCTGGCTGTGTAATGATCCCAGTTGACGGTAATATTGGACAAGTCCAATCCCAGACTGAGACCAGATTTGACAAACAATAATAATTATTTTTGTTACTTGTTTATCGTGAGCATCAGTCACTGAACATAATTCGAAGAGGCAGGGGAAACCACAACAGGGGAAACAAAGAAATATTTTACACTGTACAAGAGCTATTTGAAATTATCTTATCAAGTGTGGCATCAAGGAGCCCTAGCAAAGCTACAGTCAGTGAGAATCGAGGGGGGAAAGGGCTGTGCTGACTGGAGCCACAGGGAACACATAGGAAGATGGTTGTGGTTGCTGGAGGTCAGTCATCCCAGCTCCAGGACATCTCTACAGGAGTTCCTCAGGGGAGTATACTAAGACCACCATCTTCAGCTGCTTCATCAAGACCTTCCCTCCATCATAAGGTGGATGTTCGCTGATGATTGCACAATGTTCAACACCATTCGCGACAATGTGCCAGACAATGACCATCTCCGACAAGAGAGAATCTAATCATCACTCTTGACATTCAATAGTATTGCTAACACTGAATCCCCCACTATCAACATCCTGGAGATTGCTATTGACCAGAAACTGAACTGGACTCGCTATATAAATACAATGGTTACAGGTAACAGGTCAGAGGCTAGGGATCTTGTAGTGAGTAACCCCTGATTCCTGAAATCCTGCCCACTATCAACAAGGCACAAGTCAGGAGTGCGATGGAATACTCCCCACTTGCCTGGATGGGTGCTGCTCCAACAACACTCAAGAAGCTAGACACCATCCAGGGCAAAGCAGCTGCTAGAATGGCACCACATCCACAAACATCCACTTCCTCCACCACTGACGCTCAGTAGCAGCAGTGCGTACTATCTGTAAGGTGCACTGCAGAAATTCACCAAAGCACCTTCCAAATCCATGACCACTTCCATCTAGAAGGACAAGGATGGAAGCTGCATGGGAATCTGATGACCTTCTCAAGGGCAATTAGGGATGGGCAATAAATGCTGACCCAGCAGTGATGCCCATATTTTCATTAATGAATAACAAAGTCAGGGCTGTACAGAAATTCTGAGTTGCCGATGAGAAAAAACAAGATGCTGAGGGGTGGCTGTGGGAGAATCTAGAACCGGGGTCACTGTTTAAAAATAAGGGGGTGCTCTTAAAACAGAAATGAGGAAACTTTGGAATTCCCTTCCTTAAAAAGTGGTGAAATTAAATATCTTTGAGGTAAATATTGATAGATCCTTGATGAACAAGGGGACGAAAAATTATGGGGAATTGTGGGAATGTAGAGTTGAGGTTGAAATTAGAACAATCTTGATCATATTGAATGGAGTAGCAGGCTCAAAGGGCCAAGTGGTTCCACTTGTTCCTTGTTCATATGTTTGTATCTAGAATGCCAGTGGGTACATGACAATGGAGGCAGAACTATTGAGCTAGTAATAAGACTGGTCAGGGAACTGCTGGATGCAGAGATTTTGGAAAATGTTTGCTTTGAAGATGTTTAAAAGTCAGAAAGGGGACAGTCTCAGACTCCAATTACAGCAATACCAACTGTGCAAGTCACTTTATTGCGGACACAGTGATCATTGGAAACCACAGAGGGTTGAGAGTCAGTCACGTTATTGTTCAGGATAAAGGTGAGAGTCTTGATGTCTAATTTTCTGACATTCCTGTTGTTATAACCATTGTATTTATATAGCGAGTCCAATTCAGTTTCTGGTAAATGGCAGTCTCCAGGAGTTGTTAGTGGGGTATTCAGTGATAGCAATGCCATTGAATGTCAAATGGCAATGATTAGATTCTCTCTTGTTGCAGATGGTCACTGCGTGGTACTCGTGTGACATGACCGTTACTTGCCGCTTTTCTGCCCAAACCTGGATATTGTCTAGATCTACATTTGGAAATGGACAGCTTCGGTATGTGAAGAGTTGCGAATGGTGCTGAACATTGTGCAGTCGTCGGGGGACATCCCCACTTTTGACCTTATGACAGACGGCAGGTTATTGATGAAGCAGCTGAAGATTGTTGGTCCATGGACACTTCCCTGAGGACTTTCTGCAGAAATGTCCTGGAGCTGAGAGGACTGACCTCCAACAACCATAACCATCTTCCTATGTGTTCCCTGTGGCTCCAGTCAGCAGAGCCGTCCCCCCCGCCACCACAATTCCCATTGACTGCAGCTTTGCTAGGGCTCCTTGATGCTACACTTGGACAAATGTGGTCTTGATGTCATAATTGAGAACTGTTTTGGAGACTGGTAAACAAACCGATTCTCTTAGAATTCTTTTCTTGCTAACTGAACCTGCACACTGGATTCTCTTAGATGTTTCTGACTTTCCATGATAGTGGGCCCTTGTTGCTAAGAAACAGCAATCTTTTCTCTTCTAAACTTTTTCTCCCAATGCACAGAGCTATTCACTTTGAGGCTTTCACCACTTTATTCGAATGCATTGAACAAACACATTTTCAGACATACCAGCCTCATTCACAGAACTCAAAACTGAAACTAAAACTGTACCTTCCCTCTTTCTTTACCCAGACACAAATCAAAAATACAGAAGTACAAATGATGTCTGAAACTATATGATGTCCTTCTATATTAAAACCTATATTTCTCAATGATCATAACGCCAGAAAAAGATCATGAACCACCATCGCATTGTGAAGATGACAAGCCAGGCTGAGGCACCGTTCTCAATTGCATTTTGTTAAAACTGGATTTAAAATTGGCTGAAACCTCAGTGGTTATCTTTGTGGCTAATACAATTTTGTCAGTTTGTGTTTTTCAGTTCCCTTGACCTTTCAAATTGTAGCTGCCCATTGAGGAGGTGCCTGACAAAGAGGAAACCATTAAACAGTTGTTACTGGAAACAAACACAGTATCATAATTATTACAGGTCACAGACTCTCACAGACCTTGAACAGCAAATGGACCCTGAACCAATTTTCAGGACAATTCTTGCAAATGCAGGAGCTTCATTCCAGACTGGTCCAGACCAGGTTCATTGTTTTCATTTAGTTCCATCATAAGAGATACATATTACCCACAGCCAACCAGAACCTGGTCAACTTTGGAGAAAGTTCTTCATGCCAATCATCTGGCAAATGTACAGTGTCAATCTGTCAGGAGCAATGGAGGTTAACTCCTTCCCCATGCACCCAAATCACCTCAATTTACAAACTGTTGCTTTTGTCTTGGCTGGAAATGGTTCCAATCACCAAGACTGGCCATAATTAAATGCAGAAACACCATGTTGTGTGGCAGAATTGTTTTAAAGTAGTGACTGTTTGAGGAAAGACAGGGGCCCTGGTGACTTTCCAGCTGATTGACATCACCGGCAAATGGTGATTGTCCAGTTCAGGAATCACTGGCCCAAACAGCTAAATTCCGGATTGACCCTAATCAACAGCAAGAGTGTAACTCACTTGTGTTATTTGGCACAATGTAGAGTTTTTCGGATTTAATCTTTGAGCCCCCAGCTATTGCTTCCACCCAGAAGGTCAGATTCTTTGCCAGGTAGAGATTGTCACGAGGCACAGTGTAGTTGCTTCCATTCCCAGCTGGAAAGGAATGGCATGTCTTGCATGTGTCGCAACTGGAAAAACAGGAAAAAGTCAATGGCAAGGTGACAGGTCCCACTTTGAGCATTTCATCAACATTTAATTCATCATGACCCTGGAAATTTTGCAGCAGGCAGAGGTCAGGAAAATCCCAGGGAAACAATAGGATATTGAGCTTCAGAACCATCACTGCCTAAGTCAGTGATATCCCTGGGATCATTAACATTTTGAAGGATTACTCACTGTCTTGCTGGGGCAATTGGGGTTCCGGTGAATCAGGTGCAGCAGGCGGTAAAGAAGGCAAACTGTATACAGGCCCCTATGGTGAGAGGATTTGAGTACAGGAACATGGATACCTTGCTGCAGTTATACAGGGCATTGGTGAGGCTACACTTGGAATATTATATGCAGTTTGGTCTCCTTTTCTGAGGATGGATGAACTTGCTATTGAGGGAGTACAGCGAGGGTTTACCAAATTGATTCCTGGAATGGCAGGACTAACATATGAGGAGCAATTGATTCAGTCAGGATTGTACTCACCAGAGCTCAGAAGAAGGAAGGGGGATCGCACCAAAACCTAAACAGGACTAGACAGGGCAGGTGCAGGAAGGATGTGCCTGATGGTGAGGGGGTCCAGACCAGGGGGTCATAGTTTAAGGATGAGGGGTAAACCCTTCAGGACTGAAATAAGGAGAGATTTCTTCACCCAGAGAATGTTAAGTCTGTGGAATTCACTGCCACAGAAAGTGGTTGAGGCCAAGACAATGTGTTTTCAAGTAGTTGTTAGATACATCTCAAGTGGCTAAAGGGGTCAAGGCATATCCAGGGAGGGTGGGATGAGGGTATTGAGCTCAATGATGTTCCATGATCCTATTGAATGCAGAGCAGGTTCCAAGGATCGAATGGTCTCGTCCTGCTCCTGTCTTCTCTGTTTCTATGTTCAATGTTAGGATCGAGAATTAGGGAGTGATTTCTGCTCTTAACCATTCTCTGAGATTCAGACAGGCAACAAACTGCTTAACCTCATTCCGCTCTCTCTTGGTCTCTTAACCCCTTCACCTCCCTGTGCCCCTCATCCCATTACCTCTCCATCCTCCCAGATTCCCCTTGCCTCAATGTTCAACCTGGGTCCCCGCAGACAGCCCACCCACTCTACCTAATCTCCTTGTGGCCTTTCCCCACCCCTTTCTCCACATTAAGTTTTGCACAGTATTTTGTTTAAGACTGAACTTTATCAAATTACGCTCACATTACACTCAATTTACACCAGTCCGTACTCTAGCGGGTGTGTAAATTAACTGACCCTAGAAATCCTTGTCTGTTTTGTTTCGAGGAGTCGCCGCAAGGTGATTCACTTTGTGGAATTCTTCCTTTTGTACTTCCCAGCTCTGCCAGGGACTGGTGATGACCCTCCCAACTCTCGAGCCTGCTATACCATTGGCTTCAGCTCTACTTTCCTGTCTGACCTCATAACCTTTGAGTCGTTAATAAAATCCAAGACCCCTCATTGAGGCCAGGGGTGCCAGGTGATAGAGGATTGTCTGGTTAACAGGAAACAGGGAGGGGGCGTAAATAGATAACACAGTGTCTTACTATCTCTGTGGGTATCAATAGATTATTATTTTGGTTAGGATGTAATGACTGCTGTGCAACAGGGACCAGTGCTAGAGCCTCAATTTCTTACAATTTTTATCAATGACTTGAATGAAGGAATGGAGACCTTGTTGCTAAACTTGCTGAAAACAAATAGAAAGGTAGGAAAACAAATAGTGAAGGGGGCATAAAGAATGATAGAGATAGGTTAATCAAATGGGCAATGATCTGTCAAATGGATCTTAATGCGTAAAAATGAAATGACCATTGAAGCAGGAATAATAAAAAAGAAACATATTACCTAAATGATGAGAGACTGCAGAGATCTGAGACACAGAGACATTTGAGTGTTAACACAGTGTGGAGCTGGAGGAACGCAGCAGGTCAGGCAGCATCAGAGGAGCAGGAAAGTCTGTTTCGGGTCGGGACCCTTCCTCCAGCTCCACACTGTGTTGACTCTGACTCCAGCATCTGCAGTACTTGGTATCTTTGACATCTGAGTGTTCTTATGCAAGAATCACAAAATGTTACTATGCAGGTTGAATTAGAATTAGATTTCATTGTCATGTGTACTCAAGGCATACAGGAGTACAGTGAAAAGTAAACATGGTTGCCATTCCCAATGCCGTCTTAGGCACAACGGTACCTAGGTACAAAATCTAAGGTACAGAGTAAAGCAAGGACAATAAGTAATCAGGAAAACTGATAACTTATAGCAAGAGAATTGAACACAAGCATATGGAGGTTGTGCTTCAATGAAACAGAACATTAGGGAGACCACATCTGAAGCATTATGTACACTACTGCTGTTCTTAGTTAAGGAGGATGTAAATGTGTTGAGGGCAGTTGAGAGAAGGTTTCCCAGATTGAATGTGTGGGCTGCCCTATGAGGAAAGGGTGGACAGGCTGGGCTTGTATTCCCTTGAGTTTGGAAGAGTAAGAGGTGACTTGCTTGAAACCTATATGACCTCAGGGGTTTTGACAGGGTGGGTGTGGAAAGGATGTTTCCTCCTGTAGAAGAATCTAGAACTCGCGGTTACTACATAAAGGTCATGAGTCAACCATTTTAAAAGATGTTGTAAGTTTTTGGAGCTCACTTCCTGAAAAGGTGGCAAAAACCAAGTCTTTGAATGTTTTTAAGGCGAGGTGCAGAGATTCTTGGCAAGTAAAGGGTGAAAGGTTATCAAGGGTATGTGGGAATGTGGATCTGAGGTTACAGTTAGATCAGCAGGTTTGAGGGGCTGTGAAATAACTGCACAGGGTCCGGTATCCTGTCACAAAGACAACCTTTATTTATACGCGCACGATACATGGACTCTGAACAGCTAGCTCAGGACCAGTTTGTAGAGCGAGGAGACTCCTGTTTATATTTCTTTACTTTTTTTTATTATTTAGTTACCCCCGCACTACTGCTATACTGTATCGCACACGTGTGTACTGCAGAGACTCAGTGGAGACTCCTGTTCATATCTGTCAGCCAGGGCCCTCTGATTGGCCCAGGTTAACAGCCCCAATCAGGGATCTTGTACACAATGGGATCCACCCGGCCAACCAATCACAACAGGCTGAATGGCCTACTCCACCTTCTTCATATGTTCACGTGTCTATCTCAGTCCTGAACACATTCAATGACCCAGCCTCAAAAGACTGAGACGAAAACCTCTCTCATTACAGTCTTACAAAGGAGACCCTTATTCTCAAGCTGGGCGCTGTGTGTAGTGTCTCTCAGTCTGGTCAATGTTTAGCTGTTAGGTACACGAGCTGCAGGCATCACTGACCAGTAGTGCAGTGTGTTTTCTGTCAGTGCCGATCCTGTAGGCCATGTGCAGTAAAGTGGTTCACTATCCACGCTCCGCCGTCTGTAACACTTCAATCGGAATTCCGGTCGTGCTACAAGAACAACGTAGTGATTAGATTAAAAACCGCCAGGACGAACTGTCTGTAAATATAATGTGAATATCAACGTACTGATCTAAACATTATGTAGCTTCAAACAAACGGGGTAAGTTTATACAGTGTTAAATCCAATTTACCAACGAAGTTTGTTCAATAGCACATCTTGTTTCACTCT
>JAHRHZ010000043.1:201836-222610 GCA_024137785.1 Ginglymostoma cirratum | reverse complement strand
TCCTATGATGCTGCTTGACCTGCTGTGTTCATCCAGCCCCATGCTTGTTATCTCGGATTCTCCAGCATCTGCAGTACCTTTTATCACTGTTGGAAGATGTACAGGTCTCCTGTGTAACTGTGATCCCTGTACAAACATCAAACTACAGGCTGGTACCAGTTGGCTATGGATGTAGTCATTATTCACTGATCGATTGAAATGCCAGTTACAGAATAACTTGATGCTGTCTGCTCCTTCAAACAATCTCAATGAGAATCCAGTCCACACTGCTGTGTCCACCCTGACTACCTTACCCTGGCACCCAAAGACATCAGTGCCTCATAGAACATAGAACATTACAGCGCAGTACAGGCCCTTTGGCCCTCGATGTTATGCTGACCTGTGAAACCAATCTGAAGCCCATCTAACCTACACTATTGCATTATCATCCATATGTTTATCCAACGACCATTTAAATGCCCTTAAAGTTGGCAAGTCTACTACTGCCGCAGGCAGGGCATTCCACACCCTTACTATTCTCTGAGTAAAGAATCTACCTCTGACATCTGTCCTATATCTATCACCCCTCAATTTAAAGCTATGTCCCCTCGTGCTGGCCATCACCATCCGAGGAAAAAGGCTTTCACTGTCCACCCCATCTAATCCTCTGATCATCCTGTAATGTAACCTTCTCCTGGTTAATGCTGATACTTCTTGCATCGTGGCCACAACAGTTACCACAAAGTGTCCAACAATCTCACACAAGTGATCACAGTCAGTAAAAGCCATAACCATGTTGCCAAGACACTGCTCATTTTATCACAACACCTACCCAATAATAACAGCGAGCTGTTAGGTTTCACAGCTGACTGTTAGACATTCCTTCACACTCCCACACATTTGGCAGTTTTTCTCAGGCACAGGCATCATCTGCTGAATGGCAAATTTAATCCAGTAAATCTTTTGATGTTTCAATGCTTCTATCTCATGCCCATATCACACACAGACAACTATTCAACTATGATGACTGCGTCATCTGCCCAAACACTCACTTCTGTGTATAGTGGGATGCAGTTACACAGATACCACTGGAAGTTGCTCATTATCAAAATCTTCAGAGCTGATACTGAAACTATTCACAGTGACAATATCCTCAAACCTAATCCTCTTTCTCACACTCTACTTTCCCCTCAACCCAGAATCTCTTCCTTTTCGCAAGCCCCAGGTGATAAAATACATTCCTTGGAATTCTCTTTAGTTCCTCATTGAAACCTGTAGCTCTCTGTCCAAACAGCAAACACTTAACGGAGAACCCTCCCACATGGCCCAATGGCAGATGTCATATAAAGTAATGGGTCTGAAAGGGTTAATGTTGGACGTTGCATCAGGGTTCATCCAATCTGATGATGTCACACACTCAAGTAGAAAATGGGGGGTCTTCAGTGAGATGGTATCTGGCATGATTCATGGCAGACATCTCTGTGTATGTCAGCAACAAACATCATCATTTCTGTCTCAAAAACAATCTGTAGCCTAAACAACAGGCTCTAACATACTTACTAGTGTGTCCCATTTCTGGATCTTGCTATGCAATAATTGGCTGTTGTGTTTCCAATATTTCAACAGTGACTACAGTTGTAAAGTATTTCATTGCCTGTAAGGTGCTTCAGGATCTCTTGAGAATCTAGGCACTGTCTATACCTCAGAAAGGAAATGATTCTAATAGATCAAAAGGAATGAGATGGGAGTGTGTGAGTTGCCTGAAGGTATTGCCTTGTGAATGAGTTATTAAATATTGAACAGCTGCTCCAACTGGTTGGATCAAAGGTGGAAATCCAGACAAAGGCCCAGGCCTTACAGAAGGTTTGAAATAAGTAAGTAAAAAATGTAGTAAATGTGTTGAGATTCAATCTGGAAAAAATATTTCCTGTTGCGACTGAAAACCAAAGCAAACTGTGAGGAGCAGGGCATCCAAGGGAGCTATGGCTTCAGTTTGGGATCCTGGTTCAATCCGAATCAGGGCTCCTGGAGTTTGGAAACAGATTAACAAGGAGGATGAGAATCTTTTGGAACATCTCACAGGGAACCAAGGGTAATGGTTTTGGAGACATTGGCTATTATGCCACTCACCAAGTCATGCACGGGTAGAGAAGACAGCAGGGAGAGGCTAAGAGAGAGGGTCAGGAGGCTACATGTCGAATAGCAACAGGACAGAATCTGCACACACACGCTGTCACACCTGGAAAAATATCCCTTCGCAGAATGATCCGAAGACCCTCAGATAAAAGTTCATAAATGATAAGATCTTCACCCAGACTCCGAGCAGAAATAAATGAGCAAAGTAGGGTCTTTGTTGAAATAAAGTCAGCACATGAGTTTGTGAGATAACATCTCCCAAACCTACAGCTTTTCACAGCTATCTCGTAGCAGCTGAACTAGATTACTCATGATTTTCTTTAACTTGTGATTAACACACAAACCGCAAATCACACTGAGCAGTGGAAAACCCAACACACAGCAAATAAAAGCAAACAGCTCATATCCATTGTTCAGAGATAGCAAGAATGGCAGATCTGAAATTTCAACTTTCCTGCTCCTCTGATGTTGCCTGGCTTGCTGTGTTCCTCCAGCCCCAAACTGTCTCCTATCCATTTTTGTACAGCACGTGTGCTCTGCTGTAGTGCCTGTATTCGTTTAATACAACCCAGAATTTACACAGCACCACACCCTCACGCTTCCTGCTGTCCTCTGCCATTTCAACGTGTCACAGCCCATCGTTACCATTCCCATCATATAATTTGTTGCAGGCTGTTCTGAGCCCATTAGTTTCTGTGCCACACCCAGTCTCATAGTGACACATAATTTGTAGGACAAAAACCCAGAGATACACTGACACAAACCAATGACACAGCAAAACACAACATGCAGCAACACAACGACACTCCAAATGTATCTGGGATCTTTCTGCATCATCCCAATCAGTGAAGCTGAATGGCAGCAGAAAAATTTTGCAAAGTGACAATTGGAACACAGACAGAGTCAGCAACAGACTGTGTTACACACAGATATATCCACTCAAAAGGCACACTCAAAATTTAAACTCACCCTGGGTGTGTCCTCACCCTGAGTGTATACCCTGAGTGTGCAATTTGGCTGTTGTGATTCTATGTCTCACTTCTTGCTTCCTACCTGTAACCACACTGCTGGCTCTGTACTCATCCTCCTTACAGTACTGGCTGCCCTGGGAATCTGCAAGACACAAATTGCCACTAGTAATAAGATGATACAATAAGAAACTTTCAGTTAATTTGATTTATTATTGTCAATATGCAGTGAAAAGTATTGTTTTGCATGCTTTCCAGACAATTCATACTTCATATAAGTACATTTGGGTAATAGAACAGAATGCAGAACATAGTGTTACAGCTACAGAGAAGGTGCAGAGAAAGATCAATTCTAATATATGACAGGTCTGCTCCCAAGTCTGGTAACAGTGGGGAAGAAGCTGTTTTTGAGTCTGTTGGTATGTGTTTTCAAACTTTTACATCTTCTGCCTGATGGATGAGAGTGGAAGAGAGTATAACCGGGGTGGGAAGGGTCTTTGATGATGTTGGCTGCTTTCCCGAGGCAATGGGAAATCCAGGCGGAGCCAATGGACGAGAAGCTGGTTTTTGTGATGGACTGGGCTGTGTTCGTGACTCTGTAATTTCTTGCAGTCTTGGGCAGAGCGGTTGCCGTACCAAGCTGTGATGCATCCGGACAGAATGCTTTCTACGGTGTGTCTATAAAAATTGGTAAGAGTCATTGTCTCCAGCTCCTCATTGAAACCTGTCCTAACACTAAACACTGCAACATTGCATGCTGGGAGGTGTTGTATTGCTGAATGTCCTCAGCCTTCTGAGGACATTGAAATGTTGGTGAGCTTTCTTGACTCTAGTGTCCATGTGGATGAACCAGGACACATTATTGATGATATTTACTCCTGGGAACTTAAAGATCTCGACCACCTCCACCTCAGCACATTGATACAGACAGGGGCATGTCGTCCACTCTGCTTCTGGAATGGAATGACCAGCTCCTTTCTTTTTGCTTATTTTGAGGGAGAGATTGTTATCTTTACACTATGTCACTAAGCTCTCTACCTCTCTCCTGTATCCTGTCTTGTTGTTGTTTGAGATCGACCCACTACAGTGGTGTCATCAGCAAACTTATAAATGTAGTTAGAGCTGAGTTTGGCCACATAGTCCTGAGTGTATACGGAGTATAGTAGGGGGCTGAGTACGCAGCTTTGCAGACCAATGGTGTTGGGGATTATTGTGGAGGAGATGTTGTCGCCTATCCTTGCTGATTATGATCTGTGGATCAGGAAGCTGAGGATCCAGTTGCAGAGGGGTCTTGGAGTTTGGAGATGAGTTTGATTCGAATAATGGTGTCGAAGGTGGAGCTAAAATCAATGAATAGGTATCTGATTTAGGTGTCCTTGTTATCTTGATGCTCCAAGGATGAGTGTAGGCTTAGGGAAATGGTGTCTGCATTGAATATGTTGTGATGGTGGGTGAATTGCAGCAGAGCAAGGCAACCTGGGAGGCTGGAGTTGATATGTGCCATTACTAACATTTCAATGCACTTTATGATGATGGATGTTAAAGCCATTAGGCAGTTGCCATTAAGGCACTGTTGGCAGTGAAGACAGGAATGAGCAGGTCATTCCTCAGGGAAAACATATGGAACATTTCTCACAGATCCTAGATGTTGTCTGTTAATCCATAAATAAGCAAGTTTGAACCCCTTGATTAGATTCCAGTCTTTAACTCACTCCGGGTATCAGCTATTCTATATACAAACCACCCTGAACCCCTCGATTAGATTTTGTAGCTCCCTCCTGGGGATCTGTTATTCTATATATAAAAACCCAAACTCTTTGATTATATTCCGTTCTGTGAGGATGACGTCAAGTATGTTTTTACCTCTTGTTGGTTACCTCAGCACCCACTGCAGACTCAGTTTGGCAGCTAGTCCTTTAGGACCTGACCAGCTTTGTTGGACATTGAAGACCCCTACCTACAGTACATTCCATGGCCTTGCTACCATCAGTGCTCTTTCTAGCTGGTGTTCAACATGGAGGAGACTGATTTATCAACAAATTTAAACTGAGCAACACTCCCCACATTTGACAAGTTACAGGTGAAGAAAGAAGCTGTCCTTGACAGTTATTAAAATTGTGCTCTCTGTGATCCCAATACTACCGACCGTATTCTATCTGGGCAGTTAAATGGCCAATATTAATGTGCTGTTTTTACACGTCTCTCTGGAGCAATATGTCCTGTTCTCCACCTCACTCCCATTCTAAACCGTTGTTGATTGTTGTTGGTAACCCATGTGGTTGACTTATGTCCTTCAGGGAAGCATATCTATCATCGTTACCCAGTCTGGCCTACATGTGGCCCCTAACCAACAGCACTGTGGTTGACTCTTATCTGCCCTCTGAAATGGTCTCAGAAGTCACTCATTTCAAGGACAGTTAAGGATGGAAACAAAGCCAGCGGCACCCATGCTGTATGAAAGAGGAACTATTTTTAACAACGCCACATGTGCGGATATGTATGTGGACATACACAAATACACTGTACGCTGAAACAAACAATACTGGGTTTGGTTGACAATACAATCAAGCTCACTCATTAATTCTCAGAGTGGGTTCTGCCAGGACCAGTTGACTCCTAATATCGTCATTGCCCTGGTCTGAATTTGGTCAAAAAAGCTACATTTTAGAGATGAGGTCAGAATGACTGTTGCTAGGTCAAAATCCTTGAACTTCCGTCCCTGTCACATCAATTATGGGTCTACCTACATCAAATGGACAGCGGCAGCTCAAGAAAGCAGCTTCACCACCACCTTCTCTAGATCAATTAGTAATTGGAAATAAATGTTGACCAAGCCAGGAACACTTCAGTCCATTAACAATAAAAGGATTAAACACATAGGTGAAGAGCACAGTACTTACAGTGTTGTTCCAGTTTCCCAATCAGTTTCACGTAGCTATAAATGAGCTTCCTTCATGACTACTTTACCGTTACCTATAGGACCATTTTCAGATTGTAAGAATACAGATTTCAGAGCATCCAGTCACGAAGGAATATCTATAAAAATCTTGTGGTTATTTGATAAACCCATTGTCTTTTTTTATAACCTCTTAATGTAAGTTTTAATCTGATAATTCTCCACAGTGATTGCTTTCACTTCTTGTGTGTGAGATATGAGACCACATGGCAACAGCGAAGGATCAGACTCAACACTTACCCTGAAGCAGTATCAGAGCAACCAGCAGCAGCAGCAGAAAAAAGTCCATTTCTTGAACCTTGACAAAATTCTGAACTGGTGAATTGAGTGAGTTCTTCGGAGCATTTAGGGTTTTTTTTTGCTATATTCACATCACGGAAAATTTCTTTTATATTACTTCCTAAATGTGACTGATATGAACGCTGAGACTAACCTTAGCTTTCGTACTGCCGTCGTCTCCTGCACCCTCTTTGACACAAACTTATTCTCATCAGGTACTGGTCCATTCTTATAAAATAACAGAAAGATTTTGAGATAAAAATCGCTTGACGTATCTTTCCTTGAATGAGATGATTAGCTCAACAGTGAACTGCAGAAACCACAAACCATACTTGGAACATGTGAGAGAAAGAGAGAGAGGCAGAGACAGAGAGAGACAGTCATAAAGTAAGGATATTTGAGGAGGCGAGTGAGCAAGGAAATGAGTGGGGAATGTCCAGAGGAACACATGTATTAAGTAGGTGATTGGTAGTTTTCAGTTTTGATTCTGTTTCGGTCCAGTGTCTGCTCATCAGGAATGGATCACACAGATGGCCATTTGTCTCTCCCCAGAAATTATAATGTCCTTGAAATAAGAAGAGGTTTGTGCTGTAACCTTTGTACGGTGAAGAAAACCACATATAGGGGGGCAGTAGTCTGCAAGTTGCTGCTATTTCTTACTGACATGACCTGAGTTCTGAATCGAAAGCTTGATGTACATTCGAAGGGACAAAACTGAGCAGGTTGTGGTTTAAGTTCTTGATTAAATGAACATCTGCTACGCAGCCTAGCTCAGGTGAACTAATGGTTTGATAGCATTTATTTGGAATTTCAGAATACAATTGATAAAATTGAATTTACAAGACAATTTAAACCCAAGGAAATTTATTGACTATTGTTATGTGGCAGAACGAGCAAGCAATGAGCTAAACTCTGTTCACATGCAATGTTCTGCCTCTCATCGTTGTGAGGACTTGATGCAGGTTAGACAGGACAACAGGTGCTCAGAATGAACAAGAACTGGCACTGGAAATGTCAGTACTATGGAGACTCTGGGAGTGCAACCCTAGGCAATATCCCCAGAACTCAATTCTTTTAGCCCCATAACCACTCTGGCCAATCAATGCTGCTTTCTTTCACCCTCCCAACCCCTGAACCACAGGTCAACATATCATATTTAAGGGTGTGGGACAGTCTGACCAGAACTTTGTACAGCTGTAACATTCTTTTAATCTCTGTTTTGAAATAAAGAACAACAGTGGGACATTTATTATGTTGGGCCAACTCAGGTGGCCGTTAGATATGATCAAAAATCACACAACACCAGGTTACTACGCCTGAGGAAGGAGCTGACCTCCGAAAACGTGCCTTTTTGAATAAACCTGTTGGACTATAACCCAACAGGTTTATTCAAAAAGGCACGTTTTCGGAGGTCAGCTCCTTCCTCAGGCGTAGTGTGAGAGAGAGGATGTAAGAAACAGAACTTATAAGCAGGAAGGTAACAACTCTAAAACTGGCCACCTCTTGTTGAATCTTTAATCAGTTAAGCAGGAGACTCCTAATTTAAAATGCAAAATCCAGATTCCATTCCAGTCATTGTCCTGAGATAATGAAAGGTTTTATCAATGTATACTACACAAACATCTGGGATGAAATAATTAATGTGTATCTCTGTGTTTGTGTGTGTTTGTGTGCGTGTGTGTGTGTGTGCGTGTGTGTCTGTCTGTGGGAGAGAGGGAGTGAGTGTGTCTGCGTGCGTGTGTGTGTGGGAGAGAGTGAGTGTTTGTGTGTCTGTGTGTAGGAGAGGGAGTGAGTGTGTCTGTGTGTGTGTGTCTGTGAGTGTATGTGTGTGGGAGAGAGGGAGTGAGTGTGTGTGTATGTGTGTGTATGTATGTGTGTACGTGTATGTGTGTGTGTATACGTGTGTGTGTATATGTGTGCACGTGTGTGTGTATATGTGTGCACGTATGTGTGCGCGCGTGTGTGTGTGTGTGTTTGTGTGTGTGGGAGCATATACTGTGGGGTGGGGTCACCTGCAGTGCGACATGACCCCAAGATCCTGGTTGAGTCCATCTTTCTAGGTATGGAACTTGGCTATCAGCCTCTGCTCAGTGATTTTGCGTTGTTGTGTATCCCAAAGATCAGAGGCTGAATGTCCTTGACTCCAGAAGTGTGCCCCCACTGGGAGGGAATGGAATGGACGCTGCACAATAATTGCCAGACAGTGATGTCTCCTCCTTCATATTGCAGATACATTTTATTTTATTCAAAAAGCATACACATTATAGACAGTCAATGTGGCATTTTATAGATTCCTATTTTAGAAATAAAAGCAGTCTGACTCCAAACTAAAACACAGATTCTAAACAAAGTCTCGCACCTAACATGCATTGCCTGACCTAAACTGTCACCTCTTCATTACACGGATAAAACCTTTAGTTCTCTTAGGACTGTGACTTGAAAGGAATTTGGGGATTTACATATGCATATTAATCAATTAAAACCTTCTAATGGATTAAAGATTTAACAGCATCTTAGGTTTGTTTAACACATCCTCATTAGTGGTGTGACCCTTTAATCTTTTACTTATAAATTCTGTGTCTGATACTCCCTCTCTCACTAACACCTGAAGAAGGAGCGAGGCTCCAAAAGCTTGTGGTTTCAAATAAACCTGTTGGACTATAACCTGGTGTCGTGTGATTTCTGACTTTGCCCACCACAGTCCAACACCTCCACAATGTAAAGGATGTAATCACAAAACATTTAGAAGTTCATGATATGATCAGAGTCAGCATGGCTTCATGATGGGGAAATGGTGCATGACAAATTTATGAGAATTCTTTGAGAAGGTAACAGGCAACGCTGCCTCTCCGATTTATCGAATGAAGTTAACCTCACCCAGGTGCTGTGACGGGACTTGAACCCATGACTCAGAGTAACAGCCTGGTTTCTGATTACAATTTGCCATTACCAGGAGGTGCCAATGAAGACATTGTTTTAGAGTTTCTGCCACAAGCTGACTCTGTTTTTCTGATTGGGCTGTGATTGGCAGTATAGGGGTAGGGGGAGGTCCAGGACTAAGGAAGTCGATGGGAGGGGAGAGGGAGTTAAAGCTTCAGGTGATAATCAGAAGGGATCAGGTGTTGATAAGGAGACTAGTGGGGGTGAGGCGAAAGGGTAGACCCTGTATGGGCTGAATGCTAACGGGACTGGGGGTGTGGGAGTGCTGCCTGATGTTTCATTGTGGCTGTTGATTGAGGTAAACCGTGTATTTTCAGGCCTGAGTAAGATCATCTATCAGTTGTCATACTTCCTTCCAGCCCACCCTGGCTCTGGATTCCTCGTCTAGTCTGAAGACTGAAACTGGATGGGAAATTACGTCAATGGGGTTAAGGGCAGGAGACTGGCCTAAGCCTCATCTGCCCTTAACATTGTAGCTCGAGGCCAGGCAGGAGCCCAATCAGAAAACCAGCCAAGGAACTTTATAAACTCCATTGCCTTCCTTCAAACATCTCAGCAGGGGAATATAAAATTCTGCCTCCTCTGTTCCACAACACCAGGTTGACATTGAGGACACAGGGGCCAGAGATGCAGTTACTTTTATTATGGGAATGCCTAATGCTGGGCACACGTTTTTATTTGTTCTAGGGATGTCATTGGCAGAGTTTGTTACCCATTTTGAATTGTCCCTGAGAAAGTTGCGACGAGCTGATTTTTGAACCACAGAAGTTTATTTAAGAACTTAAGAAATGGGAGCAAGAGTAGGCCTTTCAGCCCCTTGATCTTGTTCCACCATTCAATATGATCATGACTGATCTACTACTTCAAGTTCTTTCTCTTACTGGGTCTCATGTCCTTGATTGCCAGTGAGACCTCCACCTCGTTTATTCCTGTCTTAAGAATATTTGATGATTGACATGCATAGTCCTTGGGGGTGTGAATTTCAAAGATTCACAATCTTCTGAGTGAAGTAATTTCTCTTCATCTCAGTCCTAAATGGTCAATCCCTTGTCCAGAAACTGTGCCCCACGTTCTAAATTCCCTACCTGCCAAATCCTTCGGTATCCTACATTGCAATGAGATCATCTCTAATCCTTCTAAAATAATGTAGACTTAGTTTATTCAATCTTCATCATAGGTTGATCTTCTCATCCTGGGGACCAATTTGGTATTCCTTTGTTGTTTTGCCTCCAACGAATGTATAGCTTAAAGTATGGGTAATTAATCCCTTTCCAATAAAGGCCCTAAGATCTTTATTATTCATATGACCAACATGAGCAACCTCACACATCCCCACATTATACTCCATCTGCCAACTTGTCATCCATTCAGTTAAACTTTCCATATCTCTTTGCAGCCTTTATATCCTCCTCACAGCTTATGTTGGCATTCAGACTTTGTATCAACAGCAATGTAGATATATTACTGTTGGGATCTTCATCCAAATCATTTACTTAGTTTGTAAATAACTGAGACCCCAGCACTGATGTCTGTGGCTCTTTACTAGTCACAACCTGTCAACTTTAAAATGCCCCTTTAATCTCTGCTCCCTATCCGTTATCCAATTCTGTATTCACACTAACATGAAACTTCATGTTAACTGAGTAAACACGCACCTGGAAAAAGAATAAATCAGGGTCAGTGTGACTTCCACATTGGTTTATTTACAAAACCTAGTACAGAATAAGTGAAACTTTTGTTTAACAAATCAACCCCATCTCAGGTGGAAACTGACGATTGTTGGCACCGTCAGTGTTTTTCTTTATTTTTCTCATTTTTAGTTTGAAACTTTGAGCTGACATTGAGATATGAACTTTGGATGTTGAGCAGCAGCTTGTCTTAAAAAAAATAGAGCCAACAAAATGGTCTTTATTTATGGGAACTGGCCTGGAGGGTTAATTGCAGGTTAATTATCGTTCTTAGAACACTGCAGATGTTTGAAGACCTGAGATGTATCACGCTGAGGCACTGGCAGGGTCCATTAATGGGAGGCTGGTACCAGCCAGTCAAACAAAGAGACTGTTGAAAACAACACAGAAAGTGAAACTATAGATTGAACAGGTTTGGATTGGGTTTTGGGTAGAAGACAGTGTGGCTTTGAAAGCTACTGGATGGAGTTTTGGTTGTTCTTCGGTTATCGTCCGGTTATCAAATAATTGGAAGTGCTGAGGAAAGAATCCTAGTTTAGAAGCAATCCGTGAATATGCCTCAGAGCTTGTCAGAAACTGTTTGCATTGACTGTGGACTTCAGAATGCAAGCAAGGTACAATGCCATGTGCCTGTAATACTTCGCATTGTTGAAGAAATTTCAAAAAGACATGGCACTTATCATTGAGACAGGTACTGAACTGGCAAATTGTGACCCTTTTATTTTTCTTAACTGTCTCTGACTGTCTGTCCATGGATAAGTGGAGGTTACAATGAAGTAAGATTGGGTTTAAATCATAAACTTGAATTAGATGATTATATTGTTTAGCTTTGGTCTAGTAAAGTTACAGTGTTAATAATAAATTGCTAACTTCTGCTTAAGCACCTAGATAAGCACTTAAAATGCCAGGGCATAGTAGGGTATGGGCCAAGTGTAGGTAAACGGGATTAGTGTAGTTTGGTGTTTATCGGTCAGCACAAACATAGTGGACTGAAGGACCTTTTTCTATGCTGTATGAGCCTATAAACTTGGCCATGACATATAGGAACAGGAATAGGCTGTTTGGCCTCTTGAGCCTGCTCCACTATTCAATAGGATCATGGCTGATATTAGTTATTCATAAAGTCTTATTAGAAACAATTGGGCAAGTTTGATCTAAGTTTGAGGGTCATTGAATATTTTAATTTCACTGTGCTGAGATATCCAGTGATTTAGTCTGGCTTGCTATCTCTGGCTATAACACTCATACTCTATTGAAACAAAAAAATCAAAATAAATTACCTAATAAATTACTATAACTAGTGTTAGCTCCTTAAAGGGCACTGTAACAAAAATCCAATTGTAAAGGAAGCTTAAATTAAAATTACAATTTGGTTTTGGAGGGAGTTGATCCATTCCACTCCACTCCAATCTGATCCACTTCCGATCCACAGAACTCCACTCCTCTCCATTCTGATCCAATCTACACGTAAGGCCTTATAGTCCTTATATAAGTTCTTATATATGGATACCCTCAACTTCCCTATCTCCAAGATGTAGAATCAGTCCAAGTAGAAGTCAGAAATGACACAGGAAAGAAGTCTCTGGTCTCCAAACAATTGTCCTACAGTTGGGCACAGTATAAACTAGGAAATATTGGAGGATTGTAAGAAAGATTTGCAAAATCATGGGTGATTTTAAGGCCATGACAAACAGGAACAGGAGTAGGCTTATCGGCCACTCGAGCCTGCTCCACTATTCAATAGGATCATGGCTGATCCAACATTCCTCATGTCCATCTTCCCCATAATCTTTGATGTTTCGACTGATCAAGAATCTTATATTTAAGATCTCAGCCTCAGATGTACACAAGGACTCTACTCCCACAGCACTCTGTGGCAAGGAATTCCAAAGACTCACAACACTCTGAGAAATTTCTCTTCATCTTAGTCTTAAACTGGCAGCTCTTAATTCTGAGACTATGCCTTCTGGTCCTAGACTCTCCCATGAGGGGAAACATCCTCTCAGCATTTACCCTGTCAATCCCCTTAAGAATCCTATCTGTGACAATGAGATCAACTCTTATTCTTTTAAATTCCAATGAGTAGAGTCCCAACTTGTTTAACCTTTGCTCATAACACATTCCCTCCACACCAGGGATCATCCTAGTGAATCTTCTCTGAACTGCCTCCAATGAAAAGATACCTTTCCTTAAATAAGGGAAACAAAGCTGCTCACAATACTCTAGAAATGGTCTCACCAGCATCTTGTCCAGTTGTAGTAAGACTTCCCTATATTATACTCCAAACCCCTTGAAATAGCAGCCTACATTCTATTAGCCTTCCTGAATATCTGCTGCTAGTTTTCTGTGTTTCATGCACAAGTATCCCCAAGTCCCTCTGTGCTGCAGTGTTCTGCAGTTTTTCTCCATTTAAGTAATACTCTTCTTCTGTTCTCTCTTCTAAAATGAACAACATCACATTTTCTCACATTATACTCTATGAAGGAGGAGAGATGTAGAGTTGATCCAACATGGCAGTCTTCGTCTTTGTCAGAGATCTCCTTTGTGATCAGCGTCCAGCTTTTCGAGCAGCCCGGCAGGTGGTCATGTCAAAGAGTGGTGGTCTCGGCTGGACATGGTGGTCTTCTTCAGCAGGGACTTCTGGCCCAGTATTCCAGAGGTCAGGAGTGGTGGTCTCAGCCAATAATAGCAATCTGGTCCCAGCTGCATCTTCAGGGTATTGCATCATTCCCCAAGTTCAGGAGCCCTTGACTAAACTGTAATGAATTTTGTCTTAATTTTATTTTTTTTGATGCATGATTTCTGTCATTATGTAGGCGCCATGGTTGGGTGACTTATAAAATTTTTCACTGTATTTTTCGTGTAAAAGTACATGTGACAATAAATTTCTAATCTATTCTATTTGCCAACTTATTACCCACTTACTTAACCTGTCAGTATCTCTCTGTAAACTGTTTGTATCCCTCTCATAACCTGCTGTTCCACCTGTTTTTATGTCATCTGCAAATTTGGCTACAGTACATTCACTTCCTTTCTCAAAGTCATTAATATATATTGTAAACAGTCACTGTCCCAGCACAGATCCCTGTGGAACTCTACTGGTTATGGATCGCCAACCAGAAAAAGAACCACTTATCCTCCCTCACTGTTTCCTGCTCATTAGCCAATTCTCTATTCATGCCAATATGCTATCTTCAACACATCTTTTGTGAGGTATCTTGTCGCATGACTTCTGGAAGTCCAAATAATCACATCGTCTGGTTCCCCTCAACCCATTCTGGTTGAGACTTTCTTAGAGTCATAGATTCATAAAATTGTACAATGCAGAAACAGATCCTTCAGTCCAACTCGTCCATGCTGATCAGATATCCTAAATTAAACTAGTCCCATTTGCCAACATTTGGCCCATATCCCTCTAAATCCTTTCTATTCATATACCCATCCAAATGCTTTATAAATTTTGTAACTATACCAGCCTCCACCAATTCCTCTGGTGATTCATTCCATAAACGCACCACTCTCTGCATGAAGAAGTTGTCCCTCAGGCCCCTTTTAAATCTTTCCCCCCTCACCTTAAACCTATGGCCTCTAATTTTGGACTCCCTCACCCCAGGGAAAAGACCTTGCCTATTCACCCTATCCATGCCCCTCATGATTTTATAAACCTCCGTAATATCGTCCCTCAGCCTCCGATGCTCCAGGGAAATAGTCTCAGCCTATACAGCCTCTCCCTATAGCTTGAACCCTCCAGCCCTCGCAACATCCTTGTAAATCCTTTTTGAACCCTTTCTAGTTCCACAACATCCTTCCTATAGCAGGGAGACCAGAATTGAATGTAGTATTCCAGAAATGGCCTAACCAATGTCCTGTACAGCTGCAACATGACCCTCCCAACTCCTACTCTCAGCGCACGGACCAATAAAGACAAGTGTACCAAATGCCTTCTTCATTTTACTGTCTACCTGTGACTCCACTTTTAAGTACCTATGAACCTGCACTCTAAGGTCTCTTTGTTCAGCAACACTCCCCAGGACCATTCCATTAAGTCTCCCTGCCCTGATTTGTCTTTCCGAAATGTAGCACTTCATATTTATCTAAACTAAACTCCATCTGCCACTCTTTAGCCCATTGGCCCATCTGATCAAGATCCCATTGTACTCTGAGGTAGCTGTCTTCGCTGTCACACCACCAACTTTGGTTTTATGTGCACAACTGACGAACCATACCTCCTATGTTTACACCCAAATCATTTGTATAAATGACAAAAAACAGTAGACCCACCACTGGTCTTGTGGCACACCTCTGGTCGCAGGCCTCCAGTCTGAAAAGCAACCTTCCACCACCACCCTCTGTCTTCTACCTTGGAGCCAACTTTGTATTGAAATTATTAGTTCTCCCTGTATCCATGTGATCTAACCTTGTTAACCAGTCTACCATGAGGAACATTGTTGAACTGATGTCCATATGGACAGTGTCCACTGTTCTGCCCTCATCAATCCTCTTCATCAATTCTTCAAAAAATTCTATCAAGTTAGTGAGACACAATTTCCCATGCACAAAGCCATGTTGACTATCCCTAATCAGTCCTTGCCTTTCCAAATACATTTAAATCCTTCACCCTCCCCACCCCTCAACAACTTACCCACCTGACGTCAGGCTCACTGGTCTATAGTTCCCTGGCTTTTCCTTACTAACTTTTTAAAATAGTTAGCCAATGTCTAATCTTCCAGCACTTCACCCATGGCTAGTAATGATAAAAATATCATCTCAGCAAGGGGCCCAGTAATCACTTCCCTAGCTTTCCACAAAGTTCTAGGGTACACCTGATCCCGTCCTGGGGATTTATCCACCTTTATGTGTTTAAGAAGTCCAGCACCTCCTCCTCTGTAATACAGACATTTTTCAAGATGTCACTGTTTATTTCCCCATGTTGAATATCTTCCGTATATTTCTCCACAGCTAACACTGACACAAAATACTTGTTTAGTATCCCTCCCATCCCCTGCAGTTTTGGAGTAGATCTGTAGCTCGGGTTGTAGATGTTGTGGATGGTTGGCTCACCGAGCTGGTTTGTTGTTCCGCAGATGCTTCATTACCGTGCTGGGTAACAGCTTCAGTGCAGCCTCCGATGAAGTGTTGGTGTGTTTTCCCGCCTGGTTTTTAAACTCTGGAATCCGTTGAGCTGGATTATCTCACTTCCAGTTTTCCTTTTTAGTGGCGCATATACGGGGTCAAGTTCTATGTGTTTGTTGATGGCTTTCTTCGTAGAGTACCAGGCTTCTAGGGATTCCCATGCCTGTCTCTGTTTTGCTTGTCCCAGGATTTTGGTGTTGTCCGAGTCGAATTGGTGATTCTCCATATCCATGTGGATTGAGATGAGTGAGTATTGGTCGTGTCTTTTTGTGGCCAGTTGATGTTCATGTACTCTTGTTGTCAGTTTCCTTCCTGTTTGTCCGATGTAGTGTTTCTCGTAGTCTATGCAGGGGATCTTGTAGATGACATTGGTCCTGTCCATGGTGGGGAGTGGATCTTTGGTTCAGGTGAGCAGTTGACATAGGGTTGATGTGGGTTTGTGTGCTATTCTGATGTGGTTAGTTCCGATGTGTTCCTGATGTAAAGTAGAGTGATGCAACCTCCGACAACTGCCCACCCGAACCAAAGACCCACTCCCCGCCATGGACAGGACCAATGTCATCTATAAGATTCCCTTCAGAGATTGCGAGAAACACTACATCGGACAAACAGGAAGGAAACTGACAACAAGAGTACATGAACGCCAACTGGCTACAAAATGACACAACCAATACTCACGCATCTCTATCCACATGGATATGGAGAATCACCAATTCAACTTGGACAACACCAAGATCCAGGGACAAGCAAAGCAGAGACAGGCATGGGAATTCCTAGAAGCCTGGTACTCCACGAAGAAAGCCATCAACAAACACATAGAACTCGACCCCGTATATGCGCCACTAAAAAGGAAAACTGGAAGTGAGATAATCCAGCTCAACGGATTCCAGAGTTTAAAAACCAGGCGGGAAAACACAACAGCGCTTCATCAGAGGCTGCACTGATGATGTTACCCAGCAGGGTAATGAAATGTCTGTGGAACAACGAACCAGCTCGTCGAGCCAACCAACCTCAACTCCTGCAGTTCCTCACATAGGGGCCTTGCTAATCTTTAACAACCCCTATTCCCTCCCTAGTCACTCTTTTGTCCTTAACATATTTGTAGAACCCCTTTGGATTCTCCTTAACCCTATTTGCAAAAGTTATTTCAGTCTCCTTTTTCCCTCCTGATTTCCCTCTTAAGTGTACTCCTACTGCCTTTATGCTCCTCTAGGGATTCACTCAATCTCTGCTGTTTATACCTGACATATGCTTCCTTGAAAAGCTCTTTAATAAATTAATCCAACATGATTTCCTTGTCATGAAACCATGCTGACCCTGCTTGATTAGATTGTGATTTCCAAATGTGCGTTTTATTCAAATGCATATTGACTGGATTAGTGGAATTGGCAAGGGTAGCCTAAAGGGAGACTTCATTGAATATATTAGAAGTTGTTACTTGGAGCAGTATATTGTGAAACCAACCTCGGCAGCAGGTGATTCAGGATTTGGGATCATAGAGTCATAGAGCACGGAAACAGACACTTCGGTCCAACTTGTCCGTGCCAACCAAGTTTCCAAAGTAAACTATTACCACCTGCCTTTGTTTCACCCACATCCCTCTAAACCTTTCCTATTCCTGTATGTATCCAAACGTTGGGTAAATCTTTTAAGTGTTGTAAGTGGACTGACCTCCATCACTTCCTCTGGCAGCTTGTTCCGTAAAGTCACCACCCTCTGCATGAAAAAGTTACACTTCAGGTCCTTTTTCTATCTTTCCCCTCTCATGTAAAACCTATACCCTCAAAGTTCTGGACTCCCCTACACCGGGGTAAAGACGTTGTCTATTCACCTTATCCATGAGCCTCATGATTTTATAAACCTCTACAAGGTCACCCCCTTAGCCTCCGATGCTTCAGGGAAAAAAGCCCCAGCCTATCTTAAGGTTGAGGAAGCAAGAATCGGACAGGGCTCGAGAGGTCTACAAGGTAGCCAGGAAGGAACTGAAGAATGGACTTAGGAGAGCTAGAAGGGTGTATGTGAAAGCCTTGGTGGGTAGGATCAAGGAAAACCAAGGCTTTCTATACTAATGTGAGGAACAAGAGGATGGACAGAGTGAGGGTAGGGCCGATCAGGGATAGTGGAGGCAACTTGTGTGGGTAGTCGCAGGAGGTTGGGGAGGTCCTTAATGAATACTTTGCTTCAGTATTCACCAGTGAGAGGGACCTTGTCATTTGTGAGGACAGCGTGAATCAGGCTGATATGCTCGAACAGGTTGAAGTCAGGAAGGAGGATGCGCTAGAAATTTTGAAAAATATGAGGATAGATAAGTCCCCCGGACCAGATGGGATATACCCAAGGTTACTACGGGAAACAAGGGAAGAGATTGCTGCCCCTTTGGCGATGATCTTTGTGTCCTCACTGTCCACTGGAGTATTACCAGCTGATTGGAGGGTGGCAAATGTTATTCCCTTGTTCAAGAAAGGGAATAGGGATAATCCTGGGAATTACAGACCAGTCAGTCTTACTTCTGTGGTGGGCAAATTGTTGGAAAAGGTTCTGAGAGATAGTATTTATGATTATTTGGAAAAGCACAGTTTGTTTAGAAATAGTCAGTATGGCTTTGTGAGGGGCAGGTCATGCCTCACAGGCCTTATTGAATTCTTCAAGGATGTGACAAAACACAATGATGAAGGCAGAGCAGTGGATGTGGTGTATATGGATTTTAGCAAGGCATTTGATAAGGTTCCTCATGGTAGGCTCATTCAGAAAGTAAGGAGGCCTGGGATTCAGGGAAATTTGGCTGTCTGGATACAAAACTGGCTGTCCAAGAGAAGACGGAGGGTGGTATCAGATGGAAAATATTCAGCCTGGAGCTTGGTGACCAGTGGTGTTCCGCAGGGACTGTTCTGGGACCTCTGTTCTTTGTGATCTTTGGATGAGGAAGTGGAAGGGTGTGTTAGTAAGTTTGTGGATGACATGAAGGTTGATGGAGTTGTGGATAGTTTGGAGGGCTGTTGTAGGCTGCAACGGGGCATTGACAGGATGCAGAGCTGGGCAATGAAATGGCAGATGGAATTCAACCCAGAAAAGTGTGAAGTGATTCATCTTGGAAGGTCAAATTTGAATGCAGAATACAGGGTTAATGGCAGGATTCTTGGCAGTGTGGAGGAATAGAGGGATCTTGGGGTCTACGTCCGTAGATCCCTTAATGTTGCCACTCAAGCAGATTGGGTTGTTAAGAAGGCGTATGGTGTGTTGGCTTTCATTGGCAGGGGAATTGAGTTTAAGAGCCATGAGGTTATGCTGCAATTCTATAAATCCCTGGTTAGATCACACTTGGAATATTGTGTTCATTTCTAGTTGCCTCATCATAGGAAAGATGTGGAAGCTTTAGAGAGGGTGCAGAGGAGGTTTACCAGGATGCTGCCTGAACTGGAGGACAGGTCTTATGAGGAATGGTTGAGAGGTAGGGCTGTTTTCATTGGAGCAAAGAAGGATGAGAAGTGACTTGATAGAGGTGTACAAGATGATGTGAGGCGTAGTTAGAGTGGATAGCCAGAGGCTTTTTCCCAGAGCGGAACTGACTACCACAAGGGGGCATAATTTTAAGGTGATTGGAGGAAGGTATAGGGGAGATGTCAGAGGTAGGTTCTTCACACAGTGAGTGGTGGGTGTGTGGATTGTGCTGCCGGCAGTGGTAGTAGAGTCAGATACTTTAGGGACATTTAAGTGACTCTTGGATAGGCACATGGATGATAGTAAAATGAAGGGGATGCAAGTTAGTTTGACCTTAGAGTAGGTCAGCACAACATTGTGGGCCAAAGGGCCTGTACTGAGCTGTACTGTTCTATGTTATATCCAGCCTCTCCTTATAACTCAAACCCTCCAGTCCCAGCAACATCTTTGTGAATCTTTTTCGCACCATCTCAAGTTTAACAACATCCTTCCTATAGAAGGGCATCCTGTGTAATGAGTTGGGATTAATTAATGATCTGACCGTAGAATCCCTATGGTGTGGAAGTAGACCATTCGGCCCGTTGAGTCCACACTGCGCCTCCAAAGAGCTTCTCAGCCAGACCCGCCCCTCTACCCTATCACCGTAACCCTACATTTCCCATGGCTAATCCACCTGGCCTGCACAACCCTGGACATTATGGGACAATTTAGCATGGCCAATCCACCCAGTCTGCACATCTGTGGGCTGTGTGAGTAAAGCAGAGCACCAAGATGAAATGCTTGCAAACCGGGGAAGAATGTGCAAACTCCACATAGACAGTCACCCGAGTCACTGTGAGGCAACAGTGCTAACCACTGAGCTACTGCGCTACCCTAATGGTAAAGGATCATTTAGGGAAGAGTGATAATGGCATACTAGATGTTCTGGAGTTAAATATAGACAAATCTGGTCCTGGTATACTGGTACGACAGTTGATGAGCAGTGGTAGATGTTGAGGGAGATATTCAATTCCTCCCAACTAAAATATATTCCAGAAAGAGAGAAAGAATACAATGGCGGGTTTGGGGGCGTGGGGTCACATCCACGGCTAAGCAAGGCAGTTAGAGATAATATAAAGGCCAAAACGAAGGCATACCATTTTGCAAAGACAAGTGGCAGCCTGACTCCCACAGCTACCTGGAATACACCTCCTCCCACCCACCCTCCTGTAAAAATGCCATCCCCTATTCCCAATTCCTTCGCCTCCGCCGCATCTG
>JAHRHZ010000043.1:169899-180374 GCA_024137785.1 Ginglymostoma cirratum | reverse complement strand
AAAGATATAGAAGGGACATGGTCACTGAAGGATTTGAAAAGAAGAATGAGAATTTTAAAATGTGGTTGTTGCTGGACTCAGATCCACTGTGGATCTTATTGTCAAATGAGACTTGATGTAAGTTAGGACACAGCAGCAGAGTTTTGGATGACTTCAGATTTTTGGGGTTTAGAATGTGGGAAACCAGTCAGGAGTGTGTCAACTAGTCAAATGAAGAAGTAATAAAGGCTTGGATGAAGTTTTCTGCAACTGGTAAGCTGGGGTAAGGACAGAGTTCGAAGCAGAATTCCATTCTTCTCAGATCCCTGCCCGATCCCATTCCTGCATCTTGCTTCTCTTCAGCTATTTATTCAATTCTCTTCTGAAAGTTAGTTGTAGTTCTGTTTCCATTTCAATTTCTGTCAGCACACCCCCAGATCACAACAACTCAGTTATTTATTTATTCGTTACTTTCTGGTTCTTTTACTGATTATTTTAAATCTGTGTCTCTCCAATCACTGATTATCATGCCATTGGTAACAGTTTCTCCTGATTAATTCTATGAAAACTGCTCCTGATTTTGAACACCTTGATTAAATCTCCCCTGAACTTTCTTCACTACAAAAGCAAACCCAGCTCCTCCATGTGGAGAAGTTACCCCTCCCTTTGGAACCAATCCAGTAAATCTCCTCTCAAACTTTCAAAAGTCTTGATGTTGGTTGTAAATTGTGGCCCCAGGAATTTAACACAAAACTTCAGACAGGATTTAACCAGTTATTTATAAAGATTTAGCAGTGCTTCCTTGCTTTTATACGGGGTATTTCAACTTATGTATCAAACATTCTCAATTGCTTTTGGCAACCTCTTCATTTTACTCTTCCACCTTCAAACACTCATAAAAATACACCCCCAAGCCTCTCTGTTCCTAACTCATTCTCAGTTTTCTATTGGCTTTCCTCATTATTCCAAACTCTATCACTTCATGTCGCGCAGTGGGGAAGGTGGTGGTTAGTGGCAGTGTCATCGCATTGGTAATCTGTAATCTGCAATCTATAATGGGGCGGCATGGTGGCTCAGTGCTTAGCAGTGCTGCCTTACAGCGCCAGGGGCCCAGGTTTGATTCCACCTTCGGGCGACTGTCTGTGTGGAGTTTGCACATTCTCCCCATGTCTGCGTGAGTTTCCTCCGGGTGCTCTGGCTTCCTCCCACAGTCCAAAGATGTGCAGGTTAGGTGGATCGGCCATGCTAAATTGCCTGTAGTGTTCAGGGATGTGTAGATTAGGTGGGTTTAAGGGGATGGGTCTGGGTGAGATGCTCTGAAGTTCAGTCTGGGTTTGTTGGGTCGAAGGGCCTGTTTGAACACTGTAGGCATTCTATGATCTATGAACTATGAAAAGCTGCTTCTCTAACTTCCCTGAGGGACAGATGTCTGCTGTGCTTACCCTAGAGATAACAAGGTGTGGAGCTGGATGAACACAGCAGGCCGAGCAGGAAGGCTGACATTTCGGCCTAGATCCTTCTTCAGAAATGGGGGAGGGGAAGGGGGAATCTGAAATAAATAGGGAGAGAGGGGGATGTGGATAGAAGATGGATTGAGGAGAAGATAGGTGGAGAGGAAACAGATAGGTCAAAGAGGCAGGGATGGAGCCAGTAAAGGTGAATGTAGGTGGGGAATTAGGGAGGGGATACGTCAGTCCAGGGAGGATGGACAGGTCAAGGGGGCGGGATGAAGTTAGTAGGTAAGAGATGGAGGTGGGGCTTGAGGTGGAAGGAGGGGATAGGTGGGAGGAAGGACAGGTTAGGGAGGCGGGGACATGTTGGGCTGGTTTTGGGATGTGGTTGGGGGAGGGGAGATTTTGAAGCTTGTGAAGTCCACATTGATACCATTGGGCTGCAGGGTTCCCAAGCAGAATATGAGCTGCTGTTCCTGCAACCTTCGGGTAGCATCGTTGTGGCACTGCAGGAGGCCCAGGTTGGACATGTCGTCCACGGAATGGGAGGGGGAGTTGAAATGGTTCACGACTGAGAGGTGCGGTTGTTTAGTGCAAACCGAGCGTAGGTGTTCTGCAAAGCGGTCCCCAAGCCTCCGCTTGGTTTCCCCGATGTAGAGGAGGGCACAACGGGAACAGCGGATGCAGTATACCACATTAGCAGATGTGCAGGTGAACATCTGCTTGATGTGGAAAGTCTTCTTGGGGCCTGGGATGGGGGTGACGGGGCAGGTGTAGGGGCAGGTGTAGCACTTCCTGCAGTTGCAGGGAAAAGTGCTGGGTGACGGGGGGCTGGAGGGGAGTGTGGAGCAGACAAGGGAGTCACGGAGAGAGTGGTCCCTCCGGAAGGCAGATAAGGGTGGGGAGGGAAAAGTGTCTTTGGTGGTGGGGTCGGATTGCAGATGGTGGAAGTGTCGGAGGATGATCCGTTGTATTTGGAGGTTAGTGGAGTGGTACGTGAGGGGGATTCTGTTTTGGTTGTCATTGCGGGGAGGGGGTGTGAGGGATGAGTTGCGGGAAATGCGGGAGACACGGTTGAGGGCATTTTTGATCAATGTGGAAGGGAAGTTGCGGTCCTTGAAAAACGAGGACATCTGAGATGTATGGGAGTGGAATGCCTCATCCTGGGAGCAGATGTGGTGGAGGCGAAGGATTTGGGAATAGGGGATGGCATTTTTGCAGGAAGGTGGGTGGGAGAAGGTGTATTCTTGGTAGCTGTGGGAGTCGGTGGGCTTGGAAGGGATATCAGTTTCTAGGTGGTTGCTGGAGATGGAGACAGAGAGGTCCAGGAAGGAGAGAGAGGTGTACTTGTGAATCCAGATCCATACCAACGTTCCCTGGAAGAATAGGCAAACTTCTCTGCTTTAAATTTAATCTGTGATGTGTTTTCATATGTTATTAGGTCTGTTATTGGAGTCCTGAAGTCTCTAATAATCCTTATCACCATTTTCTACATTCCCAAAATTCACACAATCTCATAAATTTTGAAATTTTGCCAGTCCCACGTGCAAGCCATGGAAAAGTATGAAAAAGAGGTGTGATCCTAACACTGACCCCTGGGGGAGGTGTCATATTCATCTTTGCAGTTTGAAACACAACCTGTCACCACCAATCTCTACTTGCTGTCCTTGAGCTGATTTTGTTTCAGTGCGGGCACTGCTCCTTTCATCCTACGGGTTTAATTTGATTCTGCAGTATTTTATCGAACACCGCCAGAAAGTTCATATTGACATCAACCTCTAACTCCAGCAACCCATTCAATCAAAAAAGACAATCAAGTAGGCCAAGCAATGCTTAATTCTAATAAATGTGTTGGCTGTCATTCATTAATACATAATCTTCCAAGTGTAAATTTGGACTATGGACCCTGACAGTTTCTGTCCACAATGTAAGACTCAGTAGTGTCTGGTTGCTGTGTTTAACCCAAGCCCCTTTCTAACCCATGTCGAAGGAACCTGGGTGATTAGGAAGCAGACAGCCAGGTTTGAAAAAGTTCAGAGAAAGCAGTGGACCAGAGGAGGGACTCAAAGATAATGAGGTATGATTGGAATAGGGACAGACTATTGGCTTAAAATTAAATCTTTTGACTCATGACACAATCGCTGGGATCTGTAAACCATACCCAGTAACATACTGCACAGCCGCACCCTGAAGCCATGTAGCACCCCAATATCCAACTGATTCCAAACCATACTGTTATCCCATTAATCACACTCTATTCATAAGCACCTACAAACCAGTGCCTCAGAATCCCATCACACCTTCAGGTTAGACTGCACTCACAGAGAGATGTGAGTCCACACAAGCTTGTCTTTACAACTCTCCAGCCCTCCAAACTCTCACTGTGAACTGAGCCTGACACCCCTCGCTCTCCACTGCAGAGAAGATCCCAAACCACATCTCATCACCAACCTGCTCCTACTCCATCAGGTCAACGGGTGCTGGGGTGTGGACTTGTGTCTGAACATCTCTGACTTTCTCAAACTTTCTGCATCTTTCAATCAGGCATATGAACGGGCAGCAAGCGATGAGGTCATGTTCATTACTCAGTTGGTCAGGAAACTACTGATGGTCATCGCCCGGCCAGCTCGACTCCTTGAATGTTTGGTGAGTTTTAAAATCATCTCATGCTGTCAGGAAAACAAACTTAGATGTTTGCACACAGACACAGTTACACAGTGAGTGACCCTTACCCTGCTGAGTAAACACTGACCCTGTACAGTTACACAGTGAGTGACCCTTACCCTGCTGAGTAAACACTGACCCTGTACAGTTACACAGTGAGTGACCCTTACCCTGCTGAGTAAACACTGACCCTGTACAGTTACACAGTCAGTGGCCCATACCCTGCTGAGTAAACACTGACCCTGTACAGTTACACAGTGAGTGACCCTTACCCTGCTGAGTAAACACTGACCCTGTACAGTTACACAGTGAGTGGTCCGTACCCTGCTGAGTAAATACTGACTCTATGTGGTTACGCAGTAAGACACCCTAAATCTGCCAAATGTACTTCACAGGATTTTTAGAAAGAACAAAGAACAATACAGTGCAGGAACTGGCCCTTTGGTCCTCCAAGCCTGTGCTGACACATTTTGCCCTGCCATACTAAAACTGTCTTCACTTACAGGATCTGTTTCCCACCATTCCCTTCCTATTCATGTATTTGTCCAGGTGCTTATTGAATGCTGCTATTGTGTCTGCTTCCACTACCTCCTCTGGCAACAAGTTCCAGGCACTCACCACTCTTTGTATGAAAAACATGTCTTGCACATCTCTTTTAAACTTGCCCCCTCGCACCTTGAACCTGTGTCCCGTAGTAATTGACCCCTCCATCCTGGGAAAAAGCCTCATACTTTCCACTCTATCTATGCCATTCGCAATCTAATAAACTTTTATCAGGTCATCCCCTCAACCTCCTGCATTCCAGTGAAAACAAAACCAGTCTTTCCAAACTTCCTTCGAGCTAAATTCCCCCATACCAGGCAACATCCTGGTAAACCTTTTCTGTACCCTTTCCAAGGTAACCACATCCTTCTGGTAGTGTGGTGACCAGAACTGCACACAATATTCCAAGTGTGGCCAAACTAACATTCTATAAAGCTGCAGCATAACTTGCCTACCCTTATACTCATTGCCCCTTCCAATGAAGGCAAGCATGCCATAGGCCTTTTAACTGCCTTATCTACCTGCTCGGCCACCTTCAGTGATCTGTCAGCCTATACACCCAGATTCCTCTACGCATCAATACTTCTAAGGATTCTGCCATTCACTGTATAATTTCCACCTGCACTTGCCTTTCCAAAATGCATCACCTCACATTTGTCTGGATCAAACTCCATCTGCCATTTTTCTGCCTATGCCTCCAACTGATTCATGTCCTGCTGTATCCTCTGACAATCCTCCTCACTATCTGAAACGCCACCAAAGTCTGAAAACATACTAATTTGGTCAGCTACGTTTTCCTCCAAATTATTTATGTAGATCACGAACAGCAGAGGTTATTGCATAACTTTTTATGTATTTTTGTTTTAGGAGTTTGATCCTGAAGAGTTTTATCATTTGCTGGAAGCAGCAGAGGGTCATGCAAAAATTGGGCATGGAATAAAGACCGATCTCCCACGGTATATCATCAGTCAGCTGGGCCTGACCAAGGACCCACTCCAAGGTAAAACTGTGGAATTCAACCAATGTTCAGATATTTAATCAGGAAATTTTCCGACAAACTCTGTTCAATTGTTTTGTACCTATTGGCCACTGTATCCATCACAGCGTATAGGGACCTCCTGGTTAATGTCAGAACTGATTTATTTCATTTGAGTCTCGTTCATGCAGGAATTGTTCCATTGGATGATGGAAAAACAATCTCTCTGCAGAAATCGGATTTTCAGGATGTAAGCACATTATTTTTCATTTCTTATTTAAAAAGCCTTTGGTGCTGTGCAACCTTGATGTGCTAACACTGGGAAACTGTACACTACAAGGGAATAAAAGCCAGGGTTGGAAGAGTATACTATCAAAAGCACATGACAGACATGAGCAAATATTGTAACCCAATACCCCCAGAGTAATTGGGCGCAAGGATTGTAAGAGAGTCAGTCCCGAGGGAGTGCCGCATTTTTGGAGGGTCAGTTCTGCGGGAGTGCCGCACTGTCGGAGGGTCAGTGCTGAGGGATTGTGTACAAGATCATTTGGTATCTATGGAAACAGAGGTTTTAAGAACCCCCATTCTGTTGGTCAAAATCATTTTTCACCAAAGCATTTCCAGCATTACTTGCTGATTGCTCCAATTCCTGGCTGTGGGAGCATGTGGTGCTCAATTTGTATATCGTAAATTACAACGTTTCCTGTGGGTCAGTGAAGGCACATTCTTGGTAATGTCCTGAAGTCAGAAGGACATCACAGGATGAGGAGTAACAGGACAGGGTGAGGGGTAACAGGGCAGGGTGAGGAGTAACAGGACAGGGTGAGGGGTAACAGGGCAGGGTGAGGGGTAAAACTCAGGTGAAGGGTAAGAGAATAAGAGGGCCAGTGTACTGCAGACAGGTGGTGCTGGTTTTGTGGCAGCACATTTCCAGTTTGCTATTGTTTGCTGAATTGTTCAATCTCTGATCAGGGCAAAATGATCTTTTCTTATTCAATGAATGTTGTTTTACTAGAGTCGAACAGCATCAATTCCACGTCCAAAACCTAGTGAGAATGATTTTGAGACAATTAAATTGATCAGTAATGGAGCATATGGGTAGGTCAATTATTGGTTCATTTGAAATCTTTTCTTTTGAAAAGTTGCAGTGTGTTGGAATAATTGAATGGTTTTAACCAGCTGTCTGTGTTCCCAGAGCGGTGTATCTTGTCCGACACACAGAAACAAGGCAGCGATTTGCCATGAAGAAGGTTAACAAACACAACCTGATCCTCAGAAATCAAATCCAGCAGGTCTTTGTTGAGCGCGACATCCTTACCTTCGCTGAGAATCCGTTTGTTGTCAGTATGTACTGTTCCTTCGAGACCAGGCGCCACCTCTGCATGGTGATGGAGTATGTGGAAGGTAAGGATTGAGAATCGCTAACAGCAAACAGCTGGAGGCACTGGTGGATCAGGTCCAGCTGCCAGGTCATTTACCATTATTGTGATCTTGTGCCTGAGAATAAAACTGGACGGTGGAGCAATATACATCATGAAGTGCCAGTTTTGTCATAGCCACACTCTCAGACAAGGGATTCTAGAGCCTAACCACGTTAGGTTTATTTTCATTTCACTTTTCCTTCTTTTGCAAATTACTTAATGCCCTCTCGTTCCCAATCTTTCTGCCAATAGAAACATTTCCTCACCCCATCTGCCCTCTTGACCTTCATGAATATGAACACCTTCATCTGATCTCCTCTCAAAATTCTTCAAGGAAAACTACTCCAGCTTCTCCAATTTATCTTCACAGCTGAAGTTCCTCACCCTCAGAATCATTTTGGTGAACTTGCTCTACATTCTGTCCGATTTCTGCTTATCCTTCCTAAGTGCATTGCCCAGAAATGGACGCAACACACCAGCTGAAGCTGAGCTAGTGTCTTATACAAATTGAGCCAAATTGTTGTGCTCTTGTCATTAATGTCCCTTTTAAGGAAGTCTAATAATCACTCCCTTACCCTGTTCTGCTGCTTTCAATGATTGATACAGAACTATTCCCACATGAATACTGCTCCTGTCCCCATTTCCCTGTGTTAGGGTTCCGAATGAACTCAAAACGGGACTCAATGTGTACAATAATGGGATCTGTCTATTAATTGCAGTCACAGACTCATCATTAAAGCAATGGCAGGAAATGTGGAATAACCAGGAAATACAATGTGGAATAACGGGATGCACCATTGCTGGGGAATGGTTTGGCGTAACAGGGCAATGCCAGTGCAGTGGAAGAAGTAGCACAGAAATGGTGGTTTGATTTCACTGGGAAATTCTGTGTTAAATGGGAAACAGTGTGCTATAAGGGCAGTCATTGGGGATTTACTTGATCATTCAAAAGGAGAGACTGACTGACACTAGGAATGGTTGATTCAGGAGGGACATGCTTATGATTTTCACTGTAAGCAGTACAAGACTGAGTGGAGAATAGCTCCATTATCCTCCTTCACTAACTCTCTATCTAGACTGTAACATTGGTTCAATGTAACTGCAAGAAGCTGGTTTGGTGTGAAGTGCAAACACCAATGTGGTGCCACATGGCAGGAGAATGCTGGAGTGGTATTACAAAGGGTGTATCTTAGTATCAGTTAGCAATGGATGTTTTGAACTTATGCTTGTGACTGAAAATTGCTGTTCCTTTTAGACTTCTTGAGGCCTGAGGTTAATGCAGGACCCAGATTAAGAGTCTGACAAACTGCATTTTAGAAATTTGGCTGCAGCAAGTGACAGAGGATTTTCACTGCTCCCACAATCTCTGACTGTGGCAACAAACAAACCATGGAACCACTGACGTCTAAGTTACAACAGGGGACTAGAGCAAGTTGCACGGAGACTTGGCCCTCTCTGGACCCGTAGAGTCACGGAGATGTACAGCGCGGAAACAAACCCTTTGGTCCAACTCGTCCATGCTGATCAGATATCCTATATAAATCTAGCCCCATTTGCCAGCATTTGGCCCATATTCCTCTAAACCCTTCCTATTCATATCCCATTCAGATGTCTTTTAAACGTTGTAATTGTACCAGCCTCCACCACTTCCTGCGTAGCTCATTCCATACACGCACCACCCTCTGTGTGAAAACATTGCCCCTTAGGTTCCTTTTAAATCTTTCCCCTCTCACCTTAAACCTACACCCTCTGGTTTTGGACTCCCCTACCCTGGGGAAAAGACCTTGTCTATTTACCCGATTCATTCTGTAGCTTTGTCTCAGTTTCTGCATGCTGTATATTGTGTGAAGAATAATCAAATGTGTAAAGGCTGTAAATACAAATGCAACGGAAAACACAACTGAGTCAGTTCATTTTTTCAACCCTCATTCCTCACACAGTCCCAAACATAGACTGGAAAATATTGAGAGGGGCACGATTTAATAGGGACCTAATCGGCAACATTTTTACGCAGAGGGTGGTACGTGTATGGAATGTGCTGCCAGTGGAAGTGGTGGAGGCTGGTACAATTATGACATTTAAAGGCATCTGGATGGGTATATGAGTAGGGAGGGTTTAGAGAGATCCGGGCCAAATGCTGGAAAATGGGACTAGATTAATTTAGGATATCTGGTCAGCATGGACGAGTTGGACCAAAGGACCTGTTTCCGTGCTGCAAGGTTTCTGACTTGATATTAGAACAGGAGCCCAACACCTGGTCATAAAGGTTGGATTCGAAGGATGAGAGAGAAAAGACGATGGAAGTGTTTAGATAAGGAATTCCAGAGCTTGAGACCAGGGCTCGTTGCTGATGGGGAAATCATTAATATTGGGACATTCAAGGTCATAGTGCTGGATTTAACTGATTCTGCTCTGTGTGTTCAGGTGGCGATTGTGCTAATCTTCTGAGGAATATCGGTCCCCTGCCAGTTGACATGACCAGGATGTACTTTGCAGAAACAGTTCTGGCGTTGGAATATCTCCATAATTATGGCATTGTGCATCGGGACCTCAAACCAGACAAGTAAGAAGTGTCACAGAATTTGCAAATATCATCTTGCACCAAGGAACCATAAAAGTGTAGGGAAATTTGATAGTAGGACAAACTTAAATGCTTTGTATCTTAATGCATGAAGCATTCGGAAAATGGTTGATGAACTAAGATGCAAATTGAGGTAATGGATGTGATCTCATATCCATTGTGGAAAAAAGGTTACAAGGAGGTCAACTCTGGGAACTTAACATTCAGGGATATTTGACCTTTCAGAAAGACAGGTGTAATGGAAAAGGTAGTGGGATAGCACTGTTAATAAAGAGGTGGAATGAGAACAGTTGCAAGAGACAATCTCAGCTCAGATGATATAGAGTCCATTCAGTGAAGATAAAGAACAGCAAGACATTGTTAAGAGTAGTGTAAACACTCCCAGGCAGTAGATACTTTGTAGGAAATGCTATAAAAAAGACAAATAGTAGGAACATGTGAAAGTAAAAAAACAATAACTGTGGGTGACTGTAATCTTCATGTTGATTGGGTTAATCACATTGGAAAGGGCAGCTATAACAACAAATTTGTAGACTGCATTAGGGATTGTTCCCTAGAGCAATATGTCAAGGAGCCAACCAAGGAGCAGGCTATCCTGGATCTGGTAATGGGTAACGAGGCAGGTTTAATAAGTGAACTCAGAGTAAAAGATCCCCTCGGAAGTAGTGATCATAACATCATTGAATTTAATATTCAGTTTGAGAGTGAGGACCTTGTGTCAGAAACAATTGTGTTTAACTGAAGTAAAGGGAATTGTAATGAAACAAGGATAGACTCTAAAATGAACTAGGTAGATAGATTGGAGATAATAGGTACTGCAGATGCTGGAGAAGCCGAGATAACAAGGTGTGGAGCTGGAT
>JAHRHZ010000043.1:153490-169499 GCA_024137785.1 Ginglymostoma cirratum | reverse complement strand
TGCTGCTTGGCCTGCTGTGTTCATCCAGCTCCACACCTTGTTATCTAGGTAGATAGATTAGCAGCGATGGCAGCATGTATGCAGTGACAGACCTTTAAGGAGGTGATTCTTGGCACTCAGCAAAAATACGTCCCAGTAAAGAGGATAGATTCTAAGACAGTGGTAAGCCAACCATGGCTAACAAAGGTAGTTAAGGAAATTATTAAGTGGAAAGAGAAAGCAAAAGGTCAGTGGTAGCCCTGAAGACTGGGATAAATTCAGAATCCAGTAAAAGTGGGCTAAAAAAGATAATAAAGGCGAAGGATAAAGAACTGAACAGTATTACACAGGAACAGGCCCTTCAGCCCACCAAACCTGTACCAACACACGATGCCTTTCTGAACTAAAAACCTTTTACCTGTATGTTGTACATATCCCTCTATTTGCTGCCTGTTATATATCTGACAAGAAGCCTCTTAAACGTTGTTGTTGTATCCGCCTCCACCACCTCCTCTCACAGCTCTTTCCAGGCACTTACCACCATCTGAGTAAAAAATTTGCCTCTCACTCTTCCTTTAAATTTATCCCCTTTTACCTTAAGCCTATGTCCCCTAATAATTAAAATTTCTATCCTAGGACAAAGAGTCCAATTATCTGTTCTATTCATGCCTCCCATAATTTTATAAACTTCCATCAAGGTCGCCCTCAACCTTTAATGTTCAAATGAAAACAAACCAAGTTTGTCCAAATTCTGCTCACATCTAATACCTTCCAAACCAGGCACCATCCTGATAAACTGTTTCTGTACCCTCTCCAAAACCTCCACATCATTCTGATTGTGTGGCATCTAGAACTGTACATAATTTCCAAACGTGTCGGTGTGAGTTTCCTCCAGGTGCTCCAGTTTCATCCCATATTCCAAAGATGTGCAGGCGAGGTGGATTAGCCATGGGAAATATAGGATTACAGGGATAAGGTGGGGGTGTGGATGGGTCTCTTTGGAGGGTCAGTGTGGACTTGATGGGCCAAATGGCCTGCATCCACGCTGTAGGGATTCTATGGTTCAGTCCCATTAATTCTCTTGTATACTTTTCTCACCTTTTAGCTCCCAATTCTCACTCATCCATCGGCTTTCTGGTATTCTGAAAGTTTTTTCTGTATTTTTCCCTTTGTGTGGGGTTGGAGAGTAATGAGCAGGTACTCTAGTTAACAATATGTAACTAGTGATCTCCACAAGGATCTATGTTGGGTCTCATCTATTCACATTTTCCATGGATCCCTGATATGATGGATATAAAGTGAAAATCTAAATGACCAATGACGCAAAGCTAGAGAGTACTGTAAACTGTGTGGATGGAAGTATATTAGAAAGGGATATGGTGTAATTCTAATGAGATCTAAACGGTTTAAAACAGGAAACTTTCAAAATGCTGAAACGATCATATCCAAAAAGAGTTTAGGCTCAGATGTGAAGCTCAGTAAAATTTCATGAACAGAGATGTATGGTTGATCAATTGTAAATATTAACTATGAAACTTCTGGATTTTGGATTTTCAGAATTATAAAGGGATTTGAGGAAAAGGGGTGAGGTTACAGATCATCCATCTTGAGCGGACACTAAGCCCTCCTTCTGGGCCCTGTATAATGTAGACGTGGCATACAATCTGGGAGAGTTATGTGAGAAGTCCGTTGAGGACTATCTGGATGTCAGGAGCAGCATATTGTATTTTCCAGGAGAGCCCCACACATTGAGAGTCTCACTGTGGAGCAGCTAGGTTCTTATTTCTGGAAATTATTGTTCATTCTCACCCTTATTAACACCCAATCTCACCTCATTAATATGCAGCTAGGGCACCACAGAATGGATAGAAACTAGATGCTGAGAATTCACATGGAAGTTAGACTGGGACCCTTGCTACTGCACACATCACATGCTCCTCCAGGCTGCCATCTTGGACACATGCCACCAACATCTCAAGACCAATAACAAGAGCTTCTTTAAACATATAAAAAGAGAGGCCAAAGTGAGCATGACCCCTTTAGAGAATGAGGCTGGTAAGATAATATTCGGGAATTGAGAAATGGCAGAGGAGTTCAATAAATACTTTACATTAGTTATCACTGTAGATGGCATTAATAAAATTCCAATATTATTAAATAATCAACCGGCAAGAGAAGGTCTATCACCAGACAAAATGGAAAACTAGATATTAGGGAAACTAGTGGGGTTGAAGACAGAAACGTTCCCATGTCCTGATGGGATACAAAGTAATAGAGTCATACAGATATACAGAAATTGACCAAAACAGACATTTTGGTCCAACTTGTCCATGCCGATCAGATATCCCAATCTGACCTAATCCCATTTGTCAGCATTTGGCCCATATCCCTCTAAACCCTTCCTATTCATGTACTCATCCAGACGCCTTTTAAATACTGTAATAGGACCAGCCTCCACCACATCCTCTGGCAGATCATTCCATATACGCACCACCCTCTGTGTGAAAAATCTTCATCTCGGGTCCTTTTTAAATCTTTCCCCGCTCACCCTAAACCTATGGCCTCTGGTATTGGACTCCTCCACCCAAGGAAAAAGACCTTGGCTATTCACGTATCCATGTCCCTCATGATTTTATAAACCTCTATAAGGTCACCCCTCAGTCTCCAACACTTTAGGGGAAAAAGCCCCAGCCCTATCCAGCGTCTCCAAATAACTCAAACCCTCCAGTCTTAGCAACATCTTTGTAAATCTTTTCTGCATCCTTTCAAGTCTCACAACATCATTACCATGAAAGAGCGACCAGAACTGTATGCAATATTCTAAAAGCAGCCTTACCAATGTCCTGTACAGCTGCATCATGACCTCCCACTTTCTTTACTCAATTCACTGACCAATAAAGGCAAGTGTACCAAATGCCACCTTCACCTCCCTGTCTACCCGTGACTCCACTTTCAAGGAACTATGTACCTGCACCCCTAGGTCTCTTTGTTTGGCAACACTCCCTAGGACCTTACCTTACATTACATTACATTACATTATAGAATCCCTCCAGTGTGGAAACAGGCCCTTTGGCCCAACAAGTCCACACCAAACCTCAGAGCATCCCACCCAGTCTACACCACCCTGAACACTACAGGCAATTTAGCATGACCAATCCACCTAACCTGCACATCTTTGGACTGTGGGAGGAAACCGGAGCACCCAGAAGAAACCCATGCAGACACAGGGAGAATGTGCAAACTCCACACAGACAGTCGCTTGAGGGTGGAATTGAACCCGGGTCCCTGGCGCTGTGAGGCAGCAGTACTAACCACTGTGCCACCGTGCTGCCCTTACCATAAGTGCTGCCCTGATTTGCCTTTCCAAAATGCAGCATCTCACTTTTATTTAAATTAAGCTCCATCTGCCACTCCTTGGTCCATTGACCCATCTGATCAAGGTCCTATTGTACTCTTCACTGCCCACTACACAACCTACTTTGGTGTCATCTGCTTATCATCGGATATTATAGGAAGTAGCTCCAGAATTATTACTTGCACTGGTGGTAATCTCCCAGGAATCTTTAGATTGTGGAAAAGTCCCAAATGATTGTAAAGGTACAAATGTAACACTTTTATTCAAAAGGGAAGGAGACAAAACAAAAAGAAACAAAGGGCCTCCGCTTCTCCCTGTCCTGCAGGCCCGACCAGTCCCCCTCCACTAACACCCTCATCCGCTTAGCAGAACTCGTTCTCACCCTCAACAACTTCTCTTTCAATTCTTCCCACTTCCTACAGACAAAGGGGGTGGCCATAGGTACCCCCATGGGCCCAAGCTATGCCTGCCTCTTTGTAGGATACGTGGAACAATCCCTCTTCCAAAGCTACACCGGACCTATCCCCCATCTCTTCCTCCGTTACATTGATGACTGTTTCAGCGCCGCCTCGTGCTCCCACGAGAAGCTCAAACAGTTCATCCACTTCACTAACACCTTCCGCCCCAACCTTAAGTTCACCTAGACCATCTCTGATACCTCTCTCTCCTTCCTGGACCTCTCTGTCTCTATCTCTGGCATCCACCTGGAAACCGATATCCATTTTAAGCCTACCGACTCCCACAGCTACCTAGAATACACCTCCTCTCACCCATCTTCCTGTAAAAAGACCATCCCCTATTCCCAATTCCTTCGCCTCTGCCGCATCAGCTCCCAAGATGAGGCATTCCACTCCCAAACATCCCAGATGTCCTCATTTTTCAAGGACCGCAACTTCCCTTCCACATTGATCGAAAATGCCCTCAACCGTGTCTCCCACATTTCCCGCAACTCATCCCTCACACCCCTTCCCCGCAATAACAACCAAAACAGAATCCCCCTCGTCCTCACGTACCACCCCACCAACCTCCAAATCCAACGCAGCATCCTCTGACATTTCCGCCATCTGCAATCTGACCCCGCCACCAAAGACATTTTTCCCTCCCCACCCTTATCTGCTTTCCGGAGGGACCACTCTCCCTGTGACTCCCTTGTCCACTCCACGCTCCCCTCCAGCCCCACCACCCCTGGCAATTTTCCCTGCAACCGAAGCAAGTGCTACACCTGCCCCTACACCTCCCCCTGCATCCCCATCCCAGGCCCTAAAAAGACCTTCCACATCAGGCAGATGTTCACCTGCACATCTGCTAATGTGGTATACTGTATCCGCTGTTCCCGTTGTGGCCTCCTCTACATCGGGGAAACCAAGCGGAGGCTTGGGGACTGCTTTGCAGAACACCTACCCTCGGTTCGCACTAAACAACTGCACCTCCCAGTCGCGAACCATTTCAACTCCCCCACCCACATCTCGGACGACATGTCCATCCTGGGCCTCCTGCTTTGCCACAATGATGCCACCCGAAGGCTGCAGGAACAGCAAATCATATTCAGCCTGGGAACCCTGCAGCCCAATGGCATCAATGTGGATTTCACAAGCTTCAAAATCTCCCCTCCCCCGACCATATCCCAAAACCAGCCCAGCTAGTCCCCGCCTCCCTAACCATTCCTCCCACCTCAAGCCCCACCCCGCCTCCTTGACCTGTCCGTCCTCCCTGGACCGACCTTTCCCCTCCCTATCTCCCCACCTACATTCACCTTCACTGGCTGTAACCCCGCTTCTTTGACCTGTCTGTCTCCTCTCAACCTGTCTTCTCCTTTATCCATCTTCTATCCGCCTCCCCCTCCCTCCCTATTTATTTCAGAATCCCCTTCCCCGTCCCCATTTCTAAAGAAGGGTCTCGATCCGAAACATCAGCTTTCCTGCTCCTCTGATGCTGCTTGGCCTGCTGTGTTCATCCAGCTCTACACCTTGTTGTCTCAGATTCTCTAGCATCGGCAGTTTCTACTATCTCTGAAACAATGGACCAGTTAGTTTAACATGTGTAGTTGGGAAAATGTTATACTCTATAACAAAGGATGTAATAGCACAGTGTTTAGAAATGCATTATACAATCAAGCAGAGTCAGCCTGGCTTCATGAAGGGGAAATCAAATTGGTTAGAATTCTTTTGAGGATGTAACAAGCAAGGTAGATAAAAGAAATGCAATAAATGAAATATGTTTGTATTTATACAAAGTGCTTGATAAGATTCTACATTTTAGGTACTTAACAAGCTAAGAGCCCAAGGTAATAGGTTTAGCGGGTAGTATATTCGCATGGAGAGAGGATTGACTAAGTAATACAAAGACAGTTGGGATGAGGGGGTCATTTTCATGGTGGCAACCTGCAATGAGTGGAGTACCACAGGGATCAGTGCTGGGGTCACAATTATTTACAAAGTCAGGGGTCAGGTGTGGGGATGGTTGCTGTGTCTTAGCTTGCGAATCCAGCTCAGGGACTTTGGCATGGGAAGGCATCGAGTTGGGCAGTTACCATCACGATCCATACTATTACAGTCCAGCGAGCAGGTTACAGTCAGCATGAAGATCCAGAGACCACGTGCTGACCTCCTTCTTTCACTGTTACCCTCTCTCCCCCTCTGTGCCCCTCCCTCACTTTGTGCCCTACCCCCACTCAATGCCCCTCCTCCACTCTGTGACCCACCCCCACACTGTGTCCCACCCCTCAAATGTGTCCCACCCCCTAGCTGTTTCCATCCCTCACACAGTCTGTCACCCACACTGTCCTTCCCTCACCTGTGCCCCTCCCCCACACTGATCTGTTCTAGTTATACAAACCTCTCACTGAATTTCTAAAAGCGAATTACTCCCATCTCTTCCTGAACATCCCCTCTCAACCCTGGCCCCCAACCCCCTACCCCTCCCGCACCCCATCCCCCGGTCCAGTCCCAACACAGGACAAGAGTTAAATTTCCTGTCAGCTGAGGTTTTGAGTGTCCTGAAGAGATTTTGATGGGGACGAGGTTATTAGTCAATGATGACCATTTGCTTTGTCTGCAGCCTGTTAATCACCTCAATGGGCCACATCAAGCTGACTGACTTTGGCCTATCGAGGATCGGACTCATGAACATGACAGCCAACTTGTATGAGGACCACATCGAGAAGGACACCAGGGAATTCATTGATAAACAGGTAGACAGTGGGTGTGGGGGTTAGGAGGAGAGGGGGCCTGAGGGATTTTATGAATCGTGTTATCAGAGGATAAGCTGAGGTCAGAGGGCTGAGAGTTAGTGGGGGTTGGGTGTGTTTTTAGGAGTTGGGTTGTGTGAGACTTGAAATGTTAGGAATTTGGGGTTTGGAAGTGCAGAACATTAGGTATAGATAAGTGGAATGCGGGAAGATAAGTGGAATGAGGGAATTTCAGATGGCTGTGGGTTGATGAGATGAAACATTTAGAGGGCAGGAGGTGGGTAGGATTGAGCCAAAGGATTGAGCCTGCCATTTGAATGGCAGGGCATCAACATGTGGTGGGGTCAAAGGGCAGGATGTTTGGTCTTCTCAGTATTTTGTGATGGAATGAATGTGTTTCAGTTTGTCGCTGAGTGTCCTTGTTTTTGGCAGGTTTGTGGAACACCAGAATATATTGCCCCAGAGGTGATCCTCAGACAGGGATATGGAAAACCTGTGGATTGGTGGGCCATGGGAGTCATTCTGTTTGAATTTCTTGTTGGTTGTGCTCCATTCTTTGGAGAGACTCCAGAAGAGCTTTTTGGACAAGTGGTTAATGGTAAGTTATTTCCGAGAATGCGTTGGAATTTCCAGAGTGTGATGGACACTACGATTCTATTCCTAGGAAGAGGCTTGGTGCAGACTTACATTAGATGAGAGTTTGTAACTGTCTCCTGAGAAAGAATAAATGCTGATGGACACTGAGGGTGAGCTGTTGGATGGAGGTGGATGGGAACTGGCATAAGGCTATCAAATCGGCTCTGTCTCTCGGCAAGTTTCTCTTCCATGGGCAGCAGGTGCCAGGTTCCTGCCACTCACTGCGTAAACTCATCCTCTTTATGTCTCCTGGCCAAAAACCCTAAAATGATGTCACCCAACCCTTGTGCTATTAGCTAATAAAAATACATTTTCATTGCCAACCTTAATGAAATCTTTTCTAATCTTATACACGTCTATCAAATCTCCCATCTGTCAGCTTTGCCCTAAGGAGTTTAACTGAAGGTCTTCCAGTCTAACCTTGTATCTAAAATCCTTTATGCCTTGAAACATTCTGAAAATCCCCTTGCACCCTCTCAGTCACCCTCGCATTCTTGCCATTGTACAAGATGCTAGTTATTCACTAACCAGACTTTTATAAAGAATCAGAATAATCTCCTTCCTTTGTATTCATGTAGAAAGCCCAAGATCTCATGGTTTAAAACAGGGGCATAGAGTGCAAAAGCAAGGAGATGATGCTGAACTTGTATAAAATACTTGTTAGATCTCGGCTAGAGTAATGTGTTAAGTTCTGAGTTCCACACTTTCGGAAGGGTATGAATGGTGAATGGGTTGGAGAGGATACAGAAGTGATTTACAAGAACAATTCCAAAGGTGAGAAATTGTAGTGATGTGGATAGATTGGAGAAGTTAAGACTTTTCCATTGGAGAGAAGAAGGTTAGGAGGCAAGTTGATGGAAGTTTTCCAAATCATAAAAGGGTCGGTCAAAATAGATATGACAAAACTGTTCCTGCTTGTAAAATGATTGAGAATCTGAGTGTATAGTTTTAAAGTGTTTTGCAAAAGAAGCAAATGTGAAATGAGAAAAATTTTTAAATTCAGCAAGTAATTAGGGTACGGAATGCACTGCCTGGAAGTGTGGTAGAGGCAGATTCAACTGAAACATTCAAGAGGGCATTAAATAATTATTTAATTGGAAATAATGCGCAAGAGTATGTGGAAAAGGCAGAAGATTGACACGAAGTCATATTGCCAATAAGTGCAGACTCAATGTACTGAATGGCCTCTTTCTTCACGTGACTTTGTAATTAATTATTTACTCTATTAGTAACTTCAAAGTTCTGTGCACATGGTCACCCAGGCCCCTCTGTTCCTGCACTTTCTTTAGAATTGAGTCATTACATCTATATCATCTTTCCATAGCCCTTCTGTCAAAAGGCGTTACCTCACGTTTCTCTGCATTAAATTCCACTAGCTATTAGTCTGCCCATCCTGCTAGACCCTCTACATCCTGTAGCCTGCTAATTGAGATTCTCTCTACCACGTGGAAATCTGGTTTGCCCTGAACTACTTGGGAAAACAGGTCTGCATGTGGCCTGGCAGGCCATCCCTGAGGGGCTGCAATCAACAGGAGTGATTTTCAATTTTGAGGATTGCAAATGTTGTGCACTTGTTCAAGAAGGGCAGTGGAGATGACCCAGGTAATTATAGACCAGTGAGCCTTACATCTGTCGTAGGAAAAGTTTTGGAAAGGATTATAAGAGATCGGATTTATAATCATCTAGCAAGCAACAATTTGATTGGAGATAGTCAACATGGATTCGTCAAGGGCAGGTCGTGTCTCACAAACCTCATTGAGTTTTTTGAGAAGGTGACCAAGCATGTGGATGAGGGTAGGGCAGTTGACGTGGTGTACATGGATTTCAGTAAAGCCTTTGATAAGGTTCCACATGGTAGGCTATTGGAGAAAATGCGGAGGCATGGGATTGAGGGAGATTTAGCAGTTTGGATTAGAAACTGGCTTTCTGAAAGAAGGCAACGAGTGGTGGTTGATGGAAAATATTCAGCCTGGAGTCCGGTTACTAGTGGTGTGCGACAAGGATCTGTTTTGGGACCACTGCTGTTTGTCATTTTTATAAATGACTTGGACGCAGACATAGGTGGGTGGGTTAGTAAGTTTGCAGATGACACTAAAGTCGGTGGAGTGGTGGACAGTGTGGAAGAATGTTGCAGGTTGCAGGGAGACTTGGATAAACTGCAGAATTGGGCTGAAAGGTGGCAAATGGAGTTCAATGCAGATAAATGTGAGGTGATGCACTTTGGGAAGAATAATAGGAAGGCAGAATACTGGGTCAATGGAAAGATTCTTGGTAGAGTGGATGTGCAGAGGGATCTTGGTGTCCAGGTACATAGATCCCTGAAAGTTGCCACCCAGGTTGATCGTGCTGTTAAGAAGGCATACGGTGTGTTAGGTTTCATTGGTAGAGGGATTGAGTTCCGGAGCCGTGATGTCCTGCTGCAACTATACAAAACGCTAGTGCGGCCTCACATGGAATATTGTGTACGGTTCTGGTCGCCCCATTACAGGAAGGATGTGGAAGCATTGGAAAAGGTGCAGAGGAGATTTACCAGGATGTTGCCTGGTCTGGAGCGAAGGTCTTATGAGGAAAGACTGAGGGATTTGGGTCTGTTCTCATTGGAGAGAAGAAGGCTAAGAGGGGATTTAATAGAGGTATACAAAATGATCAGAGGATTAGATAGGGTGGACAGTGAAAGTCTTTTTCCTCGGATGATGACGTCAGCTAGTACGAGGGGGCATAGCTGCAAATTGAGGGGTGATAGATTTAAGACAGATGTTAGAGGCAGGTTCTTTACTCAGAGAGTGGTAAGGGCGTGGAATGCCCTGCCTGCCAATGTAGTTAACTCAGCCACATTAGGGGCATTTAAACAGTCCTTGGATAAGCATATGGATGATGATGGGATAGTGTAGGGGGATGGGCTTAGATTAGTTCACAGGGCGGCGCAACATCGAGGGCCGAAGGGCCTGTTCTGCGCTGTATTGTTCTATGTTCTATGTTCTATGTTCTATGTTCAAACACACTCTCGCTGAATGTGACGCAGGAGATGGAGGAGGGCTTCACCCTGATTCAGTCCAGAGTTTATTTCTGGGGTCACCAGACTCAAAATATTTGCTCTATTTTATCTCCATAGATGCTGCCAGACTTACTGAGTTTCTCCAGAAATTTCCATTTTTGTTTGCTACACATTTCCCCCATATTGCACTGTATCAACTAAGTTTTTCTCCATTCACCAACCTATGCATATGTCTTTGACACTGTCTCTTCCTCACAACCTATTTTCCTATCTGCATTCATGTTGTCAGTAAACATGATTTCAAGATAGTCAGTCCCTTCATACTTGTCATTAATATAGATGATCCACTTGCCCAGTTCATTCTCCAGCAACCAGATCTAGCAATGTCTCTGTCACATTTGGACTGAGAAACATATTGGCTAAGAAGGTTCTCTTGAACAGATTTCAGAAATTCCTCCTCCTTATGTGTTAGTCCAACTTTGCTAACGGTCCATTTTCCATTCAACACCTTAATGTTGTTTTCTTTAGCTGTTTGAGGTTCTAGTCTTTATTTTTATAGATATTTCCTACAATTCTTTTCTGTTTTATTAAAGTTGCTCACCCTTGTATCTGAATTATCTGTGTTTTTACAACAAACTAAACGTTTCTGATATTATGGATGATGTTTCAGCAAGTCTGATTAGAGGATACCTCTGATATCATTTTATTTTGTTGAGTTTGGAAACAGCCTTGTATTATTCCAATAAAACTTGCAAAAGAGAATTTAACATAGTCTACAAGAGCATTTTCTTTTAATGTTTGAGCTCTGTATTCAAGTAATCTTTGAGGCAGGACCACCACCTAGTGGGTTAGGACAGTGTGCTCCGAACATGTTAATGGGGCCTGTGAGAGTCACCTCAGTCCTGTGTGAGGGACTCTGGGGACCAGGCCCATCGGGCCAAAAGAAATAGAACACAGAACATAGAACATTACAGCGCAGTACAGGCCCTTCGGCCCTTGATGTTGCGCCGACCTGTGAAACCAATCTGAAGCCCATCTAACCTACACTATTCTATAATCATCCATATGTTTATCCAACGACCATTTAAATGCCCTTAAAGCTGGCGAGTCTACAACTGCTGCAGGCAAGGCATTCCATGCCCTTACTACTCTCTGAGTAAAGAATCTAAATGAATGAAATGAATGAAAAATGAATGAAATCCAATTGGTGATATTTTGCAGATGAAATGATATGGCCAGAAGGAGAGGAAATTCTTCCTGCAGAAGCCCAGGATCTCATCAGCAGGCTGTTGAAGCAGAATCCTCGAGATCGCCTGGGGACTGGTAAATGTGTCCATAATTCTGTCTGTACAGTAGCTCAAATAGTTTGTCAATTTCTAAAGGCTTGAATATACTTTAATGAGAAAATCAGATTGTTACCTGCCCCTTGACCCCATTTTGTGACCTTCGACTGATATTTTCCTGCCTTTATCCATTGTGCAAGTGTTGATTAGCCCAAATATGAATTTCACTTTGGAAGTTGGGTGTGACAGAGTTATCTCCAGTTCCATCCGAGTCCCCATGAAATGTATTTGTAGTAACCAGTGTTTGTAACTCCACTCCTTGCTCCTCACAAGACCACAAGGAGCTGGGAGGCAGAAACACTTTCACAGTGGCCAACATTCACTGGACTCTCCAGGACCAATAAAGCTCTCCTGAGATGGGATGTTTGGATCTGTATTGAGTTTCACCTGGTGAGATGTGAGCAAAACTCTACATATAATCTCTATCCTTTCTATATTGCTCCTCATCAACTAAAGGTCACCATTCTATGATTACTTTTCATCAGGTTTGTACCTGTCCATTAGCTTTTCACAAGTTTTATGATTGGGAATTGGGATTGACGGAGGGGGATAGGGTCAAGATAGGGCATGGAATGGGGGGAAGGTATAAAGAGGGAGATGGCATTGAATAGAGGATGGATTTTAAAGGTGATGAGATTGAAGGGTGAATGGGAATGAGGTGGGGATGGAATGGGGGATGGGATTGGCGGGGATAAGACTGAGGGGGCTGGGTAAAAGGGGGAATGGGATTGATGCGGGTGAGAGATGGGATTTACCCTTGCACTGCTTAATTGTTTTTGACTGTTGTGTGGTGACAGGAGGAGCCCATGAGGTGAAAGAACACAATTTCTTCACTCAACTGGACTGGAGTGGATTATTGCGTCAGAAAGCAGAGTTCATTCCTCAACTCGAGTCTGAGGATGACACCAGCTACTTTGATAGTGAGTTCAAGTCAGGAATCCTAAGATCCTTGGATGTAAAGTTATACAAGAACAGTAATTTGTTCGTTTCTGTTTTTTTCTCCCTTTATTCATTCATGGGATAAGGGTGTTGCTGGCTAGGCAGCATTTATTGCCCATCTCTAATTGCCCAGAGGGCAGTTAAGAGTCAACCACATTGCTGTGGGTCTGGAGTCACATGTAGGCCAGACCAGGTAAGGTTGGCAGTTTCATTCCCAAAAGGTCAGTAGTGAACCAGATAGGTTTTGCCCCGACAATTGACAATGGATTCATGGCTATCATTAAATGGTTAATTCCAGATATTATATTGAATTCAATTTCCACCATCTGCTGTGGCAGGATTTGAACCCTAGTCCCCAGAATGTTATCCAAGTCTCTGCATTAACAGACCAGTGATAATACCACTAGGCTATTGCCTCCTTGTGTGTAGATTGTCACTATTGGACTGCTCTACTAGTCATTCTCAGAATTAAGGTCACTGCCTCAATTAATGATCACCAATGACCATGTGTCCAGCTCAGTCCCACTGGCACTGGATCCACCAATGATCATCAGTGACCACTTGTCTAGTGATTATCCTCAATTTAGAAGCATTTTCTCTAATGTCGCAGTGGCTGGTGATTTTTTCTAGTGTCACTATGTTCACTGATGTATTCAATGTCCCTATATCTGGTGATTATCTTTATGTGGGTCCTATGCTGAGTGGAGGACGTGTGTTTGAATTATTATGTGTGTCCATGCAGCACGCTCAGAGAAATATCAACATTTGGCATCAGAAGAGGACGAAGACACAAATGATGAAGAGTCGTCTCTGGAGATCAGACAGTTTTCATCCTGCTCGCACCGGTTCAGTAAGGTACAACAAATTCAAAACAGGGCAAGTTTGGGGGTACTACTGCTTTTTCAGGAGGTCAATATTGAGAGGGTGACAGAGTATTGAAGGGTCAGTGCTGAGGGAACATGCCAGTGTTAGCGGGGCAGTGTTGAGGGAGCGCCGTACTGTCGGAGGGTCAGTACTGAGGGAGTGGGGCACTGTCGGACAGTCAGTACTGTGGGAGCGCCGCACTGTCGGAGGGTCAGTGCTGAGGGAGTGCCGCACTGTCGGAGGGTCAGTACTGAGGAAGTGGGCGCTGTCGGACAGTCAGTACTGTGGGAGTGCCGCACTCTTGGAGTCAGTGCTGGGGGAATGAGGGTCAGTATTGAGGGAGTATTGCACTATGTCAGGGTGAGTATTGAGGGAATGCTGCATGATGGGAGGGTTAGTAGTGAAGGAGTGCCACACTGTTGGAGGGTCAGACTGACGGAGTGCAGCACTGTCGGAGGGTCAGACTGACGGAAAGCAGCACTGCCGGAGGGTCAGTGCCGAGGCAGTGCCACAATGTCGGAGGGTCAGTGATGAGGAAGTGCCACACTGTTGGAGGATCACTGCTGAGGGAGCGGGGCACTGTCAGAGGGTCAGCACTGAGGGAGCGCTGCACTGTCGGAGGGTCAGTGCTGAGGGAGCGCCGCACTGTTGGAGGGTCAGCACTGAGGGAGCACCGCACTGTTGGAGGATCAGTTCTTAGGGCGTGCCACAATAACCATGTATAACCTTACTCTTCATTTCAATTGAACAAACTAAATTGGCAACATTTGTCTGCAGGTTGAATTCACCGTGTGTATTCAGTCTTAGAACAATATATTCTGGAATCAAATTGGATTGTAATAAGACATGATTAATTCACGATCTAATCATAAAAGATCCTCTAGGCAACAGTGATCATAACGTAATGGAATTTCACATCCAGTTTAAGCACAAAAAATGTGGATTCTTAAATGGCTTAAAGTTAAGTAAGGTAAATTACCAGAGTATGAAGACTGAGTTGGCTGAAGTAGACAGGGGAAATAGAGTACGAAGTAAAATGGGAGAACAACAATTACAGACATTTATGGAGGTAATTTCTAAAGATCAATAAAGATATCTTCCATTGAGGATGAGAGACTCTGCCAGACAGATACACTGTCTTTGATAAAAGGAAGTTAACTGTGGTCTCAAATTGAAAGGAAAGACTTTTGATGCTGCAAAAGTTAATGGTTGTTAGAGGTTGGGAAAGATCTTGAAACCAGCAAAGATAAATGGAAAATAAAAGGTAAAATTGAAGCCTGAGGGAAAAGTGAGGAGATATAAAAACAGACAGTAAAAGCTTCTGTAAGTGTACAAAAAAGGGAAAGTGTAGCTAAAATGAGCATTGGTCCCTTAGAAGGTGAGACTGTGATTTTAATAATGGGAAATGAGGTGGCAGCAAAGGATTTGAATATGTATTTTGTTCCCACCTTTATAATAGAAGGCATGAAAAGATCTCAAGAATTTTTGAAATTCAAGAGCTAAATCAGGAGTAAGAATTAAGAACAATCACTGCCGTGAAAGAAAATGAAATGGGAAAAAAAATAACAAGTTTCAAGGTGTATGGCAGAAGTGTGCCAAAGACCCTGTCACAGTGTCTTCCAAACCCACAAGTACTTCCATCTAAAAGGACAAGGGCAGTAGAGATATGGGAACACCACACCCTGCAAGTTTCCATCCAACCTACTCACCATCCTGACTTGGAAATATGTCACCATTCCTTCAGTGTTGTTGGGTCAAAGCCCTGGAACCCCCTCCTTAACAGCATTGAGGGTCTACCTATGACACTTGGACTGCAGCGGTTCAAAAGGCAGCTCCCCATCACCTTCTCAAGGGAAACTGGGGATGGGCGATAAATACTGACCCAGCCAATGATGTCAAGTTCCACAAATTAATAAGAAAAAGTTCCTTGAGCAAAATGGCCTGAATCCAGGGTCTTAAAGGAAGTAGCTACAGAGAGAATGAATGCATTGGTTATAATTTTTCAAAGTACCCATACCTCGGTTCAAGGCAAGTAGGAGACAGAAACCAATAAGCTATAGACCAGTTCGCCCGACATCTGTCCTCGGGATAATGGTGGAATCTATTGTTAAAGAGGTGGTTGCTGTAGCAATTGTAACAAGGTCAGCCTTATACAATATGAATTCCCTGGTTGGGGCTGTTAGCCTGGTCCAACCAGACAGTTCTGGCTCACAGATAAAAAGAGACTGTCAGAGATTCTGGTGCTTTGAGAGCTGATTCTGAAGAGGCAGTGCCAGAGTCAAGGGCTCTCCAAGTGTAAATAAAGGGTGTCTTGGCAACGGGATACAAGCCTCTTTGGAGTTATTTCAGTAGCAGGACAGTTAGAAAATATAGAATCAGGCAGAGTCAAAATGGTACCCTTCTCAAGGGTAATAGGGGCAGGCAATAAATGCTGCCCACCCAGCAAAACTCAGGTGTCAAGAATGGATAAAAACAAAATTGAATGATGATCTTTTTGAAGGCAGAGAAGTTTCAACAGGTTATTTATCTTTCTTCTGCTTCCATTGCTCTTATGCTCTCATGGAGTGCTGCAGTGTGGTTGGGTCAGTGCTGAGGCAGTGCTGCAGTGTTGTAGGGTCAGTGCTGAGGCAGTGCTGCAGTGTTGTAGGGTCAGTGCTGAGGCAGTGCTGCAGTGTTGTAGGGTCAGTGCTGAGGCAGTGCTGCGGTGTTGT